>JAQFVV010006244.1:6227840-6827840 GCA_028023455.1 Epiperipatus broadwayi | reverse complement strand
TCAATTTTTTTTAATAATAAAAAAAAATTATTAAGTTGAAAAAAGTTAGACTTTATCAAGAATTGATAGCCAGATAGAAAGAAATCAACAGTATAATCATGTTTAAAATTTCAGATTTGTTTGGATATTTTAATAATTATAAAATACACCTGCCATATACCTTTATTTGTTGTAATTATATTACCTAGCTTTTAACGATCTGTAAAAATCATATATGTTGTTGCACTAAAAATTTTGTTTAAAAAGTCATGTGACATGTAGATAGGTTTACTACGTATTCTACTTTAGAAGCAGATGTACTACAATATGATGTTTGGTCCTTCATACTTCCACCTGTGAATAAAAACAATAAACATTTTACCTTTGCAGTTTTGAATCGCAACCTTCAATTTTGTAGAATGAAACCCAATTTTAGTTCATTCAAGAAAATAGCTGCATTTTTTGGGTGATAATTTAAGCCATGATTCAAAATTAAAATAAATTTTGTAAAGCTAGAATAAAATTAACTTTATAGAATTCTTTATTAATATGATGTAATAAAATATTTATTTGATTTTTTTTCTTCTTGTGTTCTTATTTGTTAGTATTTTTTACAGAACTTATTCTCCATTCAGAACTATGATATTTACTTACCATGTATTTTTTCACTTTGTATGCATTTGAAAATTCAACTTAGAATGAATCTTTAAACATGCTTACATATATATGTCTTCACGTTATTGTTATGACAATCTAACTTTAAATAAATACATAGTTTGTTATATTGAAATGTAACCTTATTTAATAAAAAAAAAGTAATGACTGAAAATTGATAATATTTAAAACATATAGTGGCAAGTTATTCCTAGGCAACTTAACTAACATTCAATATTAGACATGAACTTCTAATAAATTCTTAAAATAGATCATATTTGAGTATAATATTCAGCACTAGTATTATAGATTATAGAATATTAATTTTGTTACTTTAATCAGACAATAACTCATTTCTATTCAAAATGTATAGGCTTTAGACATCAATGTCAGTAAGAATATCTAAACTTTTCAAATATCAACATTAACAAGTTTTTCCAGACCCTAGCTATTATTTCATTATGTACTGGCAATAATATTTTAATTGAACCATTGCATCCTTGCAAAAGCTGAATATTATTTAAAGTTAGTGCAGACTCTCTTCAAAGATAGCTACAAAAGATACACAGTAATTCTGCAATATACAAAATATTGTACTTCTAGATCATCCATATTGTTTTTCGTTTTTTAATTATTCATGTAATCTTTTCTAACATTCTTTTCTTTGTAGATAAATAATGTATTTTATTCCAAGTCATCTTATTGTACATAGATTATCAAGTTATTTTCATTTGTAAATTTGTACATGGTGATTTTTTTTACAATTTTAAAACCAAAGATAATACCCATTGTTTTACAAACAGTATCATTAACCTGAATATTTGTCTACTTAAATATGTTATTAAAGTAGCTATTTTTTATTTACCAAATTTCAAAAGTAGTGAATTTTTAATATTTTTTTGTAATTATTATGTCACATCATAATAAAAATATGTAATGTTTGGTAAACTTTAGACATATATTCAATTTCTGATTGCATTATGCGGCATTCACGTAAATTCATAAAAACATCTTTGCTATTTTTAATCCCAATACTCACTATCAATAACATTATGAGACATTCATACTTCCCTTCATGTTACTATCTTAAAATTAGTATCTTTCTGTGTGATTTAACATAGTGGAAGAGACAAGAATTTGAAACTGAGAATATTATTCCTCATCTCAATAATATGATAAAACAAAAACAGATCAAATTAAATAAATGAAACTATTGCACAATTAATCTACTACTAGACTGCCCAAATGTTAGATAGACGACCTCTTGAGAAATTTTTCATACAATTACTGCATTATTAATTGTTATGGATGAATTTCAACCTAAATGTGACTTTTTTGTTGGAATAAGTAACTACATTTCCTAATATTTTATAAAAAAATACACTATTTCACCAATTTTAACAAATTAGCTGTATGAAAAATAGACACATTGTGAAGATTTGATAGACTAAAGAGATATTCGATAAAAAGAAATGGCTTGCTTATAACACGAATTCAACTGCCATAAAACATTTTTTATGTTGCTAATAAGATTTTTATTTATTAACAATAACTTTACTGAATCGGTCACTATTTAGTCTATTGCCATAGTTGAATGGCAGGCTTTAAAGTTCAAAGTTCAGGGATCGTCAATTACAGTGTTCAAGCATTTTATGAACTGCAAATCATTTGTTTGTTTTGTTATATTTATACAAGTCTTAACCACAAGCTTATGTTTTGGAAGAAAAGAGGGGATCGCATTTTTACTGCACATTCTTGAGGTTACAGCCTTAGTAAATATTACTTACGTAATCAGTGTATGTTTAAATAAAATTTATATTTATACAGTGAATTTGAAACTGTCTTAGGAATATTCATTATCTTAGCAGATAATCTATAAAATATTTTTTGTGTGGAGGTACTCAATATGTTTGCATACCATTGGATGTAATAAATATAGGTATAGTTTAATATTCTCAGAACTTTGAAACTTTTTTTTTTAAAAAAAAAAACAAATTATTAAATATTGCTTTTTCCTTTGATTCAAACTTTTTTTTTTCATTTTATTTTATGGCAGTTGCTGATTATTTTTTGAATAATGAGTTGATGTTTTTGTGAGGTGTCTCTAATAAAAACAAGATTTGATATTAATTGACATTGTTTTGAACATTTTAATCTGAATCTGTACTTATATTTACAATACAATCCTTATTTATTTTGATATTTAAAACTTCTAAAAATAATAAGTGCTTATATATGTTTATAATAATAATAATAATAATAATAATTTTATGCTTGTTAGAGAAGTTATATTTGTTAATATTTATTTACGCGAGCTTCGAAAACGTTAAGCGTAAATAAATATTAACAAATATAACTTCTCTAACAAGCGTAAAAGTGCATAATTTTTTGGAATCATTATAGTTATAAATATATTACTTACTAATTCATAAAAAGTTTTGAGCACTCAAAATGACAGCTGGAACTGCAATCCACGGATCTTGGTCTCTGTGCCTCTACCCATAGGCATCTTTATGATATATATGTAACTTATGGAGAATACTGTTCCAAAGTCGTCTGACATTAAAACAATTTATCTGTTATTTTGCAACAACTTTTGATAATTTCTGCAATAATAAATATGGCTGTCTTACATTGTTATCTTTTTCAATGCTGTACAAAGTTCTGCATTTATTGTTGTGTATTTTCTATCTGATTAAATCATAATCAGTCATTTAAATAGGATTACTATGTTCAGACTATCACAACAGTTTTTTAGTGTCACTTCATTTGGGCAGAACTGATCATATGATTAATAAATTTGAATCTTTATATGGGTATAATGATTAGCATATCTATCTGTTATGACACAAGGTTTGAACATGGAAAAGGCTTAAATATTGTTCAAATAACTATTATAGGACATAAGAATCCTATATGGTTTAATACAGATAAAATGGTGGACACTGGAGCTCAAGATTCATGGATTGCATAGCTCAGCTCTATCTTCATATGAATTCAATAAACATCACATGATCATCATTCCTTATGCTTGCTTATAACTGTTATTAAAACAGTCAAAACTCTCCATACAATATTGCATTTTCATATGAACTCCTGAGGATTACACCATATAATTATTTATTTAACCATTTGATTTACAGTCAGTTAATAAGTGTCTAGTGATTTTTAATTAGAGGGAAAAGCAAGAAGAAGAAAAAAGCTCTAAAATCTGAACCAATGAGCAATTGATAAATCTAGTAAATAATATATTTCAGTGATTTTATTTGGTTTAATGCTAGAGAGATCTTATCCTTGAAAGGTCTATTTAATAGATCATCTTATTATTTACCTATATATATTTTTTTAAGTGTCATAGCATCGGCTGGGATGCGAACCCGCAACCCGGGCAACTGCCTGCAAGTGCAAGGCAGTCACGCTGATCTCTCGACCACCAATGCAAGACATTTACCTATATTTATATCACATATTTTGCTATATAATAATTATATGTTATATACATAAACCTACACACATTCATAACATTAAATTATGTTTACAAAAAGAAAAAAAGAAGTTAACATTGTTATGCCTTATACGCATATATACATATTATCGAAATATACGGTACAGTTAGACTTTTTTGTTGAAATAGCATCAGTTAGTAAAATTTTGAAAAAATTTTTCAAGTACTTATGAGTCATAAAACTATAGAAAGCATTAAACATTTTACCGAAATGATCTGTCAATTGTACAATTTTTATGAATAGATATGTTATTAATGACATTTTTTTTGTAGTAATTAGCTTATTAAAAACTAAAAGCACAAGAATGTAAGTGATCTTAGCTTTTGTAGCATGCAATAATGAACTCTTTCAAACGTGGTCCTAGGATTATTCTACATAGGCGTAAAACATTTTTCAATTTAGTCTGAAACCTTTTGGCACTATGCTGGAAATCAAGCAAAATAGACAATTACTACATTAGGATTTCTGGTCAAAGATTTATTTTAATAATGTTAAATTAATATTTATCTAAACTTTGAATTTTGATGTTTTCAACATAAAGATATATTTGTTTATTATTTAAAATATGTATATTTGTATTTTTTTTAATGCAAAATTTTTTTTTCACCACTGAAAGAAAATGTGTATTTATATAAAAAAAAACTAATTCTCTCATTAATTTTCATAAAATAGGCATCAGAAATTAGTAATTTTCTCTATTAAAATGTCTGTTCCTGGAAACAGTTTTTTTCTTCTTGTAGGATATTTTTTAAATAGGTGTATCATTAAAAAATGATTAATAACGTTTAAAGTATGTTTGATAGAAATGAGCATTTTGATACACTCTTTTCAGCTGGTTTTCTCGCTCTGACTCATCACGTGCAATTTTATTTTTATATAGACTAGAATGAATATAAAATTGGTCTCTCCTCCTCCCTGGTTTCTTTAATTCTTATTATTTTATAAATAAAACTTTTAATTTTTTAAAAAGTATTTTTATTAGGCGTTTGGTTTAGCTTAGATTTTTAAAAAAATTTATATAATCAAACCGTTAAAAAATGATTTAAAATTTAAATTATTTATATAATTTATAGATTTAAGTATTGGGGGGGGGGGGTTGGTAATTACAATTCGTGTATATCGTCTCCTTCAAGAAATTTGATAATCATGCTACCATAACAAAATGTAATAATAAATGTAGTTAGGACATAATGTTATAATTAGATAAGTAAAATGCCACAATTGTGTCAAGCATTGGTGGTCGAGGGGTTAGCGACGGCTGCTTTACAAGCAGTTGTCCCAGGTTAGCGGGTTCGCTTCCCGGCTGATGCTATGACACATGAGGAAAAAAGAAAAAAAATGCCACAGTTGTTTAATTACAATGATAGCTACAAGTAAATGACAAAGGTGCACATCAACTTATGCACGAGTTCCAAAGCTCATTAGCTTAACTAGGATTTTAATCCTCTTAGCAAGTTTTACAACGGACTTCCTCATTTAAGCAAAGCAAAGAAATAAAAATAGTCAAAAATTTAATTATTAAAAATGATTTTAAAATCTTTAAAAAATAATATTATACTAATGACATATTTATCTATTTTTTTTTTTGCCATTACTAATGTTTTTACCCAATGTTTTGGATTATCAATTTGTAAACCATATTTAATGTTATCGTGGATGCAAATTTTTGTAATATTTATCTTTGTAGCATATGTGTTAACAATATTTTGATGGCTAGAGGGAGGGTTGAACTAAATTTAGATATTTTAAAATTATTAGTAATATAGATGTTCAGGCATTTATACAGAAAAGGTAACCAAATATTTTGTCTAAACACTTTCATTTATGTTTAACATGCTTTCGATATCACATTCACTGCTTTAGTTTTCATAGTTAGTAAGTATACTTGATAGCTTTATTTATTATTTAAATTCATTTAAATTTGTTTCATTACTCAGAAATATTTATGTAAAGCACCCACTTTTTTGAAAGGTGAATGCTAGTCACTTTTTTTATTTATGGCAAATCAATCTTTAGCTATCATCTTTTGTTTTCTGTTCTCCTTTTCAGCACATATGATTTCAGTTTTTGTCAGATAGAATTTATGACTTTACTGTTGCTTATGGTCCATAAATATAGAAGAATGTTTGGGACTTTCCACAGCTCTGTTTTACAATATTTGTGCTGGGCCAGTCTTGTTGATAGATCGGCTTTTGAGTTCCCATAATATGTGACTTTTCAATTGATTTGATTGCATTTAATTTTATAGATGATTTGGTGGGCTAATTCTGAAAGTAGTTTTCTTTTAGAATTATTAAATAGATTGTTTAATGAAGGGGAAGAATAAAAACTTATGTTGTATTTTTTGATTGTAAAAGGAAGCATATGATAATGGAAGTAAAATGAAGAATACATAATAGAGTGTGAAGTTCAAAATAATAAGTTTAAGTGTCTTGTTTTTGTCATGTTCTTTAATTAATTTGTTAATTCATGAAGCTGATTCCAGCAGAATATTGTAAAAATATTTTTTGGAATAATGCCCACTTGTACTCTTCATTTTCTGCTTCTGTGATAAAATGGGAAATTATGAAAAAACATATAAACATTATTTTTAAATCAATATGTGATATTCATTGGGAAGCCACAATTAATTCAGTCCAAGCAAATTGAAAAGAAAAGTTTCATTATAAATTATAATGAACTGTACTGTTAAGGATATAAATAAATACTTAATCTACTTCTAATGTAGAATGGAATCATCTTTTGGTTCTGTAATTGTATTAGCATCAGAATGGTAGATCCTTCAAACTCTAGGCTTTCCCACATAAGTAAGTGGTTCAACTGCAAGACAGAATGAAAAAAAACCATTATGTTACTACTATTAGCATCTGGAAAATATAAATGCTGAACTCAGATTGATAGCGCTTCATTTGCACAGCTCATTAATTACTATCCTGTAATTAAGCCAATTCTTACCTAATTTATTTTAGATCAGTTTTTGAGAGGCACTATAAAGATGTAAATATTCTCAAATTGATTTTCAGCTGAGTAGAATCCAATCTCAATTTAATCAAACTGCCTTTTAAGTGGTAAATGGCAAATGACTTCCGGTACAACTAACTGGATAAAGTTTTATAATTCTTTTTTGCAATGTATGTTAACCCACTTTATAAAACTGATCAATTAGTCATAAATTTACATAATAAATAAGTTTACCTTTGATATACATTTTTATTTCCCTGATTGAGGCATTGAAATGCTTGCATTGAATTGTGTCTGATATTTAGTGCTGCTAAATTTAAAGTAGGAATGGGCAACTATTGCAATTGTTTGTGGCTTGCTTTAGGAAATTACAAGTAAACATTTTATCTATGATCTAAATTCCAGTGTTTATCTTATGAAATCAGTGTTTTAGTACAGTAGTAGAATGATGGACTCCGAGTTAAAAGTGGGCTAAAGCTCAATTTCTTCATTCTGGTGTTTGAAGGCCATTTGATCTCTGAAGTAATGATGTAAAAGTAGCTTCCACATTGATTTAGAAAGCTCTAATTGATAGAGTGTGGCTTTAAATGTTTAGACCTTTAATATATTGTTGCTGTTATTAAGAAATATTATTGAAAACATGTCATTGATAGTTATTATATTAAAATATTCGCATAATTACCAACAATTTAAAATTTTTTCATACCATTATAAATATTCCATTCTTCGTAATGGATCAATTTTTAAAATGTACACGTTTTTTTTCTTTATACATTATCTTGTCTCAGTAAATTTCTGGTATGTTGCTGATTTTTGTACACGCTATCTTTCTTGGATCCTTAATGGTGTATCATTTAACTTCTTTTTGATAGCAGACAAGTCTGAACATTTTCAAAGTCTGTTAATACTTTAAAATGATTAGCAAGTTCTAATTTAAATTCATTGAAATGTTTTAAAAGATTATAATTATCAATTGTGAATCATATCTTTTATAATAATTTTCATCGTTTTAATTTTGCATTAACATGCATCTTACATCTTAACTGGCTGTTATTTGCTTTCTGTGCTGAATCTACTAAAAACATTACAATCTTGAAATACATGTTTTGTGTTAATCAAAATATAATCCAATTTTTCTGTACTTTCATTGGATGCTATCATATCCACTTCCGTTTAGCATTTTTCTCAAAAAAAAGAATTCAAAATAAATAGTTTTTCTTTTTCTACAAACTCCACAAGTCTGTGTCCTCTCTTATTTCAATCTCTATAATCAAATTTACTCATAGCACTTTCATCTTTCAATCAGTTACCAATTCTAAAAATTAAAATCTCTAACGAACAATCGCTATGATCAAATCATTTTATACATCTATAGATTTCCTTCATTTCTTCATTGTTCAGAACTTGTTGGGGGTATGAATTTGAAATATCTGAATTGATATCTTTTCACTAAGTTAAATAACTAAACTTGCCATTCTGATATATCATCAATCTCCTTATTATTTATAGAAAATTTAACTCCAATTGTGCATCCAATAAGTGGGACTTTGTAGTAAAATACATATTTAAATAAATTGTCTCTTTGCCAAAATATCCCAGTCAGAATTCACTTGCAATTAATTTGCAGTCATCAGTACCTAAATAAAATGCTATTGTTGGACTTTTATCTCTGGAATATTATCAAGTCCAGGAACTCATGAGGATAGAATCTTCTTTCATAGGAATTCAAAGACATGCATCCTTCTTGGAATTAGGTTCATAATTTAGCTTGATGATTTTTAAACATCTTTAAGAACAAAACGATAGTACACATTTAATCTGCTTCAAGAAAATTCAACTGCTACTTCACTTAAGAAGTATAAGGCAACTAAGAAAAAAAATTCAGAAGTTAAAAAACAATGCTGACTGATACATATTTATGAAAAACTATATATGTTTATTTACTTTATGAACAATGACATAGTGTTAACAGCTGCAATGACAAAATTATATGGAGGGAATATTAGCAATGAACCCTTCTTCATTCCTTTCTGACCTCAAAGAGGAATCAAAAATTTTTTCTTTCATTTAAAATCAAATTTCTTTTTGAAGTTAATCAATTAAGCTCTCTCTCTCTATATATATAATTTTCCAAATGTAATACCTGTTGAATAATGCTGACTGTTGCTGCACTATATAATAAATGATCCAAGTTCTCATTCTACATATGTTATAGCTAAAATCAGCTTTTAAGATACTTCAGACTTTAAAATGCATATTTTTTATAATAAAGTAGTTGGAGACTAATTTATATAACTATTTTTATAAGATAGATACTATTTTTAAATTCTGAAAGATGTTTGTGCACACAATTGCAATTTAAGTGTGTTAAATAATTTCATTAACATTAAACACTTTTACATAAACGAGAGCACTCCAATTAACTTTTATTAAGAGTGACAATTTCAATACATGGATTGAGATTAAATGCAATTAATAAGGCAAGTGTTCTTACTATTTTTCTTTCTCTATAGCTAAAAATGTAAAGATTATTGTATTTTGAATAATAAGTGCCATCTTCTACAGTTATACTAAAATTCCAATATCATTGACCTATTAAAACAGGCAAAACTCTCTGTACTTATTGCCACTCAATGCAAGCCAGAGTAATCAATGGATGCCAGAAAGCTTGTACATAAAATCCTCATCTAATGCCTACTCATCCAATATCCACAGATTAGTTTCTGGCTTGTGGCTTGCATTGAGTGGCAATAAGTATAGAGAGTTTTGCCTGTTTTAATAACAGTTATAAGCAAGCATAAGGAATGGTTATCATGTGATCATTGACCTATGTTATCATGATGATCAAAAATTTGTTTATAATGAGCTTAAAGTGATCTAAGAGAAAGGTTTATATATATAACATAATTACTCCTTCTATAACATTCTATTTATATTGTACATATTATAAGCAAATAGCATCAGCGTTTTAATAACTTTTTGGTTGTGCTAAATATGATGCATTGTGATATTATGTAGTCTCTTAAATGAAGTCAATAATTTTTGTACCTAGTTCATATGTTTAGAGATTGTTAGCTAAGAATCGTTTATTCCTTGTTATCAAATTATTTTGTAAAAGTTACTTATTTATTTTTATTCTCCTAGCTTATATTTCTAGAAGGTTAATTATTAGTGTTAGTATCCTATTCTACCATTTCACATCAGTGTCATAAATTAGATTGAAACAACATCAGCAAAAAAATCTTTCCTATTTTTACTCATTTTATTTTTACATCTTCTTCATTCTTTGTAAATTTATTTTAATCTTTTTTCAACTCCTACATTTTAAAAATAAATACTTAATACTCTTCCTATTATCTCCACATGATCCATATTTATTATATTCCAAATTCTTACTCCATTTGTTATCTTTCACTTATATCCAAAGTTTTTGTTCTTGCACCTAAAACAAAAAGTTTTTTTTTAAGGTTATCATAATCTCTACATATCACATATATTATTTGTTTTTATATAAATCTAAATTATTTTTTTAAAAAACATATTCATTTTCCATAATCCCCCTTCCTCCTCTAACCAACTATCTATCCAATTTTGCAAATGAAGTTTAGGATGCAGTTCTGCCCTCTATATACTAAAAGGAGAACTATATAAAATATTTGAAACTATTTTTTTTTTTGATACATAATTGCATTGTATCAAAAAGAAAGTGAAGATGTTATTTTAGAATGAGTAGAATTTGAATTTAAGAAAAAAAAGTAAGACAAAAAGAAAATTATTATTATTTATATTCTTTAAATTAATAAAAATGATAGATGATGTAAAAGGGATATGTAATTTATGTATAGGGTTAAAATTTGAGTTATTTCATTGCAATATATATGTATGTCAGTACATTGGTAGCAAATGAAGATCACTCTGGAAAAAAATGGTGATGCAATATTCTTTATTCCAGTTTATATTTATTATTATCTGAAGATTATATATAATAAAAAATTGAAACCATACTATTACAGCCTAAAAGTGGGCATTTCTACAAAAATTAATGTTTATTTTTTTGCATATAAGCATTAATCATTTATTGTTTATGCTTTAGCATCAAACTGATTGCATTTTCAATGTTGATATGGTCTCTTTGTTGATTTAGGGATATCCTCTATGCAGTTGACAAAAAGGCTATTTCCAAAACATATATATATATTCCACAGCAGGATTAGTTCAATTTTCAGCATCATACAAAGCAAATTATGACATAAAAACCATCTATTTATTTGTTTTTTATCAAATGGTAATAGATGATGCTTTGTTTTTTAATAAATTTAAAAAACAAAGCTTCAAACACAAAATGTGATTTATACAATAATTCTATTACTATTACTTTGAGGATGATAAAGATTCCAATATGATCTGCATTATTTAGATGTGTATTATGTTGATGATGAAACAAAAGAAATATTGTAATATAGTGCTGTTTTACCACTGAGAACAAAGTCATAGTTCTGTGTGAACATTGAGACAATAGTTTACACCTAATTTCATATTACAATAAATTTAAATTGTAATCTTAATCAGTTTAAATTAATAAGAATGTCAACTTCGCTGTTATATTATTTTTGGCTTATTTTTTTCCCCCATGTGTCAAAGCATCAGCGGAAAGCAAATCTGCGACAACTGCCTGCAAGCAACTGCTTGCAAGGCAGTTGCGCTGACTTCTCAGCTACCAATGCTGCACCTCCTCCCACATATTTGTAATTGTTCTCTATAATACTAAAAGACATGGCAGTAATAGTTTAAATGTATATTGATATGCTTTTTATTGGTCTCTAGTGATATGCAATAAGATGTTTGTTATATTGGGTGTTTTAGTAATTAATGTTAGCCTATAAATTTAAATTAGAAAGTTTGTCAGTTTTACTGTTGCATTATTTATTGTTGGCTTTTTTTTAAATGTTTGTTTTTATTCTTCCAATACCACATTGACTGAAATATAAAGAAATATCTTTCTTCTGTTTATTTGTAATTGTTCATAGTAATAATGGAAGGCATAATAAATATTGTTTATACATATAAACTATCACATGACTTCAATGTACATATTGATGTTATAGCAGCATATGTTTTTATCTTCTCTATGCCACTTCTATGGATAAGTCAATAAAGAATAGGGATTTATCAAGCACTGCCATCTAGCATCTATTCTTACTTACTAAAGCTTACAGTGAGTGGCACAGAGAAGATGAAAAAGTATGCTATTTAAACATATATTGATGGGATGTTTACTGTCATAAAAAAGAATATAACATATAATACTAAATCATCTGTGCACTTTAATATTGTTACACAATATTTTATTTACCACCTACTTTTACAGTTTACAGTTTCGATTTCCCCAGTAATCTTCTTCAGAACTTTTATATCTCCTAACTGCTAAATTCAAATTTTAAAAATTTTACAGTTATATTTTTAGTAAAAAGAATATACATTTTACTCTGTATAGTTTAGTGAACTAATAAAATGGCAGACACTGAAGCTCAATGAATCACAAGCTCTGTTTCTTCATGTATTCAAACTTCTTATGAACTTCCAAGTAATAAACCATTTTAATAATTTCTTTAATCTACATTTTTATAACAAATCAAATATTGGAAAATTCTTCTATTTCAATTTATTCATTATCAATATATTAGTCACATAGAAACATTGATACTGAATTTTTATTTTCCTTCAATAATTTATAAAACTAATCACATGTATCGATTATATTACTTTTGACATTTAATGTGGGCTTTCACAATGTAAGATAATAATTATATAGATTTAATCATTGAAAAAATATGAATATTGGTATCTAATACAATAATATCTATTCTATTTTTTTTTAGAAATTGTTAAATAATTATTTATTATTTATAAATGTTACATATAGAGCCCACAAATTTCTTAATAAGCTTTGCAGAATATCCTCAACCCCAGACCGGTTTCTGCTACTGGCTTCCTCAGTGAGGTCCTAGGATATTCAAGCATTAGATTAAAAATACCAGTACAAGCCCATTACTTTATCTAATGGATAACTATTAAGTAGAAAATCTGAAATTTTCAGACATTCATATGTCCTCCAATCCAGCTATCTAACTTAAATAACCATATGGGACTGAACCAAGTTCAGATACATCATATATTAATAACTTTAGCAATATAAAATCACCAAAGCTTTAATAGCAAAAAATAAAATTACAAAAAAAAATCAAGTCATATGTCACATGACCTAATTTAACAAGCTTGTATTACAAATGTTATATATAGAGCTCGCAAATAAGCTCTTAACAATTCTGCAAAGCTTATTAAGAGCTTATTTGTGAGCTCTATATATAACATTTGTAATACAAACTTGTTAAATTAGGTCATGAGATATAAGTTCTTTGTAATTTTTATAAATATTTATATAAACTTGTTTTTCTTTCTTTTAATGAAATTTTGTAATTCCATATTATCTTCCACACAATTTTATTTTAACTACTTAAATATTTTTAGAAATGTATGTATTTTCATATATTCTGTGTAAAATTGTACTTACATATAAATACATCATTAGGATACTATACAGTACGTGAATGAATGATTTTATGCTGATCATATATGTAATGATAGGAATATAAATCTATTTCATGGATCAAACACATATAAATACATCATTAGGATACAATACAAGCCAGATTCTAAAGAATCATATTTCAAATAAACCTGTAAATAGACCTGCCTTTTTGTTATATTAATGCCAATCTACTTTATCATATAAAAGGAAATACTCTTCTATCTAATCTTTGATTTGTAATATTGTAAGTTTAGCACTGATATCCAAAAAGAGTGAAAGTTCATATTAGTGATGATCTTTGTTTTTATATCAATCAAGCCAACTTACCATTTCACATATTAATTTAGATGAAATATTAATGATTGTAATCAACACTTAAATGATTTTAAAACAGGACAGATTCTAAAGAAATATTTAAAAGATTAATCCTAGAAATGCATCTATCTTTTGTTATATCAATGCCAATGTGCTTTCATGTAAAAAGAGATGCTCTTCTATGACTTTCAGATTGTTATATTGTAAATGAATTATGCATTGATAGTCAAAAAGCCTTAGCAACAATCTTTTTTTTTTATATCACGCAAGACATCTTACAATTTCAGATTTTACTTAAGATGAAATAATAATCAGAAGAGCCAAAAGCAGTAATGGTACGATCAAACTACCTTTGAATATGTTGAAGATATGTGGTCAAATTATAAGTTATTAATATAGTAAAATATGTCAAATTGTCATACAATGATAATTACCATCAACAAGGATAAAGTCTTATCAATTGTTCACAACAATCTAAAACTTACCCCCCCCCCATCTTTGAATAGAGATTTTAATATACATTCATATTGTAGTGTGACAGATGCAGTTTTATTAAAATTTATTTGTTTAATTCTAGATAATATTCAGAAGAATACCAAAACAATTATTCCCTTTCTTTTATCACTGATTGATGACATTTAAGTGCATACAATTATAATGTAAAACTATATTTTTCATATATATAATATATGCACTATTTATTTATTTAAATATTTGATTTTATATATTACTTTTCAGTGAAAGATCCTTTATAAGAAGTACCTTCATGAAAGTTATAATATGTTAATATGTTAAATCAGCCATGATACAGTCTCATTAACAGTCTAATATTTATTTTTTTATTTTAATAAAACCAGTGATTAATAGAATGAAAATGCAATATGGAC
This sequence comes from Epiperipatus broadwayi, assembly GCA_028023455.1. Lineage (NCBI taxonomy): Eukaryota > Metazoa > Onychophora > Udeonychophora > Euonychophora > Peripatidae > Epiperipatus > Epiperipatus broadwayi. The sequence continues at coordinate 6,812,949 of JAQFVV010006244.1, read as the reverse complement.
TGTATCAGCATACACTACTTCATTACATATAGTGGAGTTATATAGATCAACACCATGTTCACAATCCATAGACATTTTAGTTATTAAGAAAATCCAACTTTATTGTCGACACTCATAGATGGATGGTAACATCATGATGACTCTGTTGAATGGCCGATTTTACACAATGGAACATAACTGATCTATGGGATTTCAACTAAGTGGCATGATTTGTAGCATTGTACTAAATAAATTTGAAAAGGCAGTTATTCCAGAACATTTTGCAATGGCTACCTCATCTCTCTCTCTCTCTCTATATATATATATATATATTAAACATTAAATCACCTCATCTCTCTCTCTCTCTCTATATATATATATATATATTAAACATTAAATCACCCCACATGGTTAAGAAATCCAGTACCACCCTCTGTGAACTAATATATAATTACATTAGAGTTCATATCTGGCTCTTTTGAAATATGAACTAATGTATTTATATATTTGTTCACAGAGGGCGGTACTGGATTTCTTAACCATGTGGGGTGATTTAATGTTTAATATTTGTATATTTATTTCAGTATAGTGTTATGCATTGGGATTATTTTATATATATATGCTATGTCAACAATGTGCTGATTTATGCTGAGTTGAGACAGCTATCATTCTTAATCTGGATAATCGAGCATAAAGACATATCAAAACAAATAAAATTCCTGGATATGTACATCCAACACTCCAATTCAGAAATAAACTTTAAAATTATTATCAAACCCACTTGTTTTCAGTGCTATTCACCCCATTAATGTACTTCCACTTTACAGTGCTATTCACCCTCATTTACAAACTTCCATCTCATATAAATTAGCTGTCTCTAAATATTTTCTCCACAGAAACCAAAAGCTATGGAAGTTTGAGGAAGACAGGAGAGATAAATATTGAAAATTACATTAAGCACTTAATAATGGTAAGATATAATCACAATTGTTCAACAAAAGCCCTTAAAAAATTCTATTCCACAAAAAATACTATATCTTTGAACCACAACAATACTAATGTATAGATTAGCCTTTCTTTTGTACCAGAAGTATCACAAAAGTTAAGAACAATTACTTGAATAAATTCAATATTAGATTCAGGACCCCCCCTAATCTTAATCTATTATTAAATAACACTAAAGACAAGTGACCTACAGACTAGGTTCTCCAAATAATTTACAAAATTAGCTGCAACGAACCCACTTGCAATCCAATTTATTCAGTGAGTTTGGATTAGTGCAACACAAGTATAAAAATTAATGTGCTAAAACAGATCCTAACATAAAGTTGATATTTTTAGAGTGTGAATTGACTAGGGCCACAATTTTGATCTGCCTGACATTAAAGAGGATCTTGCTGAGTGTAGTGATTGAAAGAGAAAATGCACAAAGGCATGGTGTATTTCAAAGAACACCTACATTATAAATAAAAGAGATTCAGGCATTGCACTATCACATAAGTTGCATACTTGCATGTTAATTAATCCAAACATTCATTCTCCTACTTACCTGTTGTTGTGCTATGAATACGATTGGCCTGATTGAAAGAAATGCCAAGATGTAAAATAGTTATAATTGTTTAATATTTCCTGTATAGTGGACCTTTTCTCTTCATTGAATACACTATTTCAATTATATGATATCCAAAAAAAAAATTAAATGACATAACTGAATACATTCTATCATATAGCAGCAGTCACATTTTTGATCCAAAATGTTATTCACAATCATTAATAATGTTTCTTAGGGTTACATTGAAAGCATATACATTTTAATTTTTTGTCTTGATAAGGCACAATAATTCATGTAATAATATAATTACTAAGTATCATATAAGAAAATTCATAAATATCTTTCTCAAGTGATAAAAAGAAATGTAACAGTTTAGTAGTGATAGAAAATAAGAATTGAAAAATATGTTCATATTGGATCAGAAAGTTTAAAGTTTGAAAAGTGTAACCAAGAATTTGAATGAGAGAATGGCAAGTGAAGGTGGTTATAGATGCTGAAGCAAATTAAGTATTAAAAACATCTAAACAACTAGAAACGCTATAATCTGCAGTTAACATAAATGCTCTTAAGTTTCCACAAAAGGAAAAAGTTACTGAAGAAAAAGGATATTGTCCAGAGTATGTTTAATTGTAATAAAAATGTGACACTTTGCTAAAAATAAAGATATGTTACAGCAAATTTTTTTTGAGTAAGTGAACACACACACAGTAAATATATATGTAAATCTGTTCCCTTAATTTATTTTTTTACACTATTATTTTTTAAAAATTTTGTTTATTTTATAATCTTAATTTATGTATGTACTCACCATGGGTCACAAGTTTTCTCTATCCAATTTAGAACAATATATTCTGAAAAAATGGCAAGAAAAAAATACAAAAGGATTCATGTGTTCAATTGTCTAAAAATAGAATATCTAATTGCCTTATTTGCATCATCATCATCATCATCATCATCAACTATTATCAATCCACTGCAGGGTGAAGGTCCCTCCTAGTTCAATCCATCTTCTCTGATCTTTAGATTCTCTTCTTCACATCACCCCTGCACACTTTCTTATTTCATCCATCCATCTCACATGTGGTCTCTTTCTAGGTCTTTTACAATCTCTTGGAATCCAGTTTAAGATTTCAATTGTCCATCTATTAACATCTCTTCTAGAAATATGTCCAGCCCAACTCCACTTCAGTCTTTTAATTTTTTCAATGAGGTCCATAACACCTGTTTGTTGTCTTACCCATATATTGTGTTTTTGCTTTCTTCTTGTTACTCCCAACATGCATCTCTCCATACTTCTTTGAGTGGTCTGAAGTCTCTGTATTGCTCTTTTATTAAGTTTCCAAGTCTCAGATCCATATCTAAGAACTGGTAAAATACATTTATTAAAAATCTTCCTTTTCAAACACAAAGGCATATTTCCTTTTAGTATCAAGTTATTTCCACCAAAAGCACTCCAAACAAGTTTAATTCTATGATTATTTTCATCCATTATGTTTCCATCTGTATTAATAATCTGACCAAGGTATTTGTAACTGTTAACTTCTTCTAACTCATCATAATCAATCTTTATTTTCATATTTTGAGAAAATTTATTAAACATTACTTTAGTCTTTTTAACATTTATCTTTAGTCCTACTTTCCGACTTTCATCTGATAACTCCTGCAATATTTCCTGCAGCTCTAAAGCATTATTTGCAAAAACAACTGCATCATCTGCAAAATCTAAATGACTTAAATAATCTCCATTTATTTTCACTTCGTTAGCTTCCCATTTTAATCCACAAAATACTTCTTGCAGCTCTGCTGTAAAAAGTTTTGGAGATACGGAGTCACCCTGTCTTACACCCTTCTGAATGTTGACTTTCCCAGTATCATTATGTAATCTAATTGTTGCTGTTGTATTTTTATAAATATTCTTTAAAAATATGACAATATCCTGGATCTATACCTTGATGATCCAATGCTTTAATCACTGAAGAAATGTCTATAGAATCAAATGTCTTTTCATAATCTACAAATCCAAAGCATAATGGCAACTCATATTCATTTGTTCTTTCTATAACTTTTCTCAATACCTGGAACCACTTTTAAATCCAGCTTGTTCTCTTGGTTGGTGGAAATCCAATGAAATCTGTAGAAGAGTTGTAATTATCTTGGTAAAAAATTTGTATAAAACTGATAAAAGGCTGATAGGTCTGTAATTTCTAATATCTTCTTTATCATCTTTTTTAAATATTAATATTAATACTGCATTCTTCCAATCATTTTGTACATCTTTATCATTTAGACATTTGGTATATAACTTTGCTAAAAATTTTTTTATTTCTTTCACCTGCTTATTTGGATATTGTGCCTTATTTACATATTACACCACATACTGCATAACTTTACACAGCACTTTGATTCTGGTAGTGTTTTGTTGAAAGCTGGTGCAGTGCAATTAATTAGTTTGTTGATTAATTTATACCTTTTCATCAGAACTCCAAGTCAACCAGTGTTTAGAATTATATGTAACCTACATACATAAAAGCATTCATATTGTCTATATACATATATATGTGTGTGTTGAAAAGTACGGTATCCTTGCACTTTAAATAATGTGCATTCTATTGCAATCAAATCGTTTCAATAAAATGTGATGTATACAAGGGGAGGTTGGAATAAAAATATCATGAATGTTATGGCTCCACTGTATTAAACATTGATTAAAGATATATTGTTTTTTTTTTTCCTACGATAAAAATTAGGCATATATATTGTTAAGAATTAGATGTAATATAATAGTAAACTATTGCAGAGAATTTTTGGAAGTCCACATATCTGCTTTATAACGGCAGATTGTTTAACACATAGCTCTGAATTTATACACACACACACACATATAGCTTTCTTATCAATGAACTGTGATAGTGATTTCTCAACAGAAATTTGTTATAAATCACCATTTTTTCTTACTATATAGAAAGCATATTTGAAGAATATATAAATAGGTTTACATTTGATTCATAATAGCCAGATATTTAACGTTTACTAACAAAGCTAAAATAAACTTAACCATATGTATATATCTGTAATGCCATTTTTGTAAAAAAAAGTGTCATTCAAACGCTTGTTTATGAAAGATTCAAAGTGAACTTTAATTTAAGCTGAACTAGCAATAATCTACCGCAGCTGGAAGTCTGTATGACAACATCCTCAACTCTCAATCAAACGATTGCTGTTTAAACTGCCACCAATGACATGGACATAAACTGTTATTTTAAACGTCTTTTCTCACTCAAGTATTAGCAAATGAAGATGGACTTAATATTTTATTTCAAACACACTTAAACCCATTTAGAGATAAATGATTTGTCTGTTAATGTTCTTTTTTAAATAATACGTATATATGTAATTAAAATAATGGCAATAAATATATGTTTTGAAGAGATACTTTTTTTAAAAATAAAAATTTACTTTAAAGGAAATATCTTCCATGATTTTGACGACTACTATTAATGGATAGTCGAAATTAAAACAGAACATTATTACAGCAAATTTTAAATTTAATATACAAAGATATTAAAGTGGTTTACTTTATCCTTTAATTATTGTCTTGCGTCTTTTGGTACCGTCAGGGAATGGCAGACTCCAGTGACCAAGTTCCATGGATCGTGGCATAGCTCTGTCACTACTGTTTCTCGAACTTATGAATTTCTAAGTAATAAATCATTCATTCTCTTAATTATTTAATTTTGAAATGTGTGAATGAAGAATATCTGATATTTGCAAACAATTTTTTTAAAAAAGTATATCTAATTTTATGCAACGAACTTATACAATTTACTCTGAGATGAAGACTTAAAAGAGCTTTGATTAATCTGGACCAACTGACGAGTGCTGGTTTATTACGAAATTCTAATATTGGTGATTATTCATCTTTTCGACATGTGTGTGATTAAGAATATCAACAGTATGAGATAGCATGGATGATTGAGGGTCGTGTGAAAGTCTGAGTTCAACGCCCCCTATATATTACACATATAAGTGCAGATATGAAAAAGCCTGTACTATAGAAAAAAATTCACATTTCAAAATAGGTATTGTAATAATTTTTTGTTACGCACTAAATGAAATGAATGTTATGGGTGTTATTATTATGATCATGGTATTATGCCATATGAATTTTTTATCGTAAAATGTATCCACTCATTTTTATTTTTAAATGCATTTAAACTAAAAATGTTTTTTTCTTTTTGCTTCTAATCTTTATTGTGAAATTTAAATTTTATTTTCTATTGTTTTATTCGGAAAAAAGTGATACTGACAGACTAAAATTCTGGAATTAATTTTCACATGAATGAAATACACTTGTTGACTTTTCAGCGTTAGCGTTAAGAGATAAAATAACTTTTGGCATAGATGTTCTTATTGTAATAGCACTCTCATCATCATCATCAATCATTATCAATCCACTGCAGGATGAAGGTCTCTCCAAGTTCAATCCATCTTCTCCGATCTTTAGCTTCACCCCTGCACACTTTCTTATTTCATCCATCCATCTCACACGTGATCTCTTTCTGGGTCTTTTATAATCTCTTGGAATCCAGTTTAAGATTTCAATTGTCCATCTGTTATTATCTCTTCTAGCAATATATCCAGCCCAACTTTACTTCAGTCTTTTAATTGTTTCACTGAGGTCAATAACACCTGTTTACTCTCTTTCCCATACATTGCATTTTCAATCTCTTCTTGTTACTCCCAACATGCATCTCTCCATACTTCTTTGAGTGGTATGAAATCTCTGTATTACTCTTCTGTTAAGTGTCCGAGTCTCAGATCCATAAGTAAGAACTGGTAAAACACATTTATTAAAAACCTTCCTTTTCAAACACATAGGCATATTTCCTTTTAGTATCAAGTTATTTCTACCAAAAGCACTCCAACCAAGTTTAATTCTATGATTAATTTCATCCATTATGTTTCCATCTGTATTAATAATCTGACCAAAGTGTTTGTAACTGTTAACTTCTTCTAATTCATCATTTTCATATTTTGAGAAAATCCATTAAACATTACTTTAGTCTTTTTAACATTTATCTTTAGTCCTACTTTCCTACTTTCATCTGATAATTCCTGCAACATTTCCTGCAGATCTAAAGCATTATTTGCAAAAACAACTATACTGTGAGAAAAGTTAATTTTATTATCATCATAATGGTAATCCAATTCACTACAAGAGAATTCACAATTTCATTTAGTTAGTACTTGCACCTGATTTACCCAAAGTAATGTGAGCACTATGGTTTGTCCAATTGCATGAGACTGAATGCCTCTAAACTAAAATTTAGTTAAATTGCAGGAGGGTGTCAAACATAATGCCAGATAATGATGATTGTCATTCAATTAAATTTGTTGTTAATAAGACTATGTCTTATCCTTGCTAGTTTTTTATAATCATCTCAATGCTTAATATTCTGAAATAGAATCAATAATAAACAAATTTATTTTTGATCAGGTTTTGTGCTGATAAAACCATTACTGCATCACATCCTATTAGATTCAGTAATTAACACACAAACATTTATTTATGCACATATATATAAAATTTATCATTATTATTTTAGTATGTTTACTTTCGTTTTCCTAAGGACCATCTATGTTTAACTACATTTTTAATTTTTATTTTGAAGTTCGCACAGATAAATTTAATAGTTTATTTAAGTGGCAAGTATGAATAAACTACTTAGATTGCATTTGAAAATAAAAATATTTTATCCCTGATTTAACCTTAGGCCAAAAGTTCGCAGCCAAACCAACGTTAATCTATCTGATATATCGATGTATTCAATGTCGCATGAATACGACAGCACCAAAATGACATACTGTCAGGAATGTCCATCTGAACAGCATGGTTAATAGATGACATTGACTCTCAACCAAATAGGAATGCTACATCTATCAGCAAGAAGAACAATAAACAAAAAACTCCATAGGAAGGGACTGCGTTCTTTGTCTTACTATTCCTTCCATAGGCAAAAAGGGGGGTGCGGCATATAAATCGATCCTGCAAGTAGCGAATCTCATACTACATCTACTAATTACACTGATATATCCAATCCATTTACCCAATTTAACTATGAAACAAATAACCTAAGATTACCTTCCCTTAAACTAACATATATAATTTTACAAATCTATGCAGACATTCATGCCTGACTTAAGTTTAGTTTAACGAAAAACAAAAATCATAAAACTTAAAAGAACAAAAAATAATAAATGGAAATGATTTTAAATAAAAAAAAAATACATCAAATAACATTATTAATATTAATTTACATTGGTCAGATAGGATTCTATTTGTATTATTTACTGAAAGGTTTAGAATTTAGAGTTCTTATTGTTTTCAAATTAATATTCCTTAGAGTTCATAAAGTTCTTACGGTTTCAGAAATGTTCATTAGTTATATAGTTCTTACTGTTTTAGAAAAGTTCATCCTTTACATTTGCTTGCCATTTGGAATCCAGCGTTAAATCCCCCGATGATCCTGTGGTCCTCAATATAGAAAAAACGATGTTTCATTTCTTTTTTTTTTTATAACCACTGAAGGAATTGAAAGTGTGTCTTTCAATCCCTTCACCTCCAACTCTCCGACTTAACACATCTCCATCTTTTCTTAAATTTTCTTCACTCACTAAAAATTCATTTCCAAACTTTTTCTTTTATATGTAACTTTCAGATCCAATGGACATTACATCATCGATGATGATGATCCTTCCATTGAGGTCCGATTCTCTGATGGATTTCTTTCATTGGCCATTCTGTTCCTATTGTTTTTCCTCTCCTATCTGACCTTTGCTTATGCATTTTGAAATGCCCAAGGGCTGGTTTACTTTTACTAATTAAAATTAATCATTTCCATTTTATACAATAGAATTAATTAAATTATTTTGCTAACTTAAAGGTATATTTTTATCTCTAAATCTTTTTAAGTTTTTGCTTTTAAAATACTTTTTCTATTTTTAATAAAGTTTTATTTTAATAATTTTTTTCATCTGTGCGATTTTATATATATACGAGTTTAAGATAGAATTAATTTTCAATTTTTATGTCGTAAAAAAAAAGAAGTTTTTAAATGTAAACTTTTTATTTTAATTTCATGTTTAATAAAAAAATAATGTAACGGCGTATGTGCCCATTACATATCAGTAAACTTGCTTTAAAAAAAATGAACAAAAAAAATATTTTACTTAGGGTTAGTGATTACGGTACACGATTAACGAAGACATTTACAAAAACATTCGGTTAGTAATTTTTACAAAAAGACTATATACACAAAAAAAATGTTTACTATCATTTTCCTAAGGACCATTTATGTTTATACCATCTTCCCTCCAAGAATTCTATTTTCTCTATATTTCAAATCTAACAAAACAGCACGACAAGTGAATTATATAAATTACTTATTTAAGAAGGTTGCATTGAAGTAAATGTTTTAAGAAATAATGGGTTTATACGTGTATATTTGCAGCTCAATTATAAATACCACCAACTTATTTATGACCGATTGAAATGCATACATAGGGTTACACTGAAGTAATTTCCAAAGGTACTCATCGTAAGGTACATTTACCATCATAAACTTACTTGGCCGTGCACGCCTATACATGTAAAAGCATAATATATATTAACAAAAAAAACAAAACATATTAATTGCAACCTTTTGACTTTCTTTTTAACAAAATACAATTTAAAATTATTAATACTTTCTCATGTTTAATATATGTCCTGTTTTTTTCTGGCAGCACTTTTATAAGATATAAAGTATACGACTTTATGTAAATAGATAAAAATCTTTAATTTTGGAAAAAGAAATTTACTCAGAGTCCTCATGGTTTATTAAACATCAGCTCACGTTGGGAGACAAATTATAACGGTCCGAAAGAAGGGATTCTTAACGTATCTACACTTCAGGGCGCCACTAGACATTTGAACCTAGAAAATTTATATAGTAGGCAGATATGTAAGTTAAAAATTTTTTATTTTATATTGGTTGATTCGACCATTAGCCCATTGTCACTAGCTCAGCAGAGTAGTAGACATTAAATAATAATGATATATATTCTCAAAATATATTAATATTTTTTTAAAAAAAGAATAAATAAGCCACTGCCAGTAATTAACACATAAACATTTATTTACGCACATATAAATTTTGAAACATTTTTAGCATAACTTTTACTTTGGATTTTAACTTGATTTTAGAATTTGATTTTACATTTTAACTTTTATAAGCTATTATAAGTTCGCACAGATGAGTTTAGTATTTTTATTTAGAGTGTCAAGTATGAATAGACTACATAGATCGCAGTTGAAAAGAAAATATTCTATCCCTTATTTAACCTTAGGCCAAAAATTCGTAGCTAAACCAACGTCAATCCATCTGATATATCAATGTATTCAATGTAATATGAATACGACAACACAAAATACCATACTGTCAGGAATGTACATCTGAGCAGCAAGGTTAAGAGAAGAAATTGACTCTCGTCCAGATAGGAATACTACATCTATCTGATGAGAAGAGCAATAAAAAAAAACTCCATCTTATTATCCCTTCCATAGGAAAAACAGGTGTGTGCAGCGTATAAATCAATCCTGCAAGTAATGTATCTCATATTACATCTATCAATTACACCGATATATCCAATCCATTGACCCAATTTAACTACAAAACAAATAACCTAAGATTACCTTCCCTTAAACTAACATATATAATTTTACAAATCTATGCAGACATTCATGCCCAACTTAAGTTTAGTTTAACGAAAAACAAAAATCATAAAACTTAAAAGAACAAAAAAAAAATGGAAATGATTTTAAATAATAAAAAAAATACATCAAATAACATTATTAATATTAATTTACATTGGTCAGATAGGATTCTATTTGTATTATTTACTGAAAGGTTTAGAATTTAGAGTTCTTATTGTTTTCAAATTAATATTCCTTACAGTTCATAAAGTTCTTACGGTTTTAGAAATGTTCATTAGTTATATAGTTTTTACTGTTTTAGAAAAGTTCATCCTTTACAGTTGCTTGCCGTTTGGAATCCAGCATTAAATCCCCCGATGATCCTGTGGTCCTCAATATAGAAAAAACGATGTTTCATTTCTTTTTTTTTTTATAACCATTGAAGGAATTGAAAGTGCATCTTTCAATCCCTTCACCTCCAACTCTCTGACTTAACACATCTCTGTCTTCTCTTAAATTTTCTTCACTCACTAAAAATTTATTTCCAAACTTTTTCTTTTATATGTAACTTTCAGATCCAATGGACATTACATCATCGATGATGATGATCCTTCCGTTGAGGTCCGATTCTCCAATGGATTTCTTTCATTGACCATTCTGTTCCTATTGTTTTTCCTCTCCTATCTGACCTTTGCTTATGCATTTTGAAATGCCTAAGGGCTGGTTTACTTTTACTAATTAAAATTAATCATTTCCATTTTATACAATAGAATTAATTAAATTATTTTGCTAACTTAAAGATATATTTTTATCTCTAAATCTTTTTAAGTTTTTGCTTTTAAAATACTTTTTCTATTTTTAATAAATAATATTTACTAAGGCTGTAACCTTAGGAATAAGCATCTGAAAAATTCGAAGGTAGGGACCACTACAGGTCTTAAACACAAGCTTACGCTATGAAGAAAAGAGGAATAAAGTTTTATTTTAATAATTTTTTTCATCTGTGCGATTTTATATATATACGAGTTTAAGATAGAATTAATTTTCAATTTTTATGTCTTAAAAAAAAAGTTTTTAAATGCGAACTTTTTATTTTAATTTCATGTTTAATAAAAAAATAATGTAACGGGCGTATGTGCCCATTACAATATATATATATATATAGTGCTAAACTAGCACTCGTCAGTTGGTCCAGGTCACCATCTCCCACATTTATATACAATCACTGTTCAGTTTATAATAAAATAGCAAATCTTCAAACTTTAATGGATAAGCTTCAGTCTTCTCCACTTTCCAACTCTTCATCCATCCATATCATTGAAAATCTGAGGATGAAACACTTAAAGCTTTTGTTGATGCCAATATTATTGTCATACCCATGTTGATCTTAAGTCAATGTGACCCCTCACATATAGGACCTTAATACATACAATTAATTATACAGAAGAGGGATGGGCAGAATACAGGCTGAATATGTAATATTTAAATACATTAACAAGGACTTTCAGCATTTTCTTCTCAGATTTTCAATGATATGAATGGTTGAAGAGTTGGAAGGTTGAGAAGATCGAAGCTTGTCCATTAAAGTTAGAAGATTTACTATCTTATTATAAACCGAACAGTGATTGTATATATGTGTGAAGATGATGATCTGGACCAATTGATGTGTGCTGGTTTAGTACAAAATATATATCTTGGAGGGTATATATCTTTTTCACATGTATGTGGTCATGTGTATAAGTTGTATAAGATGGATTGGATAGCTGTGAGGAGTTTGAAAACTCTTATAATTACATGAAGTTTAGTATAAACAATATACATATATTTAAATATTATATAAACAGTAGCAGTAAAATAAAGCAATGCTACAAAGATAGTGAGTGGATGGCAGTTATGGAGGTAAAGAAAATACAAACATCAGCACAGTTAAGTATTTTATTGTATCCAAACTGCACTTAATCTATTTATCTTTATCACTTACAATGTCTGAATTCAAATTTAGTCCAAAAATAACAATTATATGAGTACACACACACATACGATACACTTTAAGATAACTTAAATAAACATTTCATTATAATGTATTAATATTCTATATCTAATCTAAGTGTACATTCATTAGATATGAATGGAGAGTGTGCATGTGTTTTGATTCTACTGTGAGATTATCACTTGGTCATCTGGCTAATCTAGATTTTTCTTTAATAGCAAACTACTACCCTTCCACTCATCTCCGCAATAGAGCAATATCTTAAGATTATAATATATGAAAGAAAATAATTAACTTCTTGCTTCTGAATATTAAATAATTATATTCTTAACTAAGAAAAAGTAAGAAATCCAAATTAATAAATATATTTCCTAATAAAAAGTATAAAGAATGGATAAATAATCATTCACAATAAATATTGCACCAAACTCTTTATTTTTTTCTGACTGGGTCTAACTTGCATAAGAGACAATAAAAAAAAAATGCAATTAATCAAGTTACTAGTACTTCATTTTCCCTCAATTGATTTACTATTGAAAGCTGCATATTATAAATCTAATTTCCATCTCTTGGAGAAAAAAAAGAGAAAGCACAAGTAAACACATGTGTGTGTTAAAGCAGCTATTATATTGAAATTGTTTGGATGTGTTTAAACCAAGTGTAATAAAATCTGATCAAATAAGCATTTCAAAATCACTTAAGATCGACCAAACATGTCTTAACTAAATCAATACACATGTGTGAGAATTTGAGGAGTGAATACCTAATTATCGTTCTTTAAAATACATTTTTAACTTTACAATTTCTCGATGTATTTTGAGCAATGGGATATGTCTCACTCAGACCCATTCCTTTTATTTAAAAACTAGGAATACAATTCTTTAATATTAATATAACTGCAACTAATATATGAGGAGATCTTATATTCAGTCTATGAGGAGATCTTATATTTAGTCTGAATAAAGTTTTACTTTTTCTAGGGTCTGCTTGAAGAAAAGCAATATATTTTAACATGTATGAGATCAGATACATATAATTTCACTCTCAATTAATGAATATAAAGTAGTAAGCATCCTCCAATATACCTGTAGGTTAAATACAGATGGTTGATTGTAAGATGGTAAAACACAATTTCTATATCAGTCTATGGTCAGAAGTTGTTGTATGTAGATTATGGCCAAAGTATAAATCATTGTGAAGAAAACAGTTTCAGAGATCAGATCATAATCGAACACATCAGTGCATACCAAAAATGTTTTTCATAAGCTTCTCAGACAAAGTTTTCCCATTTCAAAACTACATAGTTTTTATGTAAGTGATACAATATTTAAATGATTGAAAATATATTATGCAGTGAAAAAAATATTACTTGCATTTTTTACCGATTATGAAAAGATCTGACAAATTCATGACTAAAACATTCAATTGATAGTGCTCTGACCCTATGGTTAGATTCAGAGAGCAGTCACATAGCCATTTCATCCATTTTCTATCTGTTCCATTCATTTCTCAGATCCTCAAACTGACATATCTCTTCCCAACTCATACTATCAAGTAACGCCAGTCTTCTTCATTCTTTTCACTTGTTTCCATTCACCATTTTATTTATTTATTTATTTAGTTTTCTCCTTTCTTCTCCACAATCACATCTCAAAAGCATCTAACCTCTTTCTAATTTTTTATTTATTGTCTATGTTTTATGACTATTTAGTACTAAACCCCTTTGTTAAACCATATATAGCAACTATTAATTTTAATGTTTTATGTCATATTATTGCAAAAAATAAACATTTATTGAATATTGCCTTCTCATTTTTTATACCTTAAATGAGATCAGCATTAATGGTTTATTCCCCCTTCTTTACTTAAAAGATCTGCACATACACTTTCACAAAGGTTTAAATATAACTAAATTAAGATTTAAAAATTTATACTAAAATTAAATTTATTTTTTTAGCATGACCATTATTTAAAATGTTTTTAAAATTTAAACAAATTTACTATTTAAAAAATTCATTTAAAATTAAACTTGTAAATAAAAAATAATCTTAAATGAAATTATTCTCAAAATTTTTTATCAGTAAAACAAATTTTTGTAATAAATATATAAGAGGGGATCCAAAAATAACCTGAATCATTCTCTGGTTTGCGGCACTTATTATAGTATATACTTTTGCTGTTACATACATCTTGCAGGAATCCTTCTACATCAATCTACCAAATGACATCATCATGTAAAATTGTGGGTCCACGTAGCACATTCTTTGTAAAAAGCATTTTACATGTTTGTCATTTTTTTTAATAATGACTGAGAAGTTTGACAATGTGAAATTCTGTTTTTGTTTGCAGAAAATGGCAAGGAAAAAAATGTAAGGCTTGAAAAAGATAAGCAAACTGATCTCATAAGAACATAAGTTTATGAGTTGATCGAAATGTTAAATTTACTTCATTCCTAAAAAGCATTGCAAGTGAAGCCCAAAGTCAAAATAACACTGATTTTTTTGACACAAATAACAATTTTTTTCAAATTTAGTTCATAATGATCAGACATTTTATCTGCAAGATCTGAAACATTTACATGATGTAGTAAAATGTAAATAACCTGTATTGTAAACAAGAAAAGAGAGCAAATTCCACCCTAACAAAGTGTCATCTCTCAAAGCCTTGAGTGTGAAACACTTTTTAATTAAATTCAACATGACCCAACTTATCTAACAGCCATATTTATTCAATCTCACTTTGTGTAATTTTTTTTAATCTCTCACATGAACAAATGACTCAATTTTTTTTTGTGGACGTAGAACTGGGAGATAAAAATGACAGAGGTATTAAAATGTATTACTTTACAAGTGTTTCTGTACTACTTCAAAAAAGTAAATTGGCTTAGACTGGTGCAGTGCATTAAATAGACTATACTTGTTAAATTGATTCAATTTGCAACACTTAAAAATAAACATACAATTTTTTATTATAAAATTCCAGTTATTTTTGGGTTCCCCTGTGTATTGCAATTTTTTAAAAATATTAAAATTCCATTTATAATTGCAAAAATCAATAAAACAAATAACATTGAAGTGAATTTATTGATTAATTTAATAGCAATTAACCATTTTTTTATTGTAAAATAATTTTTACATTTAATTATATGACAAAAATCTAAAATTTTAAATTATATTCAATAAATGAGTATAGGCAAATACTGAAAGAATTGTGTTATTAAACAATTTGATGTTATAATTTAAAAAATAAATTAACATCTGTAAATGAAATACTTTTTTATATATTATAAAATGTGTGTATGTATATGTACTATATCTAATTCATATATTATTTGTATATAAAATATAATTTAGCTTACAGTATTTTAAAAGCAAATTAATTATTAAGAATTGAACTACATTTTAATATTATAAAATACATATTTGTATACCTACTTATGCATGCAACTAAATCCAGGTGCTATTTATATATTATTAAATTGGTTTGATCTACAAATTTAATACAAGTAACAATTAATAATTGGAATATTTTTATATTACTGGAAACTTATGTCAATACATGTTTATAATTGTTATATTAGAATGAATGAACATCTTTCTCATGATGTATTTTGCAAATAATATACATTAGTACATTAAATTAATGATTTGTACATATAAACCAGAGTTAATCTTGATGAGCTCCTTGTTAAAATCAGAAAACTAAAAAAATTATATAAGTTAACTATTAAGATGATCTTTACCCATGACAGAACTACAGAAGTGAAGATCTTAAGTTCTTGAAATAAAAAATAATTTCATGATTGTGGCAACCATGGAACATCTTAAATGCCAAGTATAACTTGTAAAAAACAATATATACCTAGGATACACCATAAAGTTACTTCTATTTAACATTAAGGGTACATCAACATCAAAAATGGATATCATGTACAGATTAATTGTCCAGCACAATGTTAATGTATTCAGGAATCTCATCATTCTTCTAATAATGCATATCCTTTTTAAAAATTTCCTGGATTGATTATTAATAATAAACATGGTATAGGTAATTTTATTTCAAACTATTTTGTAAAACAAACAATTTCTGTTCAAAATACTTTAAATTATATTGTAATCACAATTGGGATAGCTAATTTTTATGTTAGCAATGTTTACACATCTCCAAATACAAACTGGCTACATCCTCCTTTTATGGATCTTTTTACATCTATATTTATACTAATTTCAATTTTCATAGTATTCTTTGGGGATATGCAAAGGGGAATCAAGCAGGTTGTCAATTTTAAGAATGAATAGATAAAATAATATACACTTTATGATACTAAGCAAGAAGGAACATTCTAATTCTATTCAGGCAGGTGAGGAACAGAACAACTCCTGATTTATGATTTATTTTAACAAAAAAATGATTTACCATTATTTATTGTTATCTAATGAATTAATAATGTCAAATTATTTTACCTATAGTCAATATAAACCAAGTTTTATCTCTCTTGGAATTTACATCCTAATCTTTTTTTAAACATCTCCAACATTAAAGCCATCTTTATTTGATCATTCTAGAAACAAATGAAGAATATTTACAGATTCAGGACAACTTATGGTCAAAAATGGCATCTGTTACTAACCTGTGCAAATGTGGACAAGCATAAATTATGAACCACATAGTTAAGGACTACAAAATCTAGGCTACAGTGAAAAAATTGAAGGACTTAATAAAACTACTAGTGAATCTATTTCCTGATTAGAATCTCTAAAGATTTATTAATGATATTTTATTAATAATTAAGCCGGCAAAGAAAAAAAATCTGCATGCGAAATAATAAGTAGGTGTTGAATTTATGACTATTTATCATTCTTATACGGCTGCTAACCACAATTAAAATATTTATTGTTTTCATTTTAGTGTATTCAAATAATAGCTGATGTTTAAAAATAAGTCAGAATCAATAATAATTTATTTGTGTTCTTAATGAATATTTATGTAAGAATTTTATTTTTTTATTATTATTATTAGTATTGAGTTAAATAATAAATTTATTTATCATTATTTTAAATTACTGCATTCAATTTATTTAATACTAGATTGGGTATTTGTCTTTTATTATCCAGGAAGCTATCACTGTTCAATAATAGAATTTATATGTGTGGTGTTTTCTATATAATTCTCTTTACAATTAACTGCTCGGATCTAAAACACCATAGTGAATTTTTAAAAAAACTGGCCTGAGACACAATTTTCACATTAACTTCAGTTTTAATTATGTTAGAGGAACAAAAAAAAATTACATTAATAGAAACAAGAAAAACTAAGGAAAACAATAAGACTAAGATAAATAGTGATATTCATTTAAAAAATAAGATTTCAACATCCGAAATAATTTACTTTATTGTTTGTTCATAATTTCTAATTCATCATTAACTAAGTTTAAATTACATCTTCAGTGATAATTTCTTTGTATTCATCACAAAATTATCTTTCAAACCATATATAATATATCTTACCTGAGATAATCCATAGCTTCAGAATCTCCAAAAGTATTTGCATAAGAATTCTTCATTTTTATCTTGTACCCCAAAAGTTACCAAGTGTCAAAGGCATCTATAAGAAAAAGATTCATCCTAATAAAAGATACACAACAAATCATTTCCAGAAGATAGATATGCATTTGTCATCATAGCAATTAATTGGCTTCTTGTCTACCTAAAACTAGAAATTGTAGGCTACTGTTTGTATCACTAATAAAATGAGTTTCATCTCTTCATTTTATATTTTTTTGTGTACATCAGTGATGTTTATATTCTTTATGCACTCCAGTGATGCTCTCTTGTTATATTTATTGTATCACATAAATATAATGTATTTGCATATAGTCCATTTTTTAGCTATAGACTTGAAAATAATGTGATAAAACATATAGCAAAACCAGAGTGACTCCACAG
Source organism: Epiperipatus broadwayi (assembly GCA_028023455.1). Lineage (NCBI taxonomy): Eukaryota > Metazoa > Onychophora > Udeonychophora > Euonychophora > Peripatidae > Epiperipatus > Epiperipatus broadwayi. The sequence goes on along the minus strand of JAQFVV010006244.1, from coordinate 6,794,749 downwards.
CATGAGTATCAAGGCATAGGCAAGAATCAGAATTTGATTATTTGCCTGCATATGCAATCTTTCTATACATTTGATTATTAGTTCTGTATAACATTACTTATAAAAACACAAACACACCATATAAACATAATAATAAATAATAAATTATTAAACTTTTTGAAAATCATTATTTTTATAAAATAATTTTACTTTTATAAAATAAGTGGATTAGAACTTAGAAAATTACCATAGATATGAATTCTATATGAGCATAAATAAATATATAATTTATATAGACACACACCAACTACAAACTAAAATTAATAAAAATTAAATCATTTTTTCAAATACTTAAAAAAAATTTAAAATATTATTCAAAAAAATTAAAATTTTATACGTACAAGCCTGATGTTCTGATTACGTTTAGACTCCATTGAAGGCCTTGTTTGTGAATCAGAGTACTTTTATTCCAATAAAAGCATATTTGAACACCAATGAGTATTTTTTGTCTTTATTACTTCATGAAAATTACAAAATTGATAAAAAAAAAAAAAAATTAAATGTGCTGGTTATTAAAAAAATGTATAAAAAATCCAAATTTCATCGGATTTTTTTTGTGGAAGAGATCTTTAAAAAGCTACATTAGAGATCTATCAAATTCTCATATTTCTGTTGATGTCATGCTTATAGTTTTTACATCAGTAAAGAAAGAAAACAACATTTTGATCGATCAAATAAGATGCATGGGTCACCCACTTGATGGGCCAAAACTTAAAGAACTGAAGATCACCTTTTAACTCCATAAACTTTATTAGCATTATATATGATTATTACTTTACTTACAGCCAGTACACTTGGTGTCAGATGACCTAAACAAATTTATTCATCTTAGTGTTTCACTGCATTTAATCTTATGGAGATTTTATTTAAAAACAATTTATATAAACATGTGTCTGAGAGATCCATTGATTACTAGTATTTGATGAAATGCAAAATAAAGTTAAATAGTCTATGTTTATATAGTGCAGACTGCATATGTAATATTATAAAGAAGTAACAAACCTCTGGTCATGCACTTTTACGAATTTACGTGCACTTGCCCATGAGCTTAATTAAAAATATTGCAAATTTGCATTTATTATATTTATATAACAAAATGCATGATCATTTATTTATTTTCAGTTTTATTCTAGAGATTATTATGCAAAGAAATATAAAAGTATAAAGAATACAAAAAATTATTTTCACATAATGGAAACATGAATATAGATAAAAGGTACAACCAAAAATATTTAAATATTAATTTATTAAATAGTTGGCTTTGTGAAAGATTTGTAACAGTCACTGCAAACAATATTTCTCTGCTAAAGCCACAAATACTTTTCATAACACTTGAGAAAATATTTTCTTAAGCAATTTACAGTAATATCATACATCCTTATAAAACATATTATAGTCCAGATTATGCTTAAACATTGTCTTAATATGTGTAGCTAGTTATGATATTGAACCAATGCATTCAATATATGTAACAATATTTAACAAAAGAGTTTGTATTTTTCAAATCAATCATGATCTCTGCATTCTTTATTTAGCTTTGATATATATTTAGTTATATTCCATTTGTATATGGCACAAGTATTTTGCTTCATGATTAAATATGCTAGATATTGACAATATCAATATATTTTATATTTTACAGTATCTGATTTAAATTTAATTGCAAAAGATAAATGATTCTCATCATTATTTATGATTACAGTTTTTCATTCAGTTATAAATGAATATATATTACTGATGATGATATGATTTGTTTTCCCTATTGTTGATTGATGATGAATATCCAATAAAGACACTTTATCTAGTATTGATATTCACAAATGTGGATTATTTTTTTTTTATTTTTATTGTATCAATTTAAAATGTTGCTCACAAAATGGCAGATTAATCATTATTAGTTACCATTATTTTTTTTATTTTTTATTTTCCTATGTTTTGATTAGTCAACTTTTTATATTCATTACAATATATATGAATAAATTAAAGTTTTCATAATGCCAAATGAAACTCAAATATAGTGAATGAATACAAAGTTATGCTAGAAAGTTTCAACAGTGCTAGAGGTATTTAGAAATACAAATTCTGAATTACACAACTTACGTAATGAGAAATCCTCTTATTTAATAGTTTGCAACTTCTTAAGTATATTGTTTCCATGACTATTCTAAATACAAGCACTAATTTAAATAAGCTTAGACATGAAGTCAATTTACATAAGAACTTATTAGGTAAGATTATTTCTTTTTACTTAAGTTGCATGATTCAGTCTTTGTGTTTTTAAATATGGGTACTACTGATGAAACTTTCTAGCATATTCATTTATTACAATATATACAAAATAAAGATAATAAATATAATGGTAATTAACTTTTATACACAGTCATTCAATCTGTAGAAGTTCTTTCATTTAATTCTGTAACCCTCTTCAATTGCAGATTGAAAGTCTGTGATTAATCATCATTACATTTTTATTGTTATTACAATATTTTTTAATTAACAAACATTTTATTTATACTATATATATATATATTCAAATTTATATATATATATATTAAATACAATAATAGTCATATAATTTAACTTATTTTATGTTTCAAAAAGGAACTTTATTGATTCAAGGTAAAATTTTGCATTGTTTACATTTGTATATACATGATTTGTTTATATTGTTAGCTTCAAAGTAACCTTCATTAAGTTATTATGTAAAATATTTTAGGTCCAAATGTGCAGGTACCACATTCTGTCACTTGCAACAATGGGCCAATGAGATTACAATGGTACACTGATACAGTACAATTGGGCAGTGGCTCAAATCTGACCAACCACCCTATACAATACATTAGGTGTTACAGGTATATTAATTCAGATCAAAGGACAGTCAATCAGGGGGATGCTACCATCCATTTGAGGCAAAATCTATGTGGGAGAAACAACTCTCAATCTGACTGGCATGTCCCCAAATTACTCCCCTCAGACACCATCTATGTCCAGACCAGCCAGAACTCCACTTATCGAGAACCCAGACCCACTCCTTGGACAAGGTTATTCCACATAGCCCCACCCCCCTGTAAGTGGGTTAGATTATCTGGGTGTCCCATTGGTTCAGCCGATCATGAACACTAACCGAATCAAAAAGGGCTGTGAGAACCATGCCTGGTCATGGGTGTGATGATGAAGTACTATTGACTATATTTCTTTTAGTCTTTGTCAAGTATATAATATTGAATAATCAAAATGAGACATCATTTCATTCCCATAACTCAATTCAGTTCTACCACAATTCTGTTATTTTGATAACTGATGATTGACCATTCATTAATATTTGATGATTTCTTGAAATTAATATAGCCTCTTTTATTTTACGTTTACTATGGTAACATTCAATTTGTATAATTTTTGTTTTTATAATCAAATTTAAATCTGTATTTACAAGTTTTATTATGATCAAATATAACAGATAATGAAGATTTATTTTATACAAATTGAACATTGCCGGAATAAACTTAAAATAAAAGTGGTTATATTAATTTTAAGAAATCGTCAAATGTTAATGTTCATCAAACATTAAAATAACAGAATTGTGGGAGAATTGAATTGAATTATGGGAGTTATGAAATGATGCCTCGTTTTGATTATTCATTTTTTTTTTTTAAATGTCATAGCATCGGCCGGGAGGCAACCGGCAACAACCGTCTGCAACCAACTGCTTGCTTGTAAGGCAGCTGCGCTAACCTCTCGGCTAACAACGCTTGACAATGTTATATAGTTGACAAAGACTAATAGAAATATAGTCGAAAATACTTCTAATAAAATAAATTAAATTATAAGAATATTACTGTATTTAATATATGTATAAATTTGAATATTACATATATTTTGGAAAGAATACAGACATCAAACTTAATTTATTATATATATATATTATTATTACCAAGCATTATGATTCACAACTTTTCAGAATATACATATTTATTCATTTTAAATGAGTCCTAATTATTACTTGTTGATCTTTTAGTTCCAATTCTCATTATAGCATGGCAATTTTCAGTTCAAATGCACTCTGAAGTATATAGTACAATCTAGTAACATTGCATTTGGGTTTTTTAAAAATGATTACTACATTTGTGATTAAAAACTGCCATATTATTCAATATATAATTTTTATATAGAAGTTTCTGGAAAACGTTTTGATCACTTTGTAATTTATAATAACATAGTAAGTAAATAAAAATTATTATTTTCCAATAATCATTCTAGTATTTGTGAGCTTAATACACTTTCATTTATTTTATTAATCATTTTGTTATTTTAAAGACTTATAGATGTTTTTATGTTTAATATTTTTATATTAGAATATTGGGGTACATTTTAGCTGCTTTGAATCGGTTATATATAAAAAGAGACATTTAAATTGCTAAATCAAATCCTACACAAAGTAAATTAACCTTAATATTTTACGACTCCACTTCAACATTTTATGCTAACTGCTAACAAGTTTAATTATGATCTGGATTCATTTTTTTTCATTTATGCATAATTAAACTTGAATCCAAGTGGCATAAAAATTGCTTTGGATTTGTAAAACGTTATACTAGTACTGTTATTGGTCAGCCTAAAAACTTTAGAAAAAAAGAGAATAATATCACTCAAATAGTTGTTGTCTTATACATTAATGTGTGTGCTACTATCATCAGTTGAATATATTTGAAAAGTTTAAATAAAGTTTGAGTTTTTCTAAAAACATTAAATGATGGAAATAATTCAATATATAAATTAGAATATGTAAATTAGAGATTACCAAAATGATTTCTAGAAATGTCATTGTAAAATAATATATTAGATGCTATATAATATCTTATGAAATGTCTCATGCTGCAATAAAAGCATATTTGCCTTCTCTGCCAATGATTTCATTTGAAATTTCATTTTGGTTAAAAATATAGGGGGTTTGAACTCTGACTTTCAAGCAGTCTTCCCCTATCCATTCTATCTCATACTACTGATACACATGACCACACACATTTCAATAAGTTTGGGATTCTTAGACAGAGGTAAAACTAGGATGGAGCAATACTTAAATCACCATAATTGGCAATTGTATGGCCTTCTTTACTGTTGAAGCCTTTGCCTAAAGTGAATTAGTTAAAGGCTGTTTTCTATAAACATTGCCATATAATAGTCTTTAAATTTCAAACAATTTCACAATAATTTTTATTTATTGATTGATTTAATCTTTAACAGTTTTAGCATCTTAATGTTAAGATTATAGAATTGTTTAATGTATAATTTACAAATTCTCTAAATACAATAACAAAACTATATTAAGATTTTTTTCAGTGTAAAATTAACATCATGATTTAAAAATAGTGGGAAAATGATGAATTAAGGATTCAAATTGCAAAATATACAGACAATGAGAAAAATACCTCTATTATTTGAGGAGTGAATGTATTATAATAGAAATGGGGGCTATATATTTTATGATATGCATTATCTGTTTAAATAAAATATTAACATTTTATTATAATGCTTTCACACATGTAGAATTACAAATATCAAGAAATAGAGAACTTTTTGTTTTTTAAAGTAGCTGTAATGATGATAAAGTTATTAAAAGAAGTAGTTAGATCTAAGAGCATGAAGCTATTAAATACTTCACTGATTAAGTCCATGTTTCTTATTACACATTAGTACTCGTGAAATCTTTCAATTTACAATGAGTCAATGGAAAAATCTTATAATTAGAAATCTATTATGATAATTTAAAGTTGTAATTATATATTTATTTAAATGCACATTAATTACATAAGTAATATTTACTAAGGCTTTAACCTCAAGAATATGCATGTAAAAATGCAATATTAGGGACCTCTACAGGTCTTAACCACAAGCTTACACTTTGGAAGAAAAGAGGGGAACCCTTCTTTACTTCAACCTGCTGTCTATTTAAATAGGTGAAGCTGAAGCAGTTAGATCTAAGAGTGTGAAGCTATTAAATACTTCACTGACTAAGTCCACATTTCTTATTACACATTAATACTCGTGAAATCTTTTGATTTACAACTTCATGCTCTTAGATCTAACTGCTTCAGCTTCACCTATTTAAATAGAAAGTAGGTTGAAGTAAAGAAGGGTTTACCTCTTTTCTTCCAAAGTGTAAGCTTATGGTTAAGACCTGTAGAGGTCCCTAATATTGCATTTTTACATGCATATTCTTGAGGTTAAAGCCTTAGTAAATATTACTTATGTAATCAATGTGCATTTAAATAAATGTATAATTAAAAGAAGTAGTATAATTTTCCTTTGCATAATGTCAAATATGTTGACTAATTTGGGGATGTTATAATATTTAATCATTATTATTTTAATATTAATCCATAAATTTTATGTTCAATTGCTGAGAGGTTATGTGACAGTTGAGCACCAAGGTAACAAACTGAGCAAAGTTTGATTTAATTTACAGATTTTTTTATCCCACTTGAAATTGATCCAAAAATCACTTGTTAGGTTTTATATCTACTATGGTTATCTGTAAGTTAATCTGCTCAATTTTTAATGCCGATATGCATTATAACATTAACTACACATTTTAAACCAGATTTGATTTAAAAACTTAATTGAATAACAGATGAACTAAGATTATCTTATTTTGATCATATTGTGAGATGATGTAGTTTTTTTTAGAAAAATACCTAATGTTTGGAAAAATTGATTGTGGAAAAAAATGATGACCAGTAATGAGGTAAATGGATTTTATCATTTCAACAATAACTGTATCTTTTAGTAGCTTAAAATCGAAGCAGATGATGTCATTCTGATGAAAAGCTATTCATATGACTGCAAGGAATTTATGTTGATTTGATAGCGGATAATAGGGGTAATAACAGCATTAATAATAATAATGTCATATAGCATTTGTTGATCTTAATGATGAATGATTTCGAGCAAGTTAAAGATAATAGGTCATTCTGAAAAATGTTATTTGCGTGATTACCAAGAATCGACTTAGATTTGGCAGTATATAATAATAATAATCACATTATCATCATCATTATTTTGTATTTGTTGACCTTTTAATTAAATCATTTTTAAAACAAATATATATCTATAATATAAACTTTAATTCTCTCCTACATATTAACGATATTTTATTTAATGTATTAAAAATGACTTTAATTATTAACTTTAAAGGATAAATTTAATTTATCAAATTATTTCTAAGCAATGGTTAAAAAGAATATATATATATTTGAAAGTTCAAATTAGTAATAAGATTTGTCTGTAAATGATACAGAAATTATTTGCTTTTCTTTTCAAAGTTGACAAAAAGGAAAAATGTACAGGATTATAATCATTGTCAAATATTTTCTTAAGAGATTTTAAGTTAACTTAAGAGTGACATAAGAAGAGATAAAACATGGCATAGAGTTAGAAACATGTCATAGTAAAATGAGACATCACATTTAGATAACTTTACCTAACAATTCTCAAGGTAGAAAAGAAATGTTTTATAGATCTCTGAGGGCTGTTAATAAAACCTTTCAAAACCTTTGATGAATTTGTGATTGACTTTTTTTTTATTCTTTTTAAATAAATAAAAAAGTTAACTAAATGCTAATGTTATTAAAATTTACATTAAAAATAATAAAATAAATTAAACGCAATGAAACCAATAATTTACTCAATTAATAGAAGTTGTGGAATACAAATGTTTGATTATTATTATTACTACGGTAAAACAAAAGTTATTTAATATATTGTTTACACATTCCATTTTTTATATAATTATTATTCAATTTTTTTTTTCTCATGTGTCATAGCATCAGCCGGGAAGCGAACCCGCATCCCAGGACAACTGTTTGTAAAGCAGCTGTCGCTGACCTCTCGACCATCAATGTTTGACTATTCAATTTTTTTTCCATTGCCATCTAATACCAATTGATTATTTATATTTATATAAAGTAGTATACAAATTAGTCTTAAAAAAAATAATTGAATAATTATAAAGTGTGGAAAAAACGATAAATAAATTGATTAGAGAGAAGTAAATAGAATTGGGGGGGGGGTATGAATAAAAAATTTTGAAGTTGTATGAGAATAAAAATGATATAAAACGTGAAAGTACACATAATACTAAAGAGAAAAGGTATTGTTATTTGATACAAGGATAGGAACTTTAGATATTAGGACAAAAGGCAAAATAAAATAAAGATTTTGGTTGTAGATATTTTTAAAATACAGGATGTTTCAAGAGGGTTAAGATAAATTGTATGAAGAATAGGAGAAATTTGAAAACAGAGAGAGCAAATGATTTAGAGATTTTATATTTTTTTCTGTTTAGGTTGTTATAATGAAATTAGAGAATATTAATACTGGATAATGGAAATATCAAAATAGCTATTATTAAAATGAGATAGGAGAGAGAAAATGAACTTGAGCTAGAGAAATAATTAGACAATAGGAGTAAGAAATAGATGCGGTTATTGAGGTATGTAAAAAGTCTGAAGGGAAGAAATGTTTTAATTTAGCTGAGTTCCTGGCCATATAGCCTATGTTTAAAAAGCTTTGATTTTATTTAAGGAGAAGTTATTTTACATTGCATCTTATTATATATAATTAAACAAAAATTTAATGATTAGTTGCATGAGAGGTCATGTACATTCGAGCACCAAAAATGATAGTTTGCCTTACAATTTAAAAGTCATTACTATCCAAGTCAGTTACTTTACAGCTGCATTAAACTGAAAGCATAGTATATTAATGTATTTATTAGGTAATTGATTTTTTTTGGCATGAAACTCAACTTTACATAAATTATCCCTAATAATATATTTTATTCAAATTTAATTAGGATAATATTTGAACCCTGGCTATTTAGATCATCAACTATATTGCACTATCTCATGAAAAAACACAACTTATAACTTTCAGTACCCTATATCCATCATTTCATTACTTTCTTAATACTGAGGATTTTTAAAAATAATAAAAAAGAAAATATTTGAATTACAATCTCTATGTAGCTTAGATATTCAATCATATTGTCACATTTAATGTAAAGAAATGGCCATAATAAATGCACAATGCCAACACTCTATACTTAAGTTAATTAATGACAGTAAGATAAGAAAAAGAAAATTAAAAGTATAATAAGGTATAGAACACAAGGACAAGGTTGCAGGGATTATGTGAGAAACAGCACTCAGCCTTTGATGAATATCCTGTTATATAACAGTAAAGGATATTGTTAATCTTTGTCTTTTGTTATTAGTAGTTACCCTTTATGTCTGAAGTATTCTTGCCAAATCTCTATTTTTGGTTCCTATTGGGTATCTGACTTCAGTAATTTTGTTTATAGTACAAGAAATAATTTGATTAAAAAGATATCTTTTTTTTAAAATTTTACATTGTATTAAAAGTTTTAATAGACAATAAAGAGTTAAAATATTATGAATAAATTAGTACATAGCTTTAAAGTTGATAGTAGTCTATAAAAAGTTTAAAATCTTGTAATTAAGTTTTATGTAGCAGTCACAAGTAATATTTATATTCAGCCAATGAGATAATTTAATATTATCTTATTAAAAAGAATTTAAATCTGTAGTTATATTGAATTTTTGTGTATATAAGAACAAGTGGCAATCAATAAATAAATCAAGTTGGATGTATGTTTGTATGTTGGAAGATATTTTGCATTTAATGTTTTCTTTTAATTCACTGTATATTATTTTTGTTTTCTGTAATTTAGATATCATATTTCTGATTTGAACCATTATTTTCTTTAATTAAAATTCAAATACATATGTATATTGCTTTTTTGCTTAATATTTTTTTAAATAATAAATTGAGCTACAATTATTATAATCATTCTTTTTTATAATTGCTTTATAAAATTTAACGTTTTCATTATTTCTTCAAGATGCATTTATGTTTGATAGTACTTTATTGACATTTTTTCTTCTGTTATATCTAACTATTCTCATATTCTGGAAAACCATTTTACTTAAAAAAAAATATCGTTCCAATTTTTTTTTGCTAGAGTATGAAATTAATTTTTTCAGCTTGAGTTTGGGCATTAATAATGAAGATTTCTCTGTTATCTGATATCCGTATTTAAAATTTTTAGAGACTCCAACAGTGTAACCTACTTCTTTAAATCATAGGGATTTTGCAAAGGCAGTAATGATGAGTTCTTCTTTTTAACTAATGATTTCAAGATCTGTTCGTTTAAACTGATTAGTTTGAGTGTATGTATAAATCATAAAATCATAAATCAGAAATTAGAAGCCACCAAAAATAACTGTTTAAAATGTATATATACAAATGAAATAAAATGCTGTTCAAAAAAAGTCTTTGCATATTCTGAAAAAAAAAAGTGAATAAAAGAAACTTTAAACTAAAAAAAAAAAGCATTTCTGAAAGGAAAAAAAAACAATTTTAAAAGGGTAAAAACATCTTCTTATGGGTTCGTAGTAATCTATAATATTTTCTGATTACCTAATATCATGCTTCTCTGTCCATCATAAATATTTCCATTTTTTTCTGCCTACAATATACCAATTCCTTCCTTCCTTTCAATTTCTGTTTGTTGTTTTATTTTTATTTTTTGGTGATAATAAGTTTAATATGCGTTTTGATAATCTTTCCTGATATAACCTCCATACATGTTCATGCCATCCTAATCGTCTTTTCTAATATCATTTATTATCATGTGTTCAATATTCATCATGCTTCAAATTTTTTTATTGCTTATACATTTTTATGTGACCTCACATCTATATGGAGTGATATTTTTATTTTATTACCCCACATATTCACAGTGTTTATTGATTTGTTGATATATTCTGATCCCATCTTATGTTATTTATTATTATAACTCTTATTTTTTTTCTTATAAATACATCTCTCTTTATGCCTAGATATTGATGTTCTTCACATTTTCCAATCTATTATCAATCTTGCAAGATTATATCATGTAGTATTTCTCATGTGAATATTTTTTTTAATTTTTTTATAATTATTTCCAGAATCCATTATCTATATTTCTTTATAACTTTCTAGCCATTTAGATCAAATAATTATGATTCAAAAAAACAACAACAACTAATTACTTATCAGGATAACACAATGCATAAAGTGATTTATTATTATATAGAGGAATTTTAATTTTTTGCCATTTCTTTTTTTTATATTTTAAGAATTTGTTTTTGATATAATTTAAATAAAGTAAGTAAGAGGATACATCCCTGTTTGAATACCTTGGTAATGTTTATATTTTCGGAAATAATATTTCCTACTATTTTTTTTTTATAAACTCTTTATTGTTTTAAAAGAAATCATATTTTATGTTTGTTAATTCTAAAAGATAAAGATATGATGGATGAAAAAGACAAAGGTATGTATTATTTATCAGTTGGAAGTTATAATCACTTTATTGAAAAAAAATTATTTCAGGATTGACTATAAACTAATCAACATTATATTTCAGAATTCTCAAGTAACGTGTTAAACATTCAAATTTACTAAAGTATTCAGAGAATGTTTATACCTAACTTTTAAAGTTAAAACAAATATTAAAATTATTTTTTTATAATTATACCTCTCTCACTAGGAAGAAGATCAGACCATCAAGTTTCAGTGGAGTATATCACGGATAACTTTAATTAATAATTTACATATTTAAGGGAGTTTATAATTCACGATCTTTATTATTATGATTTAATCTATAAGTGTACAACATTAATAATGATTTACTGCCATTTAGATAAATGTATTAATTACATTCAAATATCAGCCTTTCAAGCTAATTAATTGCGCATGCGCTTTTGCGAGTGTTAATAATAATAAATGAATACTTTCCTCTCCAATACAAGATATAGTATTTATGCAGGAATAAAATGAATCCACTTATTCCTATTAACACTCGCAAAAGCGCATGCACAATTAGCTTGAAAGGCTGATATTTGAATGTAATACAATTGTAATCATGTGCTATATAAAAATAAATGCTTATTTACCTAAATGTATTAATGTTTTAATAACTATTTATCAATCTAGAGGTTGTTACAATAATATTACCAAAAGAAATGAATCATGGGGATTAGGAAAGAGATCAATTATTGGACAATAAATTTATAAATACATATGTTTAATTCTGTGTTCCATGTTAGTTAAAGAAGAAATTGAAATTATCATTTCACTTTATATGTATATTTGCTATTGACAGAATTTAAGAATCAAGCAATATATGTTCAGAAAATATTTTATAATAATAAAATTATCTTTAGATAAAATATTGAAAGGAAAAATGATTGTTAAGGCATTTTTATTACTCTTAATTTTTTAAAATAATCCTTTATTTTTATTATATTAATTATTCCCAGAGCGTCTTATAAGAGAGAATCATGGCATATATGAATACATCGGAATTTTTAAAAAAATATTTTTTATTGAGTAATTTTTGGGCGTTTATGAAAAATTTCTATCATTTTGTTCATTGGTTAATTTTTAATAAAATACATCGGAATTTTTAAAAAAATATTTTTTATTGAGTAATAGCGTTTATGAAAAATTTTCTAACATTTTGTTCATTTGTTAATTTTTAATAAAACTCATGGGAAAGTCTGAGTTTGAACCCTATATATTACATTATATAATATATGCAGCTGTGTGTAAACCTGTACAGTGTATTAAAACTTTTAATGGAAATTAAATTATCAGGTTGACATTAAGAGATATCTGAATGTATTATACAATAGATTAGGAATAATAAAATAAATTTAAAGTTAATCATTTATATTTACCACCAATCTTTATTTCAAAGAAATATTACAAAATGTTAAATGATATACAAATATATATATATCTTATTTTGATGTCCTTAGCAGCAAATAACACATTAACTGGAATCTAGTTATTCATTATTATATAGTGGGTGAAAAGAACTTTATGGGTGTTTAATTAAGATTTAATCACATGATTTTTTTATTTTAGCATGTGTCTGTAGTATTAAATAAAAGGAACTTAAATTCATTTCATCTAATTCTTTATATTTTATTATTATTTTTGCTACAGGAAATGTATATTGATAAATTTTAAAATTGTTTCTAAAATGTCTTTAAATATTAAATCTTGTGTTTATAAATATTTCCAATGTTTATACAGATTTATAAATATTGTTACAACAAAACATAAATTTTTTTTTTAAAATAACAAAAAAGTCCATAAATTTTGTATAGTTATGTGTATATATTAATTACAGAATTTGTTAAAGTTCTTTGTTTCCCACTAGTTAGTGATTAAACAAATGTGTTTGCTCCAAATTATTGATCTTTTTGTAACTATCACTTGCATTACTAAATATTCTGGAAGCATTTATAAATGTGATATTAAACTCGATTGATCCTTTTAGTTACAACATTTGACTTTTTATATTATTACAATCAAATAAATGATGTCTTTTTCAAGAAAAAATCTGAAGATATCATAACATCCACAAAAAATATAATTGCTCAATATTTTAAAGAAAATTACTGATATTGCAATAACTAAACGAATAGTGAATATTATTTAAGAGAAACTTGAATCACAAAAAAAGTAATTATTATTATTATTATTATTATTATTATTATTATTATTATTATTATTATTATTATTATTATTATTATTATTATTATTATTATTATTATTATTATTATTATTATTATTATTATTATTATTATTATTATTATTATTATTATTATTATTATTATTATTATTATTATTATTATTATTATTATTATTATTATTTCTGTTACATTTAAATACTGTTAAATTATGGTTGACTAACATAGATGCTGTAACTGATATTCTGTCATAAAAGTTATAACATAGTATTCAGGAGTAGCTTATGCTTATTTTCTTTAGAGCAATTTTAAATGATATTAGTTCTTGGCACAACTGTGAGCAAATATTGTTAAATCATTCTATATTGCTGATATCCAATATAAGAAAGTAAATAAATGTAAAGAAACCAATTATAGAAAAACAAGGCAAAATTGTGAAAAGATATTAAAGACTTTAAAAAAATGATGTATGTACCTCAGTATATAATGAGGGTTATAATAAATAGATCAGAAATATTTATTTTAAATATCCCCACCTTAGACTTGTTAAATCTGTGCCTCATAATTAATCCTTGAAGAGTCAAAAATATTGATACTATTTATTAGGGTACACCAAATAAATAAGATTGACATTGAATGAGAAAAAAGAAATTATGTAGTCAAGAAAATAACTTTCATGATAAAGCATAATTGGATGGCTATCTTCATTAATGCCCCATTACAGGGGTTCCCAACCTGGAGTACCCATAATTCCAGGGAGGGGTTTGTATTGTACAGTGAAAACTAGGTAATTAAGTATAGTACATAAGTAATATGTTCCAAAAGTAGTTATCAACCTTTTCAGGCTATTTCACTTTGCTACTGTCTGTCAGCCACATCAACAATGAATGTTTTAGGTCCCTTTTTAGACATGGACAGAGTAAGGTTGCATAGGCTTTTTTCTTACTGCAGGGTCTGATAAATCAAAATGCCTAGTTATGATTCAAGATAGCTAGTAAAATTGCCTAATTAATGCCCACTCTAGGCCTATTTCCATCACATTTCCTGCACATACACATGTTGTACTGCACGGTGCACTCTCCAGTTACTTATTTCTTATTATAATAAAAAGGGAGTACCAGATAATATTTTAAAAGTCAAGGGGGTATGGAGAACAAAAAGATTGGGAACTCCTGATCTAATGTTTAAAGAAAGCAATCCTATAACTAATTTTAAATCATCTATCATGAAACCATTAAAAATTAAAATTAATTTCTGTAGAAAAACTTTATAAGTACACAACTATATAAAACAATTTCTATTAATATTTTCATCATGTAATCAACCCCATAGTGTGTGCTAAATTCGATAGACAGCCTCAAATATAAGAAAATCAAACAAATAAAACAACTTGTAGCCTTGAAATAATTGTCAATTTTATTTTACATTTGCTGTAAAGATTTTTGTTTTTATAAGATCTGAAGTAACTTTTTTTTTTTATAAAACAATTTGGATTGTTAAAATTCTTATTGAATTGATCATTTTCTTATTGAATTAAAATCAAGAAGAATAAATGAGTAAATAAAGCAATAAGTAGTCAGGAAGTAATACAAACTTAGTTTATTTAACTTCATTGTTTGGCTGATGCTTTCACTTCTCATAAAAATATTTTTTTGAAAATGTATACATGTCAAGAATTGGAATTTAACTTTAATGAAACCATTAATAAAATTTAAATCTAGTTAAATCTTAGAATATATCTTATCAAGATTTAAAAAAAAAAAAAACTCAAATTGAAACAGTTTTTTCAGGATTTGGTCATTTGAAATCTGTCAGTGAGAAATAAAACGCTGTTACACAATGGATTGTATTTTATTATATATGTGATATAATAATTTGTGCATTTGATTACCATATCCAACACAGATAATCATATAATTTTTGGTGAAGTTGTTCTATTGCAATGGAAGTCTGACACCCCATTATTCATTTGATTTTAAAAATAAAGATATGGTATAGTAAGTTTTTATTACCTTAGGTTTTTGATTGCATGTGAACTAATGAGACACATACATAATAAATATTCTTTTATATACGAAGGGTACCCAAAAAATCCTGGAAGTTTGTAATAAAATGTTGGGTATTTATTTTTTGGTGTTATAAATTGAATATCCTTCAATGTATTGTTCGTTTGATGCAGTGCACTGGTCTAAATAAGTTTTTCACTTTTCAAAGTAATTCTGAAACTTACAAACTGTGCCTTTTAACACCTCCATTATTTTTGCTTTCCCACTTCTAAGTCTGTAAAACTTTTACTTGTGAGGCATTTTTATTCAGGGGAAGAAAAAGTCACACAGAGTGAGATCTAGTGAATATGGCTGATGGATAAGCTGAATCTAGCTGTTTCTAATTAACAACTGTTTACACAAGGATTTGAACACTGCTGTAATGTTATGATGAAACTTACACTCCCCACTTTGCTATAAATTGGGACATTTTCTTTTTACCACATCATATAAATGTTTCAGAACTTATAAGTAAAATGCCAAAATCATTATGAATGAATTCTGAATTAACATTATTTACATTAAAAAAATCATCATCATCTAGACATTGGACTTCACTCATATCTCTTTTTGGGATGTGGTAAATTTGTCACTTCCTTGAAGAAACTTATAAACTTGAGATTTTCCCAGGGTAGTTTGCTCGCAAGCTGTTTCAAGCATTATAACAAATTTCCTCTATCATTTTCTCTAAAAAAACAACAACAGAATTTCACATTGTTTCATCTTTTCAACCATTACAAAATTTGACAAGTGAGACACAGTCAACAAATATTCTCTACCCTGTCTCACAACTTTTGTTGATAATGATAGTCATTAGACTGATACAGGGGAAGGTTCCAGCAAGAGGCATCTGGCAGCAGAAGTACATTCCCTTCTGAAAATGATTCTAATTATTTGAGGTTCAACCTCTTATATATGTGATCTCTCAATTTATTCATAACTGTATTATTATTATTTAAAATTTTGTTTGTATTACAATTTTAATTTATATATGCATGCATTTAAAAACACCCATGTTTATATATATATACACACACTCATGCATATTGCAAAGTACTGTGCATTGTAAATTTTTTTATTATTTTTTTTGTTTTTGGGTGAACGTGAATGAAATAATGCACACAGAATATATATATGTAAATTAGAGAACAAACACATATTACTGACATAAACTGATGGGAATCTGGCTCGGATATATTGCTAGAAGACATAATAATAAATGGATAATTGAAAACTTAAACTGGAATCTAAGAGAGTGTAAAAGACAGAAAAAATCATATAGATGTATAGATAAAATTAGGAAGTCTTCTGGGCTGATACAGAGAAGAGATGCTAGAGATTGGAGAGACAGGATTAAACTTGGAGAGATTTTTATTCTGCAGTGGATAGATAATGGTTGATGATATGTGCTCTCTTAATTTATTATTAATAGTTATATTATTACTTTTTTCAATTTTGTTTGTACTATAATTTTAAATTATATATTTGTATAAAAACATTTAGTGTAATTCTATATTGAAAGTATTATATAAACAATACAGAAAATAATAAATATTGCAATTGAAACTTATCTGCAAAATATGAGCTATTATCCACAATGTACAATATCCATGAAGGAGCTTGGAATCAAATACAGAGGATATTGCAGCTCCACTCTAGCACATTTACCTTATTACTTATTAATTCAGTATGCAAGTAATATTTTTGTATTTAGCAATCTTTTATTTATTTCTGTATGCAAACTAATATAACTCTCTAAAGCTATTGTATGTACTATCTTTTATGTTTTTTTTCTCATGTGTCATAGCATCAGCTGGGAAGCGAACCCACTAACCCGGGACAATTGCTTGTAAAACAGCTGTCACTGACCTCTTGACTACCTATGCTTGACTATCTTTTATGTTTTAATATGTAAATATAGTATAATACATTTTTTATTTTATCATGAAATTTATAACATCTTTTTTTTTAATGTTTTTATATAGAAATTCAATAAAGAAGCAGATTTGTATCATGGTCCAACATTTGGAAAAAGTCGTACAAAAAGAAAATTTTACAACATAACTCCAGGTCCAGGACCAGTAGAGTATGCTGTTCCTGTTTACAATGATTATAGAGTGAAACCGGACTGTTCAGGCCATCTACCTCGTTACCACGAACTTCTTATCATGGATGCTTTTAAAAAAGTTAGTTTGTTAAATTATTCTATTATTGGTGTTTTAAATGTTTTATTAAAACAATTATTTTAAATAATAATTGTGGAATTTTTAATAAGAACTCAAGTATTTAAGTACTATTTTGTTTGGTTTCTGATGTTGTTGTTGTTGTTGTTATTATTATTATTTAAAAAAATAAAATAGTTTTGATTATGTATTTTTAATTATAAATAAGTTTGCTTTAACAATAAAAATCTGATAATAACATAATTATAAAATTATGTGCAATATAATTTTTATTTAACATTTGAAAATATAACAAATACTATTTATGGAATGAATATAAAATTAAATAAAAAATGAAAGTTAAACCTCTAAAACTATATGTTTTATATTGGATTCCATTTTAACTTTTAGCAGTAGGTACTTGATAATACAAGTAAAGTAGTTATAAAATAAAAATAATTTTAAATAGCTGACTGTGTGCAAATGTCTTATCAGTTACTTTCCAAAGGCAAGATAAAGAAAAAGGCATTACTTACTAGGCTTGACAATATAGAAAAGAATATTAATAACCTTCCATCATTGTTTTGTCTTTTAGCTAATAATATTTTAGATACTCTTTGTTGTTCATTCTTGGCTAACTACTTGAATTGATAATGGCTAGAAATTAAAAAAAAATCCTAAGGCTGTTAACAATGTGAACAAATTTCCAAGTTTTTTCTAGCCTAGATTTAAACCCCAAATCATGGCATGGCAGACAAAGGCATCGTAATTACGTGTATATAATTCTTAAATGTTAAGGATAAATTGGTAATGCACACACACATATATATATATTACTGACCCAATTTAAATTCCACTTTCTTAAAAATAAAATTGATTCAAATTTGATTCTCTTATCAATATGGTTGATTGTGGAGATACGTAATAAGTAGTTTTCAGTGAAAAGATGTTTATATTTTAATTCCGTTAATTTTTAATAGCTTAAAAAAGCATGTATCTGAGATAATTTTCTTTTTTTTTAAATTAGAGTCTCTAAAGTGAAAGTTTGATGGACTTCTTTATGTTTCTGAGTAAATCGTAGAGTTCTGATGTGAGTTTTCTTGCTATTCTTGTTCTTTAGCTTTAATCCAATAAGGAGTCTTAATGGCCATTAAGAGAACTCACTGGATTAACTTCCACAACCATGTTCTTGTGGTTTAAAAGGTTTGCTGTTTGTACTTAAATTAAACTTTTTCATATTTAACTCTTTGAATAGTAGTTACATTATAAAAGAATCGAAGAGAAATTTAATTTATAGTAAAAAAAAACTCTATTAACTAATACTATTTATTAAAAGCTGTTATTAATTAAAATATTTACCCTCATACTTGTGCGCTTACATTTATAAATAAGAGTTTTCTACTAATTATATTTATAAGAAAATTTGTTTAACATTGCACATTAAGTTGTTTAACGTTGCAATTTAGAGTTACATAATTATATATATATACACGTATTTTTTTTAATTCTTTCACTCTAGAGAGTATTTCAAGTAAACACATGGAAAATATAGAGTCGGTGAACATTGAGTCTGAAATCAAGTTGAAACTGGAATATCCATTCTCATTTTTATTATTTATTTTGTTTGTAAGGGAATTACAGATTGAGATAGAAAAAAACGTTATAGGGATGAGACTTCCCCAAATAAGAACAAGGAGCTATATAGTAATATGATGGATGTCTATTGTGGGAATAATATCAATCGCATTTGCAAATAAAAAAAATTAAGCTGTGATTAGAAAATTATATAGAAATAAGAAAAAAATATGAAAATTAAACTCAGTGAGAAAAAAACTAAAATATTTTTAATTAATAGAAAGGGTAAAATGTGACATTGGAGAGGAGGACATTTGTCTTGAAAATGTGGAGGAGTATAGATATTTTATTAAATATGGATAAAAATTATAAGATAATTTGATAATTAAAATTGAGTAAATAAAACTGTGTAACAGTCATATTTGTACATTCATGCAACAAAATCTAGAGTTTGGGCAAATTACCCAAAACTGATCTAGATGAGGGCTTGAGACCTTGAATCAGATTGCACCTCAGTTCCTTCACCAATGCTCCATGATTTACTATCCTATGATTGACAGATATGAGGTTACACTCAGTCTCTTTTAGTTTGCGTGCTGGCAGTAGCAAAGGGTGGAGTATGAGACTCAGAAAATTATGAATAAATTAATACTAAATTAACTAAACACACAATATATGGCTGGCTAGATAATGCATATATTAATAACTAACAATAAATTAAAATAGATTTGGATAAGATTTAGGAATGAGTTGTGAATAACACTCTAAACACTTTATAAGTTTAATATCTTTAATTATTAAAATATAAGTTAAATAATACAAAATGGAACTGCATTGGAATTTACACTCACAGGTGTCTTACAATGATGACCTGATTCAGTTCAAGATCTCATCTTTAAGATGCACTTTATAGTTTAACTTTAAATTATTATAAATTAAGATTATTACAATTATTATTATTATCTACAGTTTGTATTCAAGCCTGAATTATGCTATTCCATTCCTGTGAGGTTTGCTATGAGTTAAATTTACAAAAATGACAATATTAAATATAACTTAGTTATTAAAATTACATAATGAGCAATACATGTGCTCCCTATGCAAATTATTTTATATAAACTAGATAGTGATTGTAATGTGGTGTCTAAAACCATAACTAAGACTAAAAGAATTGCAATGCCAATGTATCATTACTCACAGGTTTCAATACCAAGTACTTGGTACCCTAAAACCGAACAGCTTAAAACATTAATAAAGAACAATAAGTTCAGGAACTTGGATCGGCGACTCAAGTGTTCTGATCTTAAACTCACTAACTTGGTTGCTACTCTTAACTCAAAATTATGGAGGGGACAGCCTTATTAACAGCAGACCCATCAGAGATATAGCAAGATGCGAGGCATTCTACATGCTTTATAAAAACACATTTGCAACACATTATTAATACTTATACACATTTTAATAGTAAATAATTGTGCATAAATTACATACAGTTTCAGTTGGTGAAACTACCTTATCCCACTTCGTAAATTAGCATAAATAAAATGTACTAAAAAGGATTAATTAGGTGATTTAGTTTACAAATCAAATTCAAATAGTTAATATCATAAATTTAAGGAGAAATAAAGCATATATGGAACTTAACTAAATACTTATCATATGCTTTAAAATATCATTCTTGTTGTTAATTAACTAGATATGATTAATAACATGCAAACCTTAATTATGGTAAGGTAAAACATAGTAGCTTAACTAAATATGTATATAAAAAATATAGATTTCAAAATGGAGATTTAAGTATGTGCTAAAGAGCAGCATAAATCGATTTCGTGAGTGTCTAATCATCTTTCTGATATTATCAATATTAAAATTCTCACCTTGAAACATGATATACCATAATATTTAATATAATGACAATAAAATATAAAATAAGATAGGCATGATTGCAGATTAAAAAGATACAGATATAATAATATAATAACTAGTTATAGTTATTGTGTTTAGAAGATTGATTACATTTATAATTATTTATTTAGTAGAGACAAGATTCTTACAAATATTATTCTAATAAGAATAATATTTTATTGAATCCAAAGTTACATTCAATTTATTATTACAGAGTTTATTTATTAAAATGTTATTATAAGATATTATTTATAACATTCAACTATTTAGCTAGTTTAAGAGAATTATTAAAATAGTTTAGTTTAAGATTAAATTTATAGAGCTCTGCAGGAAGAAATGTTACCAATCTTCTTCTAGCTGAGGCATCCTTTGTAGCATTTGGCACTGGTGTTCTTTACCTGATCTGGCTTGTCTGATGTCTTCATGGCAGGCTTCTGGTCTTGAACTCCTCCATTCCCATAGACCGGTCTTCCAAAGGGAGATGACAAAATTTGGGCCTTCAGCTGCTAGTTTCCATTGTAAAATCAGGCATAGTCCTGAGCAGCAATACATTTCAAATTTTAAGAGAGTGGACCCTAGTGCTAACTTTTTTTTATGTTAACCCTTTGACTTCTCCCCTGCAAAAGCCATGAGTTTGTTTACAATTTTTAATTTTTAATCTTAAGTTTTAACATATTGTTATTAACTTTAGAAAAGACAAAAGCAAAACCTAAGTTATTCATAAAATAGTGCAGTTTGTGCCTTTCTTTTATCTTAAAATTTATTTTAAAATTTATTTTAAAAATCTGCTCTTGGTTCCTACAAAATTAAACCAGATGCATATGATGTGAGATTTTTCAAGAATCAGATGAACTTTTTAAAAGAGATTTAAGTTTTGTAAACATTTTGCTATATGTGTAATCTTGTCACCTCTGGAATTGAAAATTTACATGCAGACAAAAGTAAATTTGTACATTAACTTTATAATAACTTAAAGATAAAATAATTCAATTGTGCCATTATGCTTATAGAATCTATTGTGTTGCAGCTTCTTTCGCATATATATGTAGATGCACTCATACTCATACAACAATGTTTACACAACTTACTTTTAATTTAATATTTATAGTTTAATATACACATTATAATTATAGGCATAGACATTAATATACCTAAATGTATGCAAATATATAAATATACACACATATACGTATATGTACATTATTATACATCAAAATATATTAATATATAATAGTATACATGGACTTGGATGGGTTTGAACTGGAGTTAAATACTACTATGGAACATAGTAGGTGAAATGGGATATTAGACAAAATAATACTGTTTCAACTATTTTATTAAAAGTTTGACTAGTTTGTATTTTAATCTTATTAAATCTATAAAGACTTTATATATTATTCTTTTTTTTTTAAAAAATTAGTCAGTCTTTTTTTAGTATACTATCTATAAAACATTTCTTTAAAAACAATTGTTTTATTTCTCTGAATCAAAAAGCAGCAAAGAAATATCTTTTTATTTCATTGAAATGTTGTAACTATTTTTATACCCATTTTCAAGAATGTATCATATTAAATATGATTTTAGTTTTCAATACTAGTGTACTCACATATATCTGAAAATTGTAAGCAATATACATATACAAATTGTAAGCAATATATATACCAACATTATAAAATTATTATTAATCTAACAAATATTATTTATACATAATTCTATAAAACATCACATGATCACCATTTCCTATGGTTTACACAAGCTGTTATTAGCAATAGCAAACTTTCCAGACAGTAGTGACACTAAGTGAAAGCTTTAGTAATGAATAGGTTCAGAAAGATTTGTGCATAAACACTCATCCAATATTCCCATCTACCTTGTGGCTTTCATCAGTGAAGAGCTTTGGATCTGAGAGCACTGTATCTAGATCTATGGATCGAATACAACCCTTGAAGAAGCCACCTTTTACCTATTTTGTTAACTATAAAGCTAGAAGCTTAAGATGAAAATACATTAATGTTTTCAATTTAAGCTCATTTAATTGTATAATTATATAGATCTGAATCCAGTTCAGCATCTGTACATTTAGGTATATACTACAATTTAACAAATATGGGGTGTATAATTTATAATATTGAATAAAATCTTTGTTTTTACTTTATCTTCGAGCAGTAAGTTACAACTTGCATGTTATGCAAATAAGTGAAGTTCAATATCAAAAGAATTATCAGGCTGAGCACTTTCAGGAAGCTTTAGTTCCCATATTCATGGCCTATATTGGAAGTGTCGGCTTGAGTTGTGATTTCAAATGACTGGGTAGTAAAGCAGTCGACCTGATACTCAAATCGAGCTTCACAGCCCACTCAGAATCTCCCACCACCAAACCATATTCAAACTCCATCCTTATTTATGTATACATATTTATTAATACATATACTTTGTAGCTTAACTAATAAAATGATAACTGCCGTAGATATATATAGAT
This sequence comes from Epiperipatus broadwayi, assembly GCA_028023455.1. Lineage (NCBI taxonomy): Eukaryota > Metazoa > Onychophora > Udeonychophora > Euonychophora > Peripatidae > Epiperipatus > Epiperipatus broadwayi. The sequence continues at coordinate 6,770,940 of JAQFVV010006244.1, read as the reverse complement.
ATCTTAATGTAACTAATTTTAATAAATAAATATTTGATTTTATTTTAATTCATATGCCTGTGTAATGGATGTGTATATATTATAGATGAGGGAACATTAATTTTAAAACCTATATAAAGGAAAAATGTATTATATTTATGTATATTTTAAAAATTATATGTATAATTTATTATTTTTTAATTATGGCAGTCAGAAAGAGATGATGCAATTCTATTCAAATATTCTCGAATGCAATTAAGACAGTTGACCCATTAGTCCGAATTAAAATGTTATAATTTTATAACAGTATTGTAAGAATTCATTAGTGGAAATTTTATCCACTTCAAATTTGTTTTAAAATTATAGATCATATTTTAAAACAATCAGTTTGAGAAATTTTAATAGGATTGCATTGTCTTTAAAACCTACTTAAACAAAAGGTGCATTCAGCCAGCAAATTCCAGATCTGTTAAGTGGATAAAGTGCCTCATGTCTAGCAGCTAAGTGCATTCCAATATCAACAGAAAAATAGTATAAATACTGCTAGATTTGAATCCAGAAGGGAGACTCGTACTATTTAAACAGCAATGGTAGAGATAATCCACGCTTGTCATGACAATAATTCAATGTATAGCGAGTAGTGGAAATTTTCACCTTTCTTTCCATTCAAATATGTTCTTTCCTGCAATCATCACTCTGGATCTCATTACCCATGAACTTTAATATGATTAAAGACTGAATAATTAAATGCTATCTGCCTGACTGACCAAATCTAGATCTAGTTCACCAATCACAATGGACACTGAATCATCAAGGATAGCCACTAATTTTATAAAGGTAAAAGAACTCTAGCTACTGCATGATGTCTAAACTCTTAAATTCAGCCTTCTGTAATTATTTCTAATAACTCTGTATATAATTTAAAATATCATTCTATTAGCTAGTCCTTCGACCAGAAATTTAATATTTTGTTAAAATGATTTGTAATTAACTTACCACTAGCTTGTATATAACTCTATATAAGTCTCTTTAATTTCTTTTTATCATTGAGCCTCTATTAAATAAATATAATATTTCTTTCATCTTCATGTGGCAATAATATTTTATAATTTTCATTATTGTGTTTTATATATTTAAATATGTCAATAATTCCTCAAATTCGCCAGTTAGTTGTTTTCTTTTTATTTTATTTTTCTCCTTCTCTACTTAAAGGGGTGACTAGATTAAGTTGAATTAAAACAAGTCTTATTTTTATCTTAACAAACGCTTGTGAATTTGGGGGAAATAAATTAATTATCTCATAAGGTTATTATAGAAAAACAGAAATCTGCTTTTCTAAGAAATGTTTTTTATTTTATTTGAATAATAAGTGCTAACCTTAAACTGAATTTTGTTATATGAAATTAAGTCTGTTATTTTGAAATCAATAACCACCTTATTAATTGAATTCTCATATTTATTTAACATTGTGGGAAGTTTATAGATAAATTAAAGTAAGGGGGAAGGGAAGTCTCTATTCTAATGGTTATGTATTTTAGTAATAAGTTTAAATAATCCATTACTGTTTTGTATTTAAGTCATACTATTACGTTGGACATTCCCAATATATATAGGTTATAATTCATTCATCCTTAGTGTTAAAATATTATATGTTCTTCATTTCAAGCATTGTATGCAAACAGGCCTCCATGTTCAAATACACTATGTGTGTGTTCATGCTTCGTTCCCTGGGATTTTTGATAATCCGGATCCTGTATATTCATTCAAAGTCCAAGAACATGGCTAACAACCCTCTCCCCCCTGTGGGACTTATTTTGTCATATGAGCTATTGACATAGGGTCACTTTGGGAAATATCTAGCATATTGTTATTAATAGCTGACACCTTCATTCTGTGAACAAGAACCTGCCAAAGTAGCAGAAGCAATTTGGTCACCATTCTTCGTCCTCAAATTTGGAAGCACATTTTTTCAGATCCGAGATTGGATCATCTAGTTCCACCATCTTACATACACCACTCTTTTAAAGTTTTCACCATAACTCAAACCTATGAATGTCCATAAACCAGGGGTACCCAACATTTTTGCACTTAAAAGCACATTCTATAATACCAGCCAGGTGGCAGGCACCATTTAGTTTTTCAATGTAAATTTATAGTTGGATATTGTTAATAATACACATAATGTACAAAAAAATATTTATTTCAAAAATAAAGTATAGTATGCCCTACAATTTGATTACAATATAATACAATAATTTATAAAAAATTTTAAAAATTAAATTTATTTGTATCAGATAAATAATTTTTTATCATATTCGGATAACGGTGGACACATGTAAAATAGTCTGCAGGCACCACGGTGCTCGTGGGCATAGGGTTGGGGACCCCTGCCATAAACCATAATATTATGATTCTACTAAAAGATCTGTTTATTATATTTATTAATATTTTCATATGTGCATCTTTTTGCAACACCAGTATATATATGTTAACAAGCTATCCCACACATGTTTCTCACTCAGTAAAAACAGAGATCTTATATAAATTAATAAATCTTATATATATCATAAATTTGCAGAATCATTGTTTTCTTTTATTTAAATATTAATATTTTAGTTATTAAATTATGCTCACCCTGATTAGATGATCTCCCACTAAGCCTATCTATATATAATTAATGTGAAAGGTCATGATCTTAAAATAAGTCAAACTTATATTTTGTGCTAAAATATTTCATTAGATAATTTCAAATTAGTGTTGTGTCTCTGCTTTGTGATGCCGGTGGAGAGAGATAAATTAGATCGGTATCATCAGGATTATTGCTCATAAGTTGGTAGATCTGGAAAATAGGAAAATAGGGCAAAGTTCGTGAGTGTTCCTGACTTATGTATTTTGCACATGATTGGACTTGAGGTACTTTTGTCTAGATGCTAGATCTTGTTATATGAACAGACAAAACTGACCAGTACAGTAGTAATTTATGCATATTTATTCAATGTTTTCATATAGTCCACTTTCTACAGATGAAAAAGCACAATTCTTTCCAGTTATTGCATTGTCATCATTTGCAATGAAGCATGTCTCTTTTATTTTGCATTTAGTATCATTGTACTCTGTGCACAGTGCCTTTGCTACTGTGGGTTTGAATATATGACCCATGGATCTTGGGTGTGAGAGAAATATAGATTTACTTTCAGGGTTGTTTAGTGCTCTCCTATATAAGTAGTTATGTTCATAAGTTCTGGTAGTGATGTTAGCACAGGTCTCTCCATAGTAAGCTGCTTCACATCTGTTGCCTGGGCATGCAATTTTGTACACTGCTTGTGCTATTTGATCAGAAGGTATTTGATCTTTGGTATTATTTAATAGTCTATTGGTTGAAGGTGTATATAACATTTTAAAATGCTATTTGTATTAATCAGGGTATTAAGAATTCTTAGATAGAATTTTTAAAAATGGTACATATGTGCCATGGGTAGCAAATGAGATTATTCAAGGGAACTTTTAAAAGAAAAATGATTTTTTTAATGAGAAGAAACTAAAAACAAGTTCTAAACTTTGGAAGGCACATGCAATATGTTATGAAAAATAGAAAGTAAAATAGTGTTTAGTTGGATTACATGGACAGGACAACTAAAGTAGTGGAAATGAAAGATTTATAATATCCAAAGTTTATGGATAAATAATTTATTTATAATTATTTATTTAAAAAATGAAATAATTGGGTAGAGAATATATTTATATATTTACAAAAAATAAAAGGGGAGGATAAGTTAAGTTAATTTAGGGAGAAAAAGTAGAATTATTTTAAAAAATGTGATGAAATAACTTATAGTTAGATAGCTGGATTTTTGGACATTTAAATGTCTGAAAGTTTCAGATTTTCTTCTCAATAGTTAGGCATTGATAAAATGCTGGACTAGTTCTAGTATTTTTATTCCCTAGCACCTCACTGATGACGCTAAAGGCAGAAACCGCGGTCTGAGGTTGAGGGTATTTTTGAAGCTTCATAAGAGTTTGTTTTTAACTTACTCTATATATAACATTTGTAAATAGGAGCTTTATTAAAATTAGGTCATATGACTTGATTTTTTATCAATTTAATTTTAGTTTTTGCTATTAATGCTTTGGTGATTTTATATTGCTAGAGCTATTAATATATGGTGTATCTGAACTTAGTTCAGTCCCATACGGCTATTTGAGTTAGATAGCTGGATTTTTGGACATTTAAATGTCTGAAAGTTTCAGATTTTCTTCTCAATAGTTAGGCATTGATAAAATGCTGGACTAGTTCTAGTATTTTTATTCCCTAGCACCTCACTGATGACGCTAGAGGCAGAAACCGCGGTCTGAGGTTGAGGGTATTTTTGAAGCTTCATAAGAGTTTGTTTTTAACTTACTCTATATATAACATTTGTAAATAGGAGCTTTATTAAAATTAGGTCATATGACTTGATTTTTTATCAATTTAATTTTAGTTTTTTGCTATTAATGCTTTGGTGATTTTATATTGCTAGAGCTATTAATATATGGTGTATCTGAACTTAGTTCAGTCCCATACGGCTATTTGAGTTAGATAGCTGGATTTTTGGACATTTAAATTTCTGAAAGTTTCAGATTTTCTTCTCAATAGTTAGGCATTGATAAAATGTGGACTAGTTCTAGTATTTTTATTCCTAGCACCTCACTGATGACGCTAGAGGCAGAAACCGCGGTCTGAGGTTGTTTGGAGGGTCTTCCGATTTTTGAAGCTTCATAAGAGTTTGTTTTTAACTTACTCTATATATAACATTTGTAAATAGGAGCTTTATTAAAATTAGGTCATATGACTTGATTTTTTATCAATTTAATTTTAGTTTTTTGCTATTAATGCTTTGGCGATTTTATATTGCTAGAGCTATTAATATATGGTGTATCTGAACTTAGTTCAGTCCCATACGGCTATTTGAGTTAGATAGCTGGATTTTTGGACATTTAAATGTCTGAAAGTTTCAGATTTTCTTCTCAATAGTTAGGCATTGATAAAATGCTGGACTAGTTCTAGTATTTTTATTCCCTAGCACCTCACTGATGACGCTAGAGGCAGAAACCGCGGTCTGAGGTTGAGGGTATTTTTGAAGCTTCATAAGAGTTTGTTTTTAACTTACTCTATATATAACATTTGTAAATAGGAGCTTTATTAAAATTAGGTCATATGACTTGATTTTTTATCAATTTAATTTTAGTTTTTTGCTATTAATGCTTTGGCGATTTTATATTGCTAGAGCTATTAATATATGGTGTATCTGAACTTAGTTCAGTCCCATACGGCTATTTGAGTTAGATAGCTGGATTTTTGGACATTTAAATGTCTGAAAGTTTCAGATTTTCTTCTCAATAGTTAGGCATTGATAAAATGCTGGACTAGTTCTAGTATTTTTATTCCCTAGCACCTCACTGATGACGCTAGAGGCAGAAACCGCGGTCTGAGGTTGAGGGTATTTTTGAAGCTTCATAAGAGTTTGTTTTTAACTTACTCTATATATAACATTTGTAAATAGGAGCTTTATTAAAATTAGGTCATATGACTTGATTTTTTATTAAGTTATATAATTATAAAATATATATTGAGAACAAAAATCCCAATTTGTAAACTAGTAAAGAACAAAAATTTTACAATTTAAATTATGGATGTTGTTTGTGAAAAGATAAAAAATGAATATTTATTTGTAAATTGGAGAATATTGAAAGACAATCAAGTACCCACCTCCCCCAATGATGGGAGTATAAATTGAGAATTTTTTTTGATTTATTGTTTAGGGTATTTATGAAAAGAATAAGAGATACAAGAACAGTGTAAAATTAATCAACAAAACAGCTTTTATCAAATGAGATAGAAAATGAAAAATAAGTACACAAATGCTTATAAAAGATTTGGTGATTATAGATTGGAAGGACATTAAAATGATAATGATTTCAAAGGAAGAAAATTCCTGCCTAACAAGATCTCTGGGCATATGATTTACTTTTATACAGGTTTTGCTTCATTTAAGAAAACTCTTTTACATCATATAAGCTAAATTAGTATTAAAACTAAATATATTTATGATAACAATAAGAACAATAATTTATTATTTCAGAAAAGAAAAAAAAGTATATAAACAAAAAAATAAACTAAAAAATGAAGGAAAAAATTGACTTTGTGATGATGTAATCATTACATATACATTTAGGGCTTTAGCTGTATATATTTTTATTTAAAATGTTCTAGCTGCATTTATAAATTATTATATGCTTAATGTAGGAATAGGAAATACCAAATTCATGTAAGATTGTAAATGACTAAAATTGTTCCTGCCTTTCAATATATGACTTTAATATTTTGTTATTGAGAAATGTATAGTAATCTATTTTATCTTTTTTTGTTATTCATGAGACACTCTAATTAGTATAAGAACTTCCAATTATGCATTATCCTTGAATATTTGTTTGTGAGTGTATAACTGTGGGTTTGGCAAGTTGATTAGAATTTTTTTTTACCTGTATTGTTTTTTTTTTTATTTGCTGAGTTTTCTCTTCTTTCAAATGCATATAATTTTTACTATCTTTATAAACAATGTAAAAGAAAATAAAAACTAATAAAAGTTAGTCTTGATAATTACTATGAACATTTCTCTACAATAATTCATTGTTTTATAGCTGGTTTTAGAACTGTTTGCATTTTTGTTTATGTTATAATAAATTTTCATAATATATTCATTTTGATACATAATGGCTCTCCATGCTTTGCAGATCTTAAACAGATCTTTTCCCCTAATAAGTTAATATTATAGAAATTATTTCATTGATACTCTGCAGATAAATTAATACCTTTGTTTTTGGTGCATTTTTATGCTTCTTTTCCTTGATCAAAAACTTTTTTGAATGCAGTTGCTGTCTTCCTTTCTACTAACAAGCTTTAATAATATTAGTTTTTGGATGTAAAGTTTTACCAAGAAGAATGAGGCTGATATTCTGTAGTATCTCTTAATTGGTTATTTTGTATTTATACATGATGTTCATACATTTTTCAAAGACAGCCTTAAATGCATTGTCAAGATGGAAATACAAATGAAATGGTTTTACAAATATATAACTGCAAGATTGTTATATTTTGCTTTAATTTGCAGTTTTAGATTTGATATTGTACTAAATACAGAGTCTGCTTTTTCCAAGGAGGTATTTATTCCTTAATCAAGCAAGAGTATCATAGTGTCTATAAAATTTTCATAATTGAAATTTTGCACCATGTCAAGTCATCTATATCTAAAGTACTTTAGAAAATATAGCTGATTCTTCATAAAGTGTCAAGTTTTTTTGTGTTTATCTCCTATGGGAAAAAATCAAAATACTTGAGCCATGGGCAATAATTTCAAGATGTTGTACTGAAGTGACTTTCTTGTGCATAAACTGCTAAGAGAAACTTCAAGATTAAATGTGCATTCTAATATATGTATTGATAACACAAAACATAGCTTATACAAATAATTTTAATTCTCAATACAAAATGCTATATATCAGTGGATATTGAATAAGGTGACTCATCTTGCATTTCTTCACTAAAATAGTCTTAAATAAATCCTGGGATAATCTACCCCATAGATTTAAAGTAGATTTTGTACATATAATATAATACAAATCTGTATTACTATTTATATAAGCCTAAAGGTGAATATTAGTTGTATCTTTTCTAACATTAGCTACAGAATGTATGTTATAAGCTATGCATAAATCTTCACATAGCATATCCATATACCAACTACTGATTACTCATGTTTAGAATAAATGGATCTGAAGCAGAATATATAGAATGGAATTACTGCTTTTGAAATACAGGTATTTGAAATTAGTTAATGTAGAGATGATAATCTGGACCAACTGATGATTGCTGGTTTAGCATGAAATACATATATTGGTGATTATTTATCTTTTCCACATATATGTGTCCAAGTATATCAGTGTTATGAGATAGTGTGGAGAGTGTGAAAGTCTGTGCTCATATACCCTATATATTACATATATAGACACAGGTATATAATAAGCCTGTGTGTTTCAGTTATTAATAAAATCATGTAATGATTTGTTTGGTAAATATTAATAATAGATTTACCAAAATTAGATTTTATAGAAGCGGCATTATCACTGAATGTACAATAACTACTATCTATTTTCATGCAGTAATTAACACTTCCTGCATCAAATGTTTTCTGGAATTCTCAATGAAAATTTGTTTCTTAGTCTGTTGTTTATTTTCTTGATTCATGTTGAAGTGAAATATTCAATTTTTTATATTGAGATGATATTTATAAATTTGTGAAACATTTTGTTTATAGTTTAGCAATGTCTTTTTTTTTCAATAAGTTAGATAAAAACAAATGAATAAGATATAGATTTCTGGAATGAAGTGGCAAAGATAAATTGTGATTCATAAATAATTTAGTTAATGATGATAGTTGAAAAGAATGATATATATAGGATAGTGAGAAATCTAAATGTCGAAGAACATTTTTTTTCTTATAAATTTTAAATTTAATGTCGTTTATATTATTTTTTAAAAAGTTTTTCATTATGTCGTTTATATGTATTTCGGAGTATTTCTGTAATAAATCTTTAAATGTTAGTTGATATTACTATTCTATTTGTTTATAAAATCTTTAATTCATAGATTTAAAAAATATTAAACTAAATAATATTTGTGCTAGATTTTTTTAGTTTAAATTGTTTTTAGTGATTTACATAAAAATAATCTTCATAAACCAGCTAAGGGTTAGACTGGCTTGAAAGTATGTCTAAACTTACAGCACATTTAACGTTTTGTCTGGCTCCGTAATTTGCATTCAGTAAGCCGAGAAAAAGCAGGATAACATCCTTCTAAATAAAAGCAATGTCAGGTTCCTTTTTTTTTTCTGATTTATATTATCTATTGTTTTTTTCTTCTCTCTTTCTTAAATCTTTAGAAAAAAAAGGAATAATTTAAAAGTGTGTTCAGATGTATGTACTTGAGATTCATAAATCTATACTTCATCAAAAGACTTGTTTTGTTGTTGAACAAAATACATTTATATTTTATGGGTCATATATTTTTAAAAAAAAATTCTTAGCTTATTGATAAATTTGTTTTTAAACATTATTTTAGTTAACATATATATGTCATTAATTTTAATTGTCCAATACGCTCTGAGACGATGGATGTTTCTACCATTGAATTCTACAATATTGATAAAATATATTTTATTTACTTGTTTTTATAGATGTTTGTTTATTTTTATACTTCCAATAATAATTTTATTAATAATATTTTTTTTGAGCAGATAAAAGTTGGCACTTTTCTTTTTGATCTTTTATATGTTGACTTATAAAATTACTTTTATATTTATTAACATCTAAATTTTATATCTATCAAAAATTTGCTATTAAACAAACAATTCTATTTCAAATATCACATAACAGTATATAGTTAAACTGTCGTAAGTGCTTCACTGTAAGTCAGAGGAATAATGGAGAAATCAATAATACTCAGCAGAGTTAATGACTAAGGCAAGAGTGGACAAATAGCTAAAAGTTTTTATGTGGCCTGCTAAGACAATCAGAAAAATCCGCCTCGAACTGAGATTTCCTTCCCATGCACGACCGAAGATTGGTCTCATATTTTCCATTAGGATGGCCACATCAATACACTTGCACAGTATAGATTACGATGTGCAGTGCTTTTCCAGTTGATCTGGTTAATTTCAATTTTGTCTTTGCATTAGCAAATATATACATTTCCAACTTTAGTGAAACCAGGAACCCTCCAAAACAATATAAAATCGGTGATGAATGTCATGTGTTTAATGAAGAATAGACAAACAAATATTTCTTTGGTAATACAGGGAATAAAGCAGTGGGTTTATTGTGTCATGAAAAAAAGGTACGGCCATCTACTAACCTTTGCTTCCACAAAGTGGCCCCTGATGTGGCCCTTCATCAACATCTGTGGCTCCCAAGCAAAAACAATTGCCCACCCCTGGGCTAAGAGATAGTAGTTAATTAGTTTCCAAAGTTTTCTTAAGTTTCCTTTCTATATTTTGCTATCTAGATAATAAAAAGTAGATGTCTATACCTAACGTTATTTAATATTAATAATATTACTTATTCATGGTAATATGGTGCAGCAAATAATGATCATCATATCATTCATCATTTTCAACTATTATTAGTTTATTTCTAGCATAAATGTGAGTTAAACCTATCCATACCTTTTATTTCTTATCAAATTTTTCTATTTCACATGTAGTTTATTTCCAGGCATTTTATATTTCCTTGTATTGCATTTAAGACTTCAATTGCCTGACATTTGTCCACTTTTATAGTAATATATCCAACTCATAAATGATAATATAATAAAAATTACTGTTTGATAGCAATCATCATCTTCAATAGATATATTGAAAACAGAAATTCCACTTTTTAATTATTCATCACTTATAGTACTTGTCATTAAATCAGTATATACATGATATATATTTCATGTAAATTAAGTTCTTTTCTCAAAGATAAGTTGATATAACTGTACAATAGAATACTATAACTAAGTGACAATATGTATTCATCATAAATGGTATTTCTGCATTTGTTCATAATATTAGAGAAATGATGCAATCATTAAAGAATTTGGATCAAAGATCAGTTTGCCTCTTCTAATGCATAAATATTATACTATTACCTGAGTGATTAACTAATTATGTTTTTATCAACAGTAGAAATTTTTCATTACTTGACAGATTTCTTAAAATAATTCATCATAGTTCCTTAAATTTAGATGTACATATAATATAAGATAATATCTATAAAATTGTATAATGTATGTATTATTTATTTCGTATATTGTTATGTTATATAATAATTTTTTAAAGTTATAATGGATTTCTATATGAATGTTTTATTCTATTTTACCGATGTTTTATTTTGTTCTTGTTATTTTACTTCCATTATAGAATACTAGATGGTGTTCTATTTGCGCTAATTGGTTGTTAAAATAGATGAATTAACATTTGAAAGGGGTATTAAACTGTGTGCCAAAAAGGCTTTTTATGCATAATTATTATTAATATATATATATTTATATATCTGTTGTTTGTGATTTTTATTATTTATTTAATGTAATACACCTGGGTCTCATTTTATGAGGATTATTTTAATGCCATTGTGAAGTTATGCGATTTATATTTCTTCTTAATATCTTTCATATTTCACTATATTTATTATATATCAAGAAATTTAAATTATTAATAACTTATTTTGACTTGAAGTACTTTTTTTTTTTCAAAAATATAACATTATATTAGCAGCTAATGTGAATATGGCTTGAAGCTATATTTAGAATATTAGCTTCTATGTAAATAACCTAATTATACTAATGAGTAAATAATAATAATAGATTTATACTTATGTATAAAAATATTGCAATAAATATTCAAAAATTTTAAACTTTTTAAACGTATTTTGTTAGATATAACAAAAATAAATAATCTTTTTGATTTTTACAATAAATAACAAAGATTTTATTGACTTTGTAAACTGAAAATAATCTTTCTAATGATAATGTATAATCTTTTTGTTTTGATTGTGATCTCATTTTTTTAATATAGAAACAAAATGTGGACATTTAAAATTTATTTTAGTAGTGAACAAAAAAAGACAAATTTATTATTTTCTGATATGAAAAAATCAGTTAATCATAGATTTAAGGTTGATGTGTGAGACAAAGACAAATGTCAGAAAATGCTGAAATCTGAGAGTTTCCTCAATGAACAACCTCTTAAATTCCAATGAGAGCTAAATAGTTATATGTCTGAATATCATGAGCTATATAAACAATTAGTAAAATCATCATCTCAAAGTTTAATCATCGATTACATTGTCGACAGAAAACCATTAACACAGCACAAGACTGAATGTGGTGCTAGTTATACTTGCTCTTGTGACGAATCTGATTTCTTACCAGTTCAGAAACAAATGCATATTGTCAAATAGCAGTAATGATTAAAATTTGTATGAAAAAATGTAAAATTAAATACTGTAGATAATAAAAAAGCTTTGTCTTGTATTAATTTTTTTTAAATATTTGAAATTTTTTATTAGTCATACTTTATTTTCTTATTTTTTTAATGTGAATTTTAAAGTAATTTTTCCTTGTTGCTTTGCTTTTATGTGATTTCTGAAAATTACAGAACCTATCCCCCATTTTTCAAGGTAAGTTAAGTCTATTTTTGTGTGATTTTTTTAATGCAGGTTTTCTGTGGAACCTATCTACTGTATAAAACGAGACCCAGGTGTATATTAAATTCTTGCATTCATAAATGTTTGTCATATTTTTGCAGCATAGTTAATTGTATTTTATCATTTTTACTTGATAGGATAATTTAAATGTTTGTTTTATAAAATTCAGATTTTGGATCATATAAAAAAGATGTTTTCTTCTTCACCCTTTTTAAATATGTGTTTTGCTCTTAATATTATTGCTAATTTTTCTATAATTTGGATATATAAACCATGTAATATAGAAATTCAGAAATTTAAAAATTATTGATAACTCTGTGTATTTTGTTATCATTAGAACTAATTTTAATGATGCTGAAATAGAGATAATCCAAATGTAAAAATGAAAATAAACAAAAACACTTTTTAAAAAATATTACCAAGTGTGGTGTTATTTTCATGGAGAGCTCTCTTACATTTCACAAGTTAGTTACAGTTGTAAATTTCATTTGAAAACTCATGAACTTGTCATTTTATTTTTAAAATATTGGCAAAATATCATCAAATAAAATTGTACATGCATAGAAATCCATCTTTTATTACTATATATATTTAGTATAACTTCTGGCTTTTTTAAAATCAAAATTAGTCTAAAAAATTTCAACCATATCTAATACTTTCTATGAATTAGAAAACCATTGTTACTTTTTTAGAATTTTTAATTTACTCAATACCCATTGAATTAGACTAGAAATAAAAATTAAATAACTGTAAAAACACTAATAATGCCTATGTATTACAGTCTGTTAACCTTAAAAAGTTTAATGTAAATAAACCCAAACATTTATAAGTATTTAAGCAGTCTATTTGATTCCTTATTAGAGTATGAAGTGAAAAATATTTTAAAATTATTTTAAAAAGTTTTATAGCATTAATTAGATATTCAATTCTGCATGTTTTACAATCTGAAAATCATTATATATCGTTAGAGGAGCTATTAAAAAAAAGATAATTTAAACTTTTAATACAAGTAGCCAATCAAAATTAACTTATTTTGAAGAGAGTGATGGTTATTATGCTCTATTTCTACATGTCTTTCAATACCTTGTAATTCAATATAAGACATTAAATATTCATATATCCAGCCTAGATCTTACACAGCCTTTTAAATTTTCAAATAATATCAATATTAACTGTTTCTTTTCTTATCTATATATTTACTTTTTGTTCTGTCTGGTTACTTCCAACACATTTTTTTAAAATATCGTTTGACTGTAGTCTGAAGTTTCTGTAGAACTTTTATTAAACATTCATGTTGCAGAATTATATATTAGTATTGATATAATATATTCACTACAAAATTTCATCAAGTACATAGTTATATTTTCTTTTAATATTAAATTATTACCATAAAAAAAATTAATTGCATTGAAGTTTAATTCAATAATTAAGACTATTATATGACAATTTTTCTTTACTATTTTCTATCTTTATTTTCTTTTTTTTAAAAATAACATTGAACACTAATTTAGACTTTTTAACATTTATTTTTATTTCTACTTTTTTGCTTTTAAATTATAGTTTTTGTAATGTTTCCCAAAGCACTAAAACATTTTTTTTTGCAAACTGACTATTCTATCTATAAAATCTTATTTAATAAATCTCTATTTTTATAGTTTTCTGTTTAATTTTCAAAATAACTTCTGTAAAACTATTTTTGTTATCAAAATGTGGAATCATTATGTTTTTTATCTTGTCAATGTTAATTTGTTAATATTACTATATAATACATAGCTATTATTTTATTTCAATAAATATTCTTCAAAATTTGTCAATATTATGGCTTTATATTTTGATGTTTCAATTTTTTTTAATCACAGATGAAATACTTATAGAAACAAATGCCATATTATAATGTTTACTTTGTAATTAATATTCTTAACAATTATCTTGATACTTATATATAATTCATGGTGCTAAAACCTGGTTGATTTGAAACAAAAGTTCTCAATATAAACGTATTGAAAAGATTTTAATAAAGATATTATATAGAACTAATTGAAGGCTGATTGGCTAATAATTTCTATTTTCTTTTTTTTTCCAACTTAAACTTAAATATCAATACTTTTACCATATTCTTTCAATCAATTGGTACATCTTTATTATTTAGAAAGTTGTATATAATTTAGCAAATACTATATTTCATCACCTGCTTATTTTAAGATATCATTAATGATTTCATCATTTCATAGAGCTTTTCCATTCTTCATAGACTTTATTTTATGTCTTATCTTTTTCTCTAAAACACTTTCAAGTTGAAAAAATGTTATTGTAGCAATACTTAGTTTTGTTCTTCTTTATTACTTTATAATTCTTTGTGAAAAATCTACTTAATAATAATGTCATCTCACTTTATAATAATGTGTTATATTTTTTATTGCTTAAATAATTTAATTTCCAAAACTAAAATTTGTGTTATAATTTTATAAGTCTTTGGTTATCCTTTGCCATATTCTCACAAAATCACACTTATATCTTTTTATTATCTTGAAAATTTTTTCATACTACTCTACAGTATTTTAAGCATTTAGATTTTCCAAATAAATCATTTAAAAATATTTTAAATATATTTTTTCCTTTTTTGTATATTAATTTGTCTCAGTTAAATTTTACTAATGAACTGCTGTCCCTTTATAGAAGCTCTTTATATAAACAGGCAAAGCTCTCCACACAGTAGTGCCACTCAGTGCAAAATACCAGAAGACTTGTGCATAAAATCCCTATCTAGTGCCTACTCATTCAACATCCCCAGACTAGTCTGGGGATGTTGGATGAGTAGGCACTAGATAGGGATTTTATGCACAAGCCTTCTGGCATCCATTGATGTCTGGGGATGTTGGATGAGTAGGCACTAGATAGGAATTTTATACACAAGCCTTCTGGCATCCACTGATTACTCTGGCTTGCACTGAGTGGCACTACTTTATAGAGAGTTTTGCCTGTTTTAATAACAGTTATGAGAAAACATAAAAAATGGTGATCATGTGATGTTTAATGGTTTTAAGCTCTTTATATACTAGTTCCAAAAAAAAAAAGAATTAATTATTTTCTTATTAAACTCATTACCGTCTGAGATATCTTTAAAATCCATTAATATTTTTAAATAATTTATAAGTCCTAGTTATTATATTCAATAGAATATTTCTGAAAATTAAGCATATCACTTGAATACAGCCTTTAGTAATATATTTTATTTTTATAAGCTTTGCATTAATATGTATCTTAAATTTCATTAACTAATGATCATTTTTTATGCAAAATGCATTAAGTACATTAGAATCTTAAAATGCATATCTTCTGTTAGTCTCTAAGTATATTCCAGCGATTGCTATACTTTATTTGGATTCTTTCTTTCTCATTTTCAAGTAATTTTTTAAAAATATAATTCATAGGTTACTTTAAAAAAATCTCACAAGTCAATATCTTGTTTTATATTCACCTTCACATCCAAATTTAATGATAGCACTTCCATTGTTTAATTATTTTCAGTTCTAGAAGTCTGATCAAAAATATTGTTTACAACTATAAAAAAATTCTCTACTTCTACATCAAAATGAGAATTTCCTTGACATAACATTGAATTATCTGCATTTAGAATCTAACCGTAGTTGAGCAACTAATTTTTCCACTTTATCTAATGTCCTATAAATCTGCATAATTTGTTTTTTTTTTTATATATATTTCTAATGAATCCCATTGCACTTGTACCTCCAATATTTCTACTGTTATAGTAAATAAATATCTCTTTTCAAATTATGTGTCTTATTTCATTTTTGTCCAACTTCACAATATCCAGCAACATTAATTTAATATTGGATAGTTTTACCCAATTTATTAAATTTTCCTTCACAAAAAAAATTGCAGTTCTAGATATAGTGTTATCAACTTGAATATTTTTTAATATTTTCTAGGAAGCATTTTTTTATATTTTCATGATAATATATAATCAAAGTAGTCTTACTACTCTTTTAATATGAGCTTTAAAATGTTATTAGTTATAAGAAATTTGGGTAAAGTTAGAGATGACATGTGAGAAGATTCTTCTGTAAAAAAAAAATATATTTTAGATTTTTTAATATTAATCATTCCAATCAGTCTGTTAATTTATTAAGAGATAATGTAAGATATGTGTTTTAAAAACTTGACTGTGTGAGTAATGCTACCTGAACTATTACAACAATAAAAGCAGTCTAAAGCATAACGTGATGAAGAAGGAATTTCAATTAACAGATAATCATTTAAAAATTATAACAAGCAATGTATCTAGCATATTTAATCTATCAACTAACTATGCTGAAATTGAATTAGCTGAGAAAGTTTTTTAGACATTTAAAAAAAAAAAATTAACTATCAATCTATGAGTATGCTACGTACTCTGCGATGATCTTTATATAAATTATGCCAGCCTGAATGATATATATATATATTCATGTGTCATAGCATTGGCTGGGAAGCAAACCCCCCTAACCAGGGACAACTGCTTGTAAGGCAGCTGCTGGGAAGTAAACCTGCTAATCTGGGACAACTGCTTGTAAGGCAGCTGTGTTGACCACTTGACCAACAACACTTGACAAATATATTTTATGCTTTAAGATGATATGAACCTACAAAAGTAATACTTTAAATGAGACTGATTTAGGTATATAAGAGGGTAATTATTAATTATTTTTTTAATTAACTGCTATTATTTCGGTCATATGTCTATGATTTATGAAATAAAATAATTCAATTTTTGGTTTTCAAAAAAAATGTATTGAATGTGATTTAAAATATGTTTTTTTTTATTATTGTGGCAAGTTACAGTAGAATTTAATATGACAAACAACTAGATGTTCTTATAATTCATGTATTAAATATGTAGTTCATAATAAATTGTAATTGATATTCATTTAATTATTTTTCATGCTTTTTATAACTATTCAAAACAAATAAATTAAAATCATTGTCACAACAAACCAGAGGTGTGAATTGTTTTCACATTCACAAGTTTCAGGATTTAGAGACCCCCCCCCCCAAGTGGCAAAAATATATAAGTAGTTATACTGAGATTTGTAAGCTATTATTGCAATAGCTACTCCTTTAACATGTAATGTAAAGTGGTGATCTATCTTGCATAAAAAATTCTCAAATATATTCAGTGCCCAATTTTCAAAACAGTAAAGCTTCCTATCACAATGAAATATCAGTAAACGTTTATAGATACAATCACTGGTTGGATGAATTTCTTTTAAAAAGTAGAAGATAACAATTATGCAGTAAAACCACATATCAAAATGTGTAGTAGAGGTTGAACTAAATATGTTATTTGTATGAATTACCATTGCAATTCGACTGAATATGATTATTTCACAAAATTTTTAAGGTATTGAATCATTATCGCTATTGGGCTGTGAACATCTAACATATGTAAGTAATTGCTTATAGCAAATATTTTGTGAAAAATAAAAATGCAAACTTGTGTATAAAATATTTTAAATGATTTTGAAAGGTATATTGACTTTCTTTGAAATTACTTATATATTGTTGGAATATCATAGCAGAAAATTTTCTCAAGTCTTTTGAAGATTAATTTATATGAAGGTCTTCATTCCTTTAATTACTTAAACCAGGATTTGAAATAAAAATCATTTTTCTATAGTTAATAATGGTCAATGGATATCTTACCACACTCATCAACTGCCAGATTCTTCAAGAGCAAAACTACCATTATGCTTTATTATATATTCCTGTGATGAAAATATTTTAGATAATGATATACTCTTATTGTGATTGTCTGACTAATAAAAAAATATAATAATAATAAACTAAAATTTATAAATATTGACATTTCATTAACATTTATTAATACTGATGTCAAGAGGACAATGAATATAACAATAAATACAAAATTCTATATATACATTTAACATTTAAAGAACATATTTTTAAAATATTATTTAAAATATTTCTATGCATATTAAGAATATCATATATATATAATTTTTGATAGTAAATACATTACTGTCAGTATATGTTCAGATAAGATAGTCAATTCTTTATTATTTAACTGATATGCAGAAACATTAAAGTAGTTTTCAACAAAATTTAAAATTGTTTTTAAACCTCTTCTTTTTTTTAAAAATAAAGTTTTCATGTCCAAAAAACATCTGCAATTAAAATATTTATTTAATGTTGCCAGTTTGCTGACCTTCTGCTATTAATTCTACTTTTAAAGTTAAACGTTCTGAGATATTTCAAATGTAGATATTGAGCAAATTATTAGCAATTTGATTCAGTGGCCAGCAGACTTGAACAGACCCTTTAAATTCAGCAACTCATACTGTTATTAAATATCACCATTTTATATTTAAATTCATATGAGAATTCTTGGTTAATCCGTTTGCTTATCAATTATTTTTAAAATATACATAACATGTTTTGCTTACATGTTATTCTTACACCATTTTATCTCTTAATAATACTATGAATGCTCTCTTTCACTGAAATGCGCACATGTATTTATTATATTTTTATCTAATGATTAAAAATTAGTTAAATAAATGGCTTTTGAATTAAATGAAAATAATTTTTAAGATTATTTTAAATAAATAAGAATTATTATTATTTTTAATCACATTTTACTAAATTTGATGTGTGCTGTTGATTTCTTACAGGTTAAACATACTTGACCCAAATCAGTGGATGGAAAAGAGCAATTTTAAATACAGGCAATAAGCAAGGCAAAATATTACTTATTCTCACCAATAAGTTATTTTGAATGCAAGTAAATAGTCTGTTCAAAATGCAAACCAAGACAATCAAATCACCAAGAAGAAGACAGAAATTTTTAAATCAGTTCTATCAATATTTATATTTTACACTAAAATATAAGGTTACAATATACAGTTAACATTTAAAGTTCCAAGAAAGCTTTTTTTTTTTGCTTGGGAATTGTTTATCATATTACATGTAATGATTTAATGTAACAATTTCTAGCATTTTTTAAATGAAGATAATTGAATTCTCTTGTAATTTATGTTGATTTTCATTTTTTACATATATGAGAATTTAATCGCCAATAAGGCAACTATATATTCATTAAAATTTATTTGAGCTGTTAAATCTTAACAACTTGCTTTATATTTAAGATATAGTTTTCAGTGAGCATTCCATACATTTTGTAGTTTACATATGGGATAAGTTTCAGAAAACTATTCCTGTAGCAATAGGTTATGTTTGAAATAAATTATTCATGCACTTTGAACTTTATATTGAGATGGATGAGATCCATAGAAATAATTATTCAATCACTTATTAAGAGTATGCAATAGGTAATCCAAAAGGTTTCTTAGCCAAATGTCAAATATATAGCTATATTTAAGCTTAACTATTTTATCTGCTCTTCTTTTCCCAGGGTGTTTTTAAATCTTCACTCAAAATGAACTGAACTGAATAATTCAAATTCACAGAGTCCTTTTACAGCTTTATATTCTCTTATTGATCAAAGCACAGAAATAAGAAAAAAAAAGACTTATCAAAAGGCAAAACAAAACCAATTAATAACTTTTATTTAGGTCCATTCAGAAAATTTGATAAGCAATATAATTCAAGTTCACACTAATAAAGAAATTTCTGTTTTTACAAAACAAGTCATTTCCATTTCTAATTAACATTAGGAATTTCTTTATTTGAAGTAAAATAAATACAATTAAAACTATTTTTGATATACTAAAAGCAAGTTTTAATTACATAAACTTTTAATGAAAGCAAATATTCTCAAAGCAACATTATATATATATACTGAATTAAATACTTCCACAAATTGTTATTATATATATATGTGCGTGCGGGAGTATATTTAATGATTAAAAGAAATAAAAAGTACAATTTTTTTATTTCCTTTGATAATGAAAATAAATAAATATTAAATTTGGAAAATATAATAAAGAAATTATTCACAAATATATATCAATCCCTATATATATATACACACACTCTGAATATAATATGCCAATTTTTATTTTATTATTTAACTTTTATTGATCTTGATACAAAAACATCAATACTCTTTTTAACCTGCATTTAGCTGTTTTGTTTTAGAAATAAAAAATAGTAAAAATAATTTTTTTTGAGGTTTTTGCAAAATCAAGAAATAAAATTATACGTTTTTTATATTTAAATTTTATTTTAGGTATTTTTTTAAATGATATATTTAAATGATTATATTTTGAAAATACAGCAAATTGTTTTAAATATTTTCTGAAGTGTATATTTTTTAATAAACTATCAGTTTAATTAATAATAAGACAGAATAATTATGTAAAAAATATTTGGAGGGGGAAAAAACCTTTTATTTTCACGTTAAGGTGTTTTTTAGGGGGGGGGGGACTCATAAAAGATAGAACAAATTTAATTACTTTTTATAAAAAAACTGTTTCTCATTTTAGATGAAGTTGGTTTCAATCAATGTTAATATTACCAAACTGAAGTAAGGAAATCGCAAAATTAATCCGTCTTCTACTCTGTGTCTACCACAAAACTAAATCATGCAATGCTGGGTGAACAGAAAGAGATAGATTAGTTGCCCCATACCTGAAGGATAACTGTTCATCTTCATTATGTTTTTGCTGAAGATAAACATAACTGCATCAGAAAAAAAGATGCTTGAAGCACCAATAATCAAATTCATGAACTATAAATTATGCACATTAAAAAATTATTCATTTAATGCTGACATAATATTGAGAAAGCTACTCTATCTACTTGATAAAAATAATGTTTTAAAAATCTATTCAAGTATATCAATCTTAATATATATATATGATAAACAAAACAAGTTATAAATTTCATAACTTGCTCTTAGCTTGCATTTTATGATCACTACATGGAGCTTTACCAATAGCCCACTAATAAGCTTTGTTTACATAAACGCTGAGAGAGATAGAATTCAATATCTCTTTTGTTGTCTCCAACTTTTAGAGCATGGTTTTGAGCTAGTTGGCCCATGTTAGTAAAGGGTTATATATATATATAACTCTATACTTCAATGATTAAATCAGATAATTCACATTTTCAATATGAGATACACTCATTCACATCTTATCTGTCAAGCAGAAAAAATATAGAGGTGATTTTATTTTTTTTAAAAAAAAATTGTAATTTTCAGTAATTTATTAACATATTTCAAACTTATTTATACAATATTTTTATAAAATATTTATTTTTAATCAAAAAATACTTGATTCCAGTTAGATTTTATTTAAAAATGTTTGTTTAAGAACACAAGTCATAAAAACATATTTATAATAAAAACAGAAGGTGTTTTTATTGGCTAATGAAAATTACTTTCATAAATGCTGCTGAAGATTTTTTAAATGAAATTTTGATAATAGTATATGTAAATTTTACAGTTAAAACATATCTTGATTCTTTCATGATGTCTCAATTAAAATTCTTTTCTACTTTAAAAATAGAATTCAGTAATAGTATGTATACTGAACCCGACCACTTGATGGCATTGTTTTTCACACAATGCACATCAATATACCATTTTTAGTGGCCTAACTTATGGCTAACACTACAACAGTGTTGTTTGAGCTGTAAACGCTGCCTAGAGAGTGATGTATCCTATAATTATGTAATGAATACTATACCCATTGACTTCCTCAAGTGAGTACAATTGAACTCTTGCTATTGTCTGATTTGATGGTGGCCATATTTGAAGAATGTGAAACTATCAAAAAATTCATTGTGGAAAAATTGTGAGAAAGCATAGAGGATTTAGTATTACATATTAAGAATTGTCAGACATCATGCATGCTTCCCTATGATTTTGAACTGCACACAACCTGAAAAGGTTAGGGTTTTCAGCAGAGTTCTGCTGAGTTCATGTGCAAATGCACGTTTATGCATGAATCCATATAAGAACAGTAAAATGTCAGCAGCAAGGGTTCAAAATTGGTTGAAGAGGAGTGAATTTCCAGCCACAGAAGTTGACACTGTTATGTTTTTCCAGAAAGAGAACATCCTTCCAGATGCAAAGCAATGTGTTCACTGGAGGAGCATGGCTTTAGTCAACTACAGGATCTGGGGAATTCCATTGCCACTCCTGCAAGTGTATCTGGGGTCTGCATAAAATAAATTGGTTGGACAGCTCCAAAATCTCATTACTTACAGCTTTGAGGCTGACCTCCTATTGGAGTCAAACAAACCATAACTCCTTGCCCTCTAAAAAAATGCTTTTTAAAAATGAACTGTTTAAGGCTTTTTGAAAAAGCCAAAAAATAAAGAGAGAACTTTTCGCTATCATATAAAGATTTCGGTAGCGTAAATATTTTAAAAAAACATCTCATAATAAGAAATTAAAAGATGATAATTAAAAATCAAATCAACCCTCCTCCACTCTCTAAAAACCACTGTTGGTTTATTAAAAATGAATTGATTAATAAGGCTTTCCAAAAAAAAGTTCAAAATCAATAAAAAGTTGATAAGGAAAAAAGTCGATAATTTAAAAGCAAACCAACTCCCTCCAATAATTCGTATATTTTTTTAATCTATCTCTTTATATGTATTCTATATTCGAACACATTTAAAATTAATATGCAAAGTTTCCAGTACATTGGCAAAAGATACTAAAAGATGAGAATTAAAATTCAAACCAACCCTCCTTTACTCTCTAAAAACCAACTGTTGGTGTATTAATTCAAACTTAATTGTTTAAAGCTTTAAAAAAAAGTTCAAAATCCAAAAAAAAGTGATAATTTAAAAGTAAACTAATCCCCATCTACCATCTAAAAACAAAGTGTTTGATTATTAAAAAGGAAAAAAAAATGTAAGAGTTTTATGTATAGAAAGGGGCAAAAAAATTTTTTTACTGTAGTATTATGTAAAGAAACCGATAATTCAAAATCAAAAAAAAAAAAAATTTCAAAAAAAAAAAAAAAAAGTCGATAATTTAAAAGCAAACCAAACCCCCCCCCCCACACACACACTATATAAAAATAAAGTGTTTGTTTATTAAAAATGGAAAAAAAAATCATGAGTTTTATGTATAGAAAGTGAAAAAAAAATTTTTTTTACCATAGTATTCTGTAAAGAAAACGATGGCCCACGAATTGGTATATTGATGTGCATTGGGCAAAAAGCAGCACCATAAAACGGTGGGGTTCAGTATACATACTATTACCTGGAATTCAAATAAAAATAAAAATATTTTGTTAAATAATTTTTATGATCTAATATGCAAAGATGATAATTGTTACAATTAAATATCCAATTTACTATTTTTTTTTATTTGCACAGTTTAAGTATTAACTTTTAGAATGTCTTCCATTTGTAAGCTCATATTTGTAATAAATACTGCAAAGAATATCAATATATGACATAGAAAAAAGGTATAACTGTAGAAAAATAAAATGGTGCAAATATGATCATTGTTGTCACTGGGGTCTTTCAAAAAAGGGAGGGAAGAGAATGATAGCAATCCAGTTAAAGAAATTTTGATTTTACAATTTTTTCATACTTTTTGTTATGTTAATAATTCATTTTAATAATAAATTTGTTAAAATATAGTTATATTTGGACAAAAATATTATTCAAACCGAAGCCTGTATATATAAAATTAAATTTTGTAAAATTACCCATTCTGTATTTACAGGGCTTGGCCATGTAAAAGTTTTCACAATTAATCTGCTCATCAACTTAAAAAAGTTCTGTGATTTGCTCACATGATTAGATATAATCTGACATGTCATTATCAATTATTTATATATAAATAGGTAAACAAATGTTTTTTAAGTTAATATTGTAACGGGCATACATGCTGTTACATTCTAATAAATAAAATTAGGAATTAAAAATAAAACTTCGCAAATAAAAACTTCTTTTTAAGAATTAAAACTTGAAAATTAAAAGTCATCTAAACTTATATATATATAAGTTCGCACAGATGAAAAATTATTAAAAGAAAACTATTAAGAAAAAGTATTTTTAAACCAAATTTTAAGAAAAAACTTAAAAGATGTCTTGCATTGGTGGTCGAGAGGTCAGCATGACTGCCTTGCACTTGCAAGCAGTTGCCCAGGTTGTGGGTTCATGTCCCAGCCGATGCTATGACATTTTAAAAAAAAAACTTAAAAGATTTAAAGATAAAAATATATCGTTAAAAAGAATGTACAAATTTAACTAGTGCTATTGTGTAAAATGGAAATGATTATTTTCAATTAGTCAAAGTAAACTAGCCCTTGGTCATCTCAAAATGTATAATTAAAGGTCAGATAGAAGAGAAAAAACAATGGGAACAGAATGGCCAATAAAAGAAATCCCTCGGGAAACGGATCTCAACGAAAAGACCATCATCATCATGACGTAATGTCCACTGATCCGAAAGTTTAATATAAAAGGAAAAGTTTGGAAATAAATTAGGAGAAAGAGATGTGATAGAGAGGGGTGTGATATGTGTTAAGTCAGAGAGAATTGAAGGAGAAGGGATTGAAAGACACACTTTCAATTCCTTCAGTTTTTGTAAAAAAAAAAAAAAAAGAAATGACACTGTTTACCCATATTGCGGACTACAGGCTATCAGGGCCTGGAAATAGAATACCAGCTAAAGTAAAGGACCTCTGGATGAATAAATAAAATGGCCAACAGCATACCAGTATCCCCAGGACATCGGGACAATTAACACTGGATCCCAAATGGCAAGCAACTGTTAAAGATGAACTTTTTAAAACCATAAGAAATATATATATATATATATATAATGAACATTAATTCTATATATATATATATATATAATGAACATTAATTCTAAAACTTTCCAGTATTTGAAAACAGTAAGAACTCTAAATTCTAAACTTGTCAATATTTAAATAGAAATAGAATTTCCTATCTGACTAAATTATTTATTAATTATTTTTATTGAATGTATTATTTTTTTTAAATCATTTCCATTAATTTATTTTTTCAGTTCTTTTAAATTTTTATTATGACTTTTTTTTTTTTGTTAAGCTAAACTTTTAATTAGATCATGTTAAATTTAAGTCGGGTGTGAATGGCTGCATAGATTCATAAAGTTTAGTTAGTTTAAGAGAGGGTATTTGTTTTGTAGTTAAATTGGGTTAATGGGTTGGATATATTGGTGTAATTAGTAAATGTAGTATGAAGATCCACTACATGCAGGATCACATTATATGCCACACTAGGGCAAAATAAGTCCCATTTCATACTGACCATCGGAAGCAGATGTATTCCCTGCTTTTTGGATCACCTCTTTAGCCTATGGAATGGGATAGTAAGACAGCAAAAAGGACTGCAATCCCTTCCTATGAAGTTTTTTTATTGTTCTTCTCACCAGACAGATGTAACATTCCTGTACTGGATGAGAGACAATTTCTTCTCTATAACCATGCTGTTCAGATGTGCATTCCTGACAGTATGGTATTGTGCTATCATATTCATGCTGCATTGAATACATCGATATATCAGATAGATTGATGCTAGTTTGACTGCAAACTTTTGGCCTAAGCTTAAATAAGGGATAGAATATTTTCTTTTCAAATGCAATCTATGTAGTCTATCCATACTTGACACTAATAAAATATTAAATTCATTTGTACAAACTTCTAAAATAAAAAAAAAGTCAAATTGTAAATTAAAATCTAAAGTAAAGTTATAATGTTTTATAAAAAAAATTAAAGTAAACATACTAAAATAATGCTAAATTTTATATATGTTTAATAAATGTTTGTGTGTGTTATTACTGGCAGTGGCTTCTTTTATTTTATTTTTTATATTGAAAATATATTTTAATAAGAAAGTATACATTATCTCTGCTGCTCCACGAGCTAGTGACTGGGGCTAACGGTCAAATATAAAATAAAGTGGGATCTTAACAGCACGTATCTGCCTACTATATAAATTTTCCAGGTTCCAATAGCCTGATGGCGCCCTGTATGGCAGATACGGTAAGACTGCAACTTCCTGATTTCCCCAACCATTATAATATATTAAAAAATAGAAATTAAATAAAGATATGTATTTAATAATTACATTGTTTTAACATAGCAGATAGATAAGTAAATTGTTTTAAGAGCATTCACTGAGAGAAAGTATTCATATAAAATATATAACAAAAACATAATAATAAAATTAACATTTTAGATATTAAATTGATTATAAATACTAAAAAACAAAATATCAAGATATGATAGAAAGAAAGCTAGATAAAGTCAAACAAGATATGTATAACAAATTGATTTTATAAAATAGAAGATAACCATAAAATAATTAGAAAATAAAATAAAAAGAATAAATATGTTATGCTTAAACAAACATTTATGTAAAATATATTATAGAATAAGTTTTCTAAATAAAGTAGTCTATATAATACATTAATAAATGTATATGAAATAAAGACTAATAACAAAATAAAACTAAAAAAAAATAATTATATGTACTAATATTAACATCATATAGATAATTATTGGAAACATTAATTATAAGGCTAAAATTAAATCAAATATTCATTTCCAGTTTTAAAAATATTAAACATACTGGATAACTAACAACATATAATAAAATTAGGAAAATTAAAAAAAAAAAATTCTAAAATAGATTTAAAGGAAAAAATAATAGAAACAATCACACTAAAAACTGTATGAAATTTAGATGTGAAAAAAACATACAATGGACACAACATTAATAATTTGTAAAGTTAAAAATATAGAAATCATTGCAAAAAAAGATCATGTAAAAATGATCAACTTATACCAATAACATAATCAAAATGAAATAAATTATTTGTTAATATTTTTTTTAAAAAGTGGCTCAGATAAAAGAATTGGGAAAATACATTTATTGTCAAGTCGAAATTAAAACTATATAGGCAATTATGGTATAATATACAAAACATAAAACTTTATTTAAAAATTAG
Source organism: Epiperipatus broadwayi (assembly GCA_028023455.1). NCBI lineage: Eukaryota > Metazoa > Onychophora > Udeonychophora > Euonychophora > Peripatidae > Epiperipatus > Epiperipatus broadwayi. The sequence continues at coordinate 6,743,732 of JAQFVV010006244.1, read as the reverse complement.
GGAAAAAGTTCTTATAATATCTATAAGGAAATAATGTACAACATGCTACAGATACCTATATTGCTTAAATTTCATATAACTACTATTTTTTTTACACATTTATATAAGATATTTAAATATTGATAATTACAATAATATTAATAAAAATATATAAGGGATTTGAACTCAGAATTTCACACAACCCTCAACTGTCCAAGCCATCTCATATTGCTAACCCACCTGATCACATACATGTTAAAAAGATAAATAATCACCAATATAGGTATTTTGTGCTAAACCAGCACTCATCAATTGGTCCAGATTACCATCTCCACACATGTATTCAATCAGTGCTCAGCTTTATATTAAGATAATGAATCTTTATACTTTAATGGACAGGCTTCAAACTACTCCAACTCACAAGTCTTCAGCCTTCCATTTCATTGAAAATCTGATGATAGAATGTTCAAAGCCCTGTTAGTGCCAAGGTTGTCATCCTACCCATGTTGACTTTAGTCATTCTGACCCCTCATGTACAGGAAAATAACCCATTTTACATACATATCTGTATGTGCAGGTGTAAGCCTGTACGGTGTATTAATTTATTAATAAAAATAGTAATTGCAAGAATTGATAATGAATGGAAGTAAAAATATTTATTCAAATAAAAAGTAATTTTTTTTACAAAACATGATAATTAGTATCTGTGCTAGTAAGAAGAAAAAATAATATTTTAATATTAAATAGAATAAAATATTACTATTTCAATATTTAATGTATATTAAATAATTTTAAATAAGTACTATAAAATACCATTCTATAACCACAATAATTATATATACTTATAATACAAAAAGGCTTTTTTTCCGGCAAATATTTAAAATTAGATAATATAATAAAATTAAGTTACATATACATATTTATAATAATAGTAAATAAAGAATAATGATTCAAACTAAAATATAACAATCGCATGTATTTTATAACTCCTATAAATTATAAATTACTTTGGTTTATATATTATTTTAGTTTGTAATATTTATTTCTTGTGTTTATTTTTTATATAAAGGTAATCAAATTATAAATAATATATATAAATAATTAAATTTATCTATAATATTTATAAATTTAATTCTGAAGATATTTGATAGATAAAAATTATCTTCTAGTAGGCAAAACATATATATATATATATGAAATGCAGATATATGTAAAACAAAAAAAAGTTTTTTTTGTCTTTTTTTAAAATGAATAACTAACCTTTTAAGTGCAAGTACACTATTTTTATTATCTTTTCAATTATGGTATATATTACATTTATATGCTTGATAAAATTATATATATATATATATATATTAAAAAGCATGATAGAACAGAATGTCAATAGATTATATAGGCTTAACTTGTTGACTTTTCAGATTATCATTTAAATCTCTCAATGTAAGAATGAAAAATAAAAATTACAATAGAAAAACAATCATGCCCTGTATTATTTCTTTATTTCACCAAATTCAGAAGTCAGTATCAGCTTAAATACATTAACTCAATATCTTTAAAACATTGTTTTAAAAATTAAAAAAAAAATCAAAACAATTCAAGACATTTAAAACTTAATAAAATGGTTACTTATTTAACAAAATAGAATTACTGATGAATAATCAATTCTGATTCCTAACACAATAATAAATCTGTGACGATAATTTGTAATGTTATTGATTAATGGTCAATAAATTATTCATTTTTAGATATTTTTAGATAATTTATATGCTTACACATAAATATCTGTGATTGAAAAGCGGAAGTCATTACCTCTCGTTGAGTTAATGTAGTGTCAAAAATCATGAAAAGACATAATGATACCAATACCATTCTATCTTTAGAATCTGTTGTTATAGAGGCTTAGTTTTTGACTTGGTTTTTAAATTGTAGAGTGAATTTTTTGTCTATTGTTTTCATTTATGTATAGACTAAATGTTTTGCAATCACCATTAATACATTCGGAGGATGACGAATGAATCTTACTTTTAACAACTTCTGAACATTAAATGACATACTAGTTTTAATAAATGTAATAATAAATCATCCTAAATTTTTTTTAAATACCTGTAATTGAAAAGCAGAAGTGACATTAAATAACTCAGTGGGAGTTTAATAACTTTCACCTTTCAATTACAGATATTAAAGAAAAAGATTATTTATTATTATACATATAATCAAAATTATCCCAAATTCAAAACTAAACGGACTACAAAAGAAATCTAAGGAAATACAATAAAATTAGTCTAAGTAACACTGATGTTATATTAATATCAAAAATAGAGATCTATAAATTAACTGTTCATCACAACAATGATGAAAATGTATTTTATAAAATTCTTCTGATATGCATATCTTTTTTTAAAATTCCTGGATTTACATTGATTGTTGATAGAATGCATTTTAAACTGGGTATGGATACTTTTGTTTCAACTATGTTATAAAGCAAACAGCTTCACTTGAAAATAGTTTAAATAATATTGCAACTACAATTGAGATAAATAATTTTTATGTTTGGAACATTTACAAATTTTCATTACAAACTGACATCCTCCTCTTACAGATCTTTTTATATCTTCTGTATTTATAGATTCAATTCTCATAGTAGACTTTGGGAATATATAAAGTAGAATCAATCAGACAGACAATTTTAAGAATGGATAGATTTAAATAACGTAGGCAAATGGGGATCAGAAACAACCCCTAATTTATGTTTATTTTAAAAAATAGTTATTATTACTTACTGAACTGCTGATGTAAAATCATTCCACTCATTACTAACAAAAATAAATATATACCTTGAGATCCACATTTCTATGGTTGAATTTTATCCTGTTCTAAGCTCAAAGCCAATAAAGTTAACTTGAATTATAAATATTTTGAACAGAATATTGATAGAACATTTTTTCCAGTTTTGCAATGATAGATTTATTATGTTTATAATAATAGCTACCAGAAAATTTATTCCTTATAGATACTGGAAACAATTTATGCCAGATAAGAACAAAACTATACATATCCTTTGTAGCCAATTTTTGTTTATTAATAACCCCAAAATTGTTGACAAAGGTTTTAAAATCATTGGATGATGAATAGGAAAAAAATTAAAAAGAGATCATGAAGAAACAAAAATTTACAAAATCTATTTATAAGGTCGGATTCCTTTTACAAAAGCTTGATTGATAAAAGTAACTCTAAAAAGCAACTACTGATATCACTAATCATGTTACCAATCTTATATATCAGATTTCAAAACCCCAAATTGATAAATAAGAAATTTTTTTATTAGCGCATTGCAAGCTGTTTTCCCATAATCTGTAGTGGAATTTGTCCTTAATTTTTTTAAACTAGGAAAGACTCCATGAATAGGTAGTATACTTGCAAAAATTTTTAAAAAAGTTAGGAACTAAAATCAAAAGATGATTGGCAAAACTATTCAGTAACATGCTTTATATTATAATATAATCTTCAATAGTTTCTCTTCCTCTTTCCTTCTTTATTTTTGCTTTTTTAATATATAACATGTAATAACAACATTCCACTCTTTTTACACTTTAAAGCAAAATATATTTATTAATTTTACAGTTTTGACTGTAAATGGTGGAGGAAAGAGAGTGTTAGTAAATAATAAGATCTGATGAAGACTTCTAGGAACAGTCGAAACTGTAAAATTAATAAATATATTTTGCTTTAAAAAGAGTGGAATGCTGTTATTATATGTTATAACATGCTTTATAGAGATATTACTTTAAAATTTTGGCACTAAAGCAAAACTAAAGCAACATTAAAGCAAAATAAACTCAAGAATGATTTTAAAAATGATTATCCAGTATAGTTATCATGAGTATTCTAAAAGCTTTTTTAAAAAAATCATATTAACAAGAGTTTTTGTAACTGATGAGAGGCATCTATTTTTAAAACAGGCTGGTTTTTAGGCCAGGAAAAAGCTGCTATGAACAAGTTTATTTTTCATAAACTACATTGACAAAGACTTTGAAAATAAATTAAAAACTAATGCAACCATTATTATTCTATGTTCAACTTATGAATCCAGTTTGAAAAAATGATTTTCTAAACGTTTCTAAAATTCTTAAATGCAGGAAAAGAATTAATTTACTAAACAAAATGCTCTCCAGTAGAAAAATTTTAGTAACAGTAAATGATAATCACAGTATATACAAAATTTAACAGAATTGTCTTCCACAAGATTCAGTTCTCTCACCTATTTTATTCTATATATTCATCCATGATCTTCCCAGATAAAGAATTCAGGAAATTCATCTACACTAATGATTTCTCCAAATACGTCTTTTTCTAAAATAGAACTCTTTCCATAAGGATATAAGAAGATTGAAAATTCTTTTACAATAACTGGGATTTTATTATTAAGCTCAATCATCTAAACATCAGGAAACCTTTTCTTACTATAAATATAATATTTTGCAATAGTAAACTAAAATTCAATCCAACTCTATGTTATTTAGAAGCAGTCTTGGAACATAAACTTATTTATTTTTCTCATTTATCTAAGATTAGCTCAAAATATTATACTGGTGAATATTGTGACCTTGCTACAAAAAACTTATCTAATTAAACTTGTGATTACTCAAATATTAACATGAAAACTATTACTGGATACTTGAGTCTATTATTTTGCATTAGCTTTCCATTTCTTTCATATGATCTTCTGACAGATATCAGAAGTTGTTTCATGGAAAATGTACAAAATGTTGTTAAGCAGATTGGACTAGTCAATAATTCAAGATGTACTTTCACTTTCTAAGATTCATCTCAAATTAAAATTCTCTTTTTATTGTCAGCCAAAAATTTACAATCAAATCTCTTATCATGTAAGAAATGAAATTATTATGAAGTTCCAAAAATTTCTTTTTTCTGATCCAACAATAAAACCAGCTAGATTTTATATTTTTAAATGTGACTGTAATATTATTGACAGATTCAGGATATTCCATGATATTTGTCCTCATCTGTATTATAAATGGAATTTTAACAATCACTGATCTGCAAAAACTTGGAAAGACCCATATCATGAAGCATATAGTTAATTACTTTTGAATTTATGGTTGGCAGAATTGAAAAACCCGATAAAGCCACTAATAAATCTATTTCTTAGTTGGAATCTATTTTTAAAATGTTTTGTTAATAATTAATCAGTGTAAAAAATTTATACACTAAATAATAAATATAAATCATTCTGACAAGCCTAACTTTGAATCTGTTTTTTTTTTTATAGTAGTAAATATTAATGCATATATATTAATCATTTTTAAAGACCTATTTTACTGCTTAAATGTTATTACTGCAAGGCAAAATAAAATTCATTCAAGTCAAACATTTAAATATTGTGATGGAAAATTGCATTCAAAATAATACTAGCAACTGTATTACAAGAATCTTATTATATATTGTAATGGTATGAAAAGTAGAGCTGTTTTAACCTAATCTAGAAATGCAGGTAGGGGGTTCGAATTTCACCTACTCCTCTAGATTGCTACTAAGCGACATACTCCCCAAACCTCACTAGAATTTATTCTTAATGTATGCCTGGTGTTCAAGGAGAGACAAGTCTCTAAGGAGGAATTTGAGCATGTATATAATGATCAGGTTTGTTGAAGAAAACAATGCTACAGAGTTTTAATAATAGTGAATGAAAGACAAAAGAAAAACTTTATTATTTTACATTTGCAGAGTACAACGAATTGATTAGTTGTGCTTCAGGCTATTTCCCTGCAACTATATCCATATATGAAAGAAAGATCCTTAAAAAAAAAATTCACATTATAAGTTGGGAACATTTCTAGCCAGTAGACAGGTTACATGATTGAAAGAGAGAGACAGACATAATTAATACTATGGTGAGAGTACATGATTCGGATAGCCAGCCAAACTAACATATTCTTAGGAAAAGCATTGAAAATACTGTCCTCTGCTACTAACAAAAAATTCAATAGTGACCCCCCCCCATGGATATTTTCAATCTTGATTTAGACACTTCAATAATATTCTGCAGAGAAAGTCTTTGAAATAAATATAAATATAAAATATTGCAGACTAAGATGACAGAATATTGTGGGAAATGATGAGTCCCGAGGCACAAATGGCTACCAAGAGGCTAACACGAGACTGGATAGCTCTTCACCACTAAACTGAGTTAGAGAAAATGGAATTCGTTCACTAACCATGTGATCTGAATTCAGGCATGGAGTTTTGTTGCTTATGTCCAGTTCTATATATATGAAAGAGATGAGATCCAATTTTTATTAATCTTCATTATGCTCCTGAGGTGGGTATGTTAGCTTCTGTAGACTTGGTGAGGAAAGCACTGAAATGTGCAGAGACATGCCCACAGATCATCCAGTATGCAATATAATATAAATACGGTCCAACGACCTTTAAATTTTAAAAAAAAACTTTAGTTGGTAAATATATATAAAACATTATGAAAGTCTAACTAAAAAAAAAAAAATCCCTTATAAAATAATTATTTTATTTTCCAATACAATTAAATCACTTAGACAAAAGGGGTGGACATGTTAAAAAAATTAGTTAATGTTCAGCCAGCCCACCACAGAGTTAATACAAATCCTTTTCTATAACTTTAATATCGATAAATACAGGCAACTGTACTCGCTCTTTTACAGCTAGATGAAAAACGAAAGTTTTGTTATTTTACATTCTTAAAAAGTACACATATATGTTTATAACCTTTTTTGAATTGAATTAAGGAGAAATATATATGGCAAAGAAATATAGGTAAGGGCCTCTCTTTTTCTTTAACAAAAGAAAACTAAGTCAAATCTTTAATCATTAAATCTCAAGTCCTATACCAATTAACTAGAACTTAATAGGTAACACTGCAATATTAATCAAAGGGGGGGGGGAGAATTGGTGCTTTCTGCATTTTTGTTTCTTTTTTTTTGTCTTTAAAACATATACATAAAATGAAATGCTTAATTATAAGTGTATAATGGCGACCAAGTTTAGTGAGGCATTTTCACCTAACTTAAGAAGATTCATTGCCATTATACGTATTAAGCCCAATACCAATTACAATATTATTTTTTAAAAAAAAAACAGTTTACAAAATGTTTAAATAAAAAAAACAACAACATATATCTAGATTTACCTTGAAAAAAACCAAGCACATTTCAAATAAGAGGACAGTTACCAGTAACTAGAGAGGGTGTCAAGATGGGTTCCATTGATGTTGCATGGCAGTTCCTTTTTTATTCATATTTCCATAGAAAGAATTAATTACTACAGAGTAGGCATTTTTTTAGGTCTTCGGCTGGCTCACATCTTTACGACTCCAGTCCCAGAGACGGGAGAGTGAAGGCAAAGAAAACTACCCCAGCATTTCTGTATAGTAACAAAGTTCTGGATTTCAATACATGTAGAGCAAATAATCTACAGCAACAATGAAAAGGCAGCAAGCAGGGATTCAAAAAAATGAATTTTTTTTTAAAGAATAATTTTTAGCTGATTCTAGAAATTCTTAATATAAGAGTCCTTCACAAGAGCTTCAGCAGATTTTTCAGATTGAAGAACAAAATAAAAGTTCTTTATTTATACTACTTTTCCCCAATTGTGTTTTTAATTAAAGTACTTATTAGTAGCCTATTGTTTCAAATTTCCCCCTGTTATCTATTTTCTTTTAATTGAAATCTTTCATAAAATAATTACATTCTTTAGTGGGTTACGTTTAATTACAAAAAATTATCTTATCTCTTTCTGCCATCATATTTTAAAATTAAAGAAAAATTAAAAAAAAAAAATCTTATTTTTTTATATTTTATTTCATTAACTTTTCCCCCTCTTAAAATAATTTCCCTTAAAATAATATATAACGTTGATGCAGGTCATTCTTTAAGTTTGAAGAAAAAAACATACATTCACTGTGGTTGGACTTAGGGTCTTAGTTAGTCCACAGAAAATGATGAAGCCAGCATATATATATATTGAAAACAAAAACAAGTTTTAATCACGTTAAACTTGCTGTCGCTTGTATATATGATCAATAGATAGCGTTTTACCAAACACACCAACCAAGTGTATGTTTGTTTACATAAACGACAAAAGAGTCAGAATGAAAGAGATAATTAATTCTGACTCTTTTGTCGTTTATGTAAACAAACGTACGCTTGGTCGGTGTTTTTTGGTAAAACGCCATCTATTGATCATATATATATTGTATATACATATGCACAGCTCTAATATTTAATCATCTGTTCTATTTTAAGTCATCTACTGCAAGCCTAAATAACAATGGATTCCAGATGGTATATCTCCAGATTTGTTTTTGATTTTTATCACTAGAATTTAAAACTGTAACTTAATGAGATTATGTATATAGCTGCCATTTTTTATTTCATTATAGTATTCAAGTTAAAATGAAATTTTAAAAGAAACTAATAATTTAACTCAGGCTAACTGATTTACATAATTATACAGATGACATGAAATCAATTTCCGCATCTTTTACGGAACTCAGTTTTTTGAAAATTGCAGGTCCTTTTACCTTTGAGATAGCAATGCTAATACTAACAACAATATCATATGACATCATATTTTTCAACAACAATTATCTTGATCTTACTCTAGCACCCTCTACTGTAAGATTGAATAATCAATAGACAACAAATGGAAAAGTTCTTTAAAATTCCCATTTTCAAACCAGTTTTTGGTTTTTGCTTTCATTAGTAAAGACTGGGATTCAAAGCTGAAAATAATGCATTTATACATCTAATATCCATTTTTTTAGTATTCAAACTGATATTCTGACATTTAAAAAAATCCCAAGGCTTTAAATCCAGAATAATTTACATGAATAGTTATATATATTTACTAACAAGTCATTTTCTATGTATTTTAGAAACTTTATTTTTGTGACAACTATAGGATGCTTCTATTTTTTAGTTTTAGGATTTTTTTTTTTTACAAGTTTCAGGATATAAAACTGATATCTCTGATATATAGTAACTGATCTTATTTCAGATCTATATAACTATGTAAGTGAATTAGTTTTAATTTAATATTTTAGGACTTTTTAATTTTCAGTTATTAGTTTTAATAGTATAAAGGGGTTTTAAAGATGGCTGCTAAATGCATACATATAGTACTTCCAATTTTGAACTCTATTTTTATTGATGAAAGCAAAAACCAGAAGCTGGTTTTGAGTAGGAGATTTTATAGCATTCTACCATCTGGTGTTCACTGATTACTCAAGCTTATACTATGTGCTCTAAAGTAGAATGATCACAATATTCCAAATAATGTTATTTTTAATCATGCCAGGTAAGAAAGCAGATTGGTTAAAATATCATAATTTAACAATATAATTGCAATATTTAAAAGTAAACTACACTTTGGTTAAAAAAATAAAACTATCAGCAAATTTTAATTCAAAAATAGTTTCAGCATTTTATCTTAAAACATACTTTAATGTCAGTAAGTATGAGTATGTTTTTTTAAAAATTATTTTCTGATGGCATGCTGAAAAATATTTAATATCTGATTACTCTTACTTTTTAAAGACAAACTTTTATTTTCTGCTCTTAGAGATAGCCTTTTGCATGAACCCCATTTACAAAAGTTTGTTGTCTTTAAAAGCTTCTTAGTATGTTCTTGCTTTACTTATTTCTCACTAAAGATCCACTTATTTTAAAGACTTCGCTATAGGACTCAGAGTTATTTTTAACTCAATAAATAAAAAAAAATCTATTTTCATATTAATATATATATATATGACTAGAATAAGAAGAAGGTTTTATTCATGCAGATGTACACAGACAATCCAATTTTAATAGTTGGAAAATGGTTATCTGTTTAAGCCTGCATTTTATTGCACATGTATTTTTTGATATGTAACATAGATAGATGGATGGGTAAATAACGGATTTATAGGAATATTTGTTAGGTGACTTTTTTTTTTTATAAAGACGGACAAGAGTTTTATCATTTTGATAGCATTGCTATTGTCATTTTCAAATAGCATTTGATTAAATTCAGCCTTAAATCATATGTATAAGTTATATTAACAATTTAAATGTAATTGTTATTAATTTTTTTCTTTTCCGAGCCAACGTAATATTTGGTAAAATAAAAATACACACAGAAAAAGTAGTCTTTAAAAATAATATTTAGCTTTATTACTGCATAGCATGCTGATATAGTAAAAATATGTTGAAAGCATGCTAGACAGTAATATAAAGCTAAATATTGTTAAAAATCTACCTTTTCTGTGTGTGTTTTCACTTTACCAGAATTGAAATATAATACATAAACCTGTGTTAATTTGTTCACAGCTTGAAAACAAATATTTGACTTCGAGATATATTTTAGTAAGCAATTTTGTCAGGTATGCAAAGATTTGAACATCTGATAACCACCATCGATAGTATGAGAGGTCTAATTTGTTAATTTTGTTGATTAGTAAGCACTGATCCGCAATCTAAAACTGTTATTGTTTAATATATGTGTATATGTATAAAATAAAAAATACATAATCTAAATATAAATACATATATTGATTTCTAATGTTGACTTGGTCAGAATCACCACCTGGGTGTTGTATAGATCCAAATTAAAAAAATGGAAACCAAATTATTTCTTCTACTAAGAATTTAAATAGATAATAACACAAAACAATGTAAATCACAGGAGTAAAACTAAATAAGTTGAGATGTAATTTTATTTTGCAATGCCTGTTTTTAATTAGTACTTTGCTTCATTACATTAAAAGTGATAAATTATATATAAAAATGTACAGAAAAACTTGTTAATGGTGTCTATAAACTTATGAAAATCTATCTACTTAAAGGGCATATATATATATATATATATATATATATATATATATATATATATACTATATATATATATATATAGTATATATATATATATATATATATATAGTAACACCCACTCTAATTAATGACATTCCAATTAATATTGTTCTGTGGAGTTTAGCACAATAGTAGAGTGATAGATTTACAATTATTCTTTTCTGGGTTGTTTCTGAGATAATTAATACACACACAAGCACAAAACTTGATTCAGGATAACTGAATTTGTGAAATTTTGAATGTTCCATTAGAATGCTCGAATGTTACATAACATTTTTAGCATTTAACAGTTTAGTACTTAATTACTGCATTTGAAATAGTAATTCATTTTATTACTGTTGTTCGATGCTGTTGTAAGATTGAGCAATCAATGGACTGTAAATAGCAATGCCAATCAACCCAAACTAGTTTGTTGCTTCAGTCTGCCTTATTTAGTAGGATATATATATATATATTCTAAAAACATGTTTACTTTTTTAAAGTTCTCAAACTAAAATAGCTGTAAGAATCATGTGGTGCTCTGCCTAGCAATTTTTAAATACCTTTATAAAAGTTATATGACTAATAAAAATTAAATGGTTTTAATGTTGAAAATATATAAGAAACTTGACAACTGGTTATGATCCATGGGCTATAAACGTAAGAGTTAGCAACTGGGTCATTGCATCAAACCATTCTGGGCATGACACATGATGTCTTGAATCATAAAGAAACTTTTAGATAATGATATCAATTTATACTATAATGACAGACTGTGTGCCAATTTTTTGTTCCTTTTCATTAATAAAATCAATCATCATTCTTAGTTTTTATTGCATTTATGATATTTGTTTGAAGACAAACTTGATTTTGTCAGTAACATTTTTTTATTTCATAGTGAAGTACAATATCCAGTATTATACTGTAGGAAATCTTTTCATAAAAATCATCTACAACATTTACAACAATTTCTATTAACTAATAACATTTTGAAGATCATGATGTAACTTCAGAATTTGTATTACATAAATTTTAAACAGCAACTCTAGTTGTTAATAAGAATATATATTTTACTCAATTATTTCATAATAAAGTCAGCATTTTTCCATGTTTGAGATTTAAATATCTGATTACCATTGTACAATGTGTTGATACATTTTCTTATAGCTTTCATAATTACTCATAATTTTCTATGACATTTCAAAGGGTCCAGTTAATCTTGAAACATAGTATATATCATTGGCCCATACAAAATTACACTAAATTTTATTATCACTAGTAAAAAAAAATCCATATTAATTTATATTAATTTGTTGAGGTTAGAGTTTATACTTAATTACAAACTAGACTTATTGTCCTTTTTGTTTGTAAATATATAATTATTAAAAACTTCATTTATATATGCTTTTCACATATGTTTTATAAGAGTTTTAAGTTTATTATATAAGTTTCATTATAATATACATCTTTATTATTATTGTAAATATTAATTCTTATTAAGTGCAATGTCAGCACGTTATACTTAAATAAGGTTAAAACCTTACTGCTTGTGCCTTGAGTGTTTAATTTATTATAAGAGAGACCTCTACAAATCTAAATGCAAGATTCAACTTTATAAAGATAAGAGTGGCCCACACTCTTATCTTCAACCTATTTTTCTATATATTACTTGATACTAGAAGTTTTACATTTATATTGACTCAACACAGATACACACACAAGTAATAATAATAAAAAAAGCAGTTCCATGTTTGCTGACTATCAGCAAGAGATTAACCATATATTTGAGCCCTCCAAAACTGATATATTATGTACAGAGAGGAATGACATTAAAAAAAAAGATCAGGGAAGCTTGTTTTATTACCAGAGACACCAACTCTATAGATAGAAAAGATACTTGCTTTGCCATTTCCAGAAAATGGATAATATAAAAAAATATTTCTGCATATATTTGCATATAATTACATTGACAATATACAAGGTTATGATTATGGAGTAATGAAATTCTGAAAGCGCTCAGCCTAAATAAATTGTTATGTGGAATAGTTTCACCTTCAATGCATTAGCATATTATTAATTACACTTTTATAATAAAAAAAACTGTTAAACATCATCAGTAGCAGTAACTTGCAAATCTTTTTTTTTATAGAAAAAAAAAGAATAGAAAAACAAATAATAATAGTATAACCAAAATAATTTTTGTGATAACTTTACAAACTAATTCACAGATCACAAATACATCCATATATAGAATGCACTTGTCAATTATTGCATTTGATATTATGCCATTCTGATTTCAGTCAATAGTTTGTTTAACTGTAGCTCTTCATTGCATCTATCCTCACCTATATATTTTCAATGAAAGTAATCAATAGTACACTTCTTTAAAATGTTTATGAGATAATTTTTAAATAAGATCTGCTTTTCATCTGAGAACAATTATCAAGTTCAGTATGAATTTTTTTAGGAAGTTTTATATTATTCATTTTACATGCACAATCCAATGAAGATACTCAACACTGTCAGATTCATTAAGATGAAGAATAAAAAGACTGATCTTATGTTCTCATCATCACAATTTTAGAATTTTACAGAGCATCCATAAATGAAACTTTTCTAATGCTTTTATACTATGTTGATAAAAGACTCACATTAATTTTCTTACAATAGATGAGGTAAAATCATATCTATTTAGAACTAATTTAGTTGCACCAATTCTAGTATCACTGTGATAAAATACCCTAAGAAACAACAGCGATTTGGTATTGAACTGCATTGCAACATCTAAGTCTACATTTTTGCATAAAATACTTTTAATATATTAAATTGATTACTATCCAATCTAAAAATTGATGAAAACTTTTCTTCCATCACTGGTTAATAAAAAATTGAGTGTGTTTGAACATTAATTATTAAACAAAAGTTTTTATATGTTGCATTCTAAACATTATGCCCACTTTATAATCAACTGAATTGATAATACTAGCACAGTTGTCTGCATAGTGTAAATTTAGAATTGAAAAAGAAGTATGTTTTTGCTTATTAAATTAAAAATGTTATCATCAAACCTGTATCACATATTGCTTCCTGATTCATGAAGATACATAAACACTTCTAAAGACTATTGTCATAAAAATCCAAAAATTAAATTGGACTTAATATAAATCGAATGTTTAACACTAGTTTTCATCTTAATTGCTTCAGATTTTCAATTTTTACTAATAACATTTTGGCTCATTGTATTATATAGAATCTGTATAATATAAAGTAACTTTAGTAAACAGAGTTAACTAATATCAAATAATGCTATGGGTCTATTCCATTAATTGAATCAAATTCCTTGACCAAATCAATAAAATATATAAATCATTCTCTTGTTCCTAATACTTTTCTTACAATTGCCTGGAAGCAAAAACCATGCATATAGTATTATTGATTCTCTAAAACTATAATGAGTTTCTTGTAAGCATTCATCTTTTATTGGAAGCATTCTATTCAATAAAATCTTTAAAATACAATTGTTGTAATAACTAAAAATGGTATTAAGGAATAATTATTATAATCTTGTCTATCTTTTTATTTTTAAAAATTAGAATAAGTGAAAAATAATTCTAAAAAGCATAATATTTCTGAATATAACATACCATCACCATATTTTAAATTTTGTTCAGATATTCCATAAGGAGATGCAGCCATTCCTGTTTTAAAATTACAAAGAAATGAATGTATTATTAAAAAATCATACAATTCTTGCATAGTTTTTTAAAAGAAAATCAAAACATTTTCTCTCTCTCTTTTAAATATTATTATCATTATATAAGAGAAGTGTCTCAGATGGATTTAATATGATTATGATCTTACTTTCAAGTTCATGCATTACTTTGAGCACACTAAAAATACTTCTAAAGTGATAAATAGCAATAGATGTCTGGGCATTTTTAATTGAACAATCAATTTTAATTTCTTGTCAGTCATTTTACTTGTTTTTAATTTTTTGGTTAGTTATAAAACTCCTCATTAAATTCATTTATTATGCTAAGCAATACCAAATATTTTATTTATTAAGTTATTTGAACAAAATCATTGTCAAAGAGCCAGTTCTTTTTTTAGAAAACCCTAAAATCATCATCATCATCAATCATTATCAATCCACTGTAAGATGAAGTCTCTCCAAGTTCAATCCATCTTTTTCAATCTTTAGCTTCTCTTCTCCACATCACCCCTGCACACTTTCTTATTTCATCCATCCATCTCACATGTGGTCTCTTTCTGGGTCTTTTACAATCTCTTGAAATCCAGTTTGAGATTTTAATTGTCTATCGATTATCATCTCTTCTAGCAATATGTCCAGCCCAACTCCATTTGTATTTAATTTTTTCAATGAGGTCAGTAACAACTGTTTGTTCTCTTACCCATATATTGCATTTTCGATTTCTTCTTGTTACTCCTAACATGCATCTCTCCATACTTCTTTGAGTGATCTAAAGTCTCTGTATTGCCCTAGAATAGATTTATGTATATCTATAACACATTCCTTAAGAAAATTTCATACCATTGTAACAAAACAATCCTGAAATTCAAAATTTAATAATTTTAGTGTTCAATACCTCTTGAAATTCAACATAAATAATAGTTTCTGCTGAAGTGTGAAGTGATGAAATATCTTATTTTTAATACAATTGTCACTTTGACTTTGATGTAATAATCCATCTGACCATTTCCATTTGGGTAATATTAACTTCTTTTGTATTCTAATTTTTGATTATAATTCATTAAACATCATTTTTATGCATGTAGATGTTTCCATGCTCCCTTAAAATAATTTTTTGCCTAAACAAAATATTTATATTTATCAATCCATATATTATGCAAAAATTCAATAATAGCAAACCATTTGATTTTACTGCAACATTACCATTACTTTCAACAATTTTTGGCCAAAATTTATTCACCGTACCAATGTGCATTAAATAAACAGAATTTTTGTTTTGTTTATTTATATAGTAATGCTATCCAACAAGGAATAAAAGTTTTTTCCCCTCTGAATTCTCTTAATGTAACATTAATAAAATGAGTCAAATACCATTGTGCAAACTCTGGTCTAATAACATAAAGCATTAATTGATATATTGAACACAGCATAACTTTATCAGCGTATTCCAATAACCCATCAGAGGCAATAATTATTCTATTTACTCTGTTTTTAAAATCATTTCTTTTTATCCTAACCAGATCCATCTGCTGTAAACTTGAGTAGTCAAAAGATTGCTTATTCAAGCTTACAGTATAATTATTGCTTTTGGAGAAATAAAGAGAATTGCTCTTAGAAGCATATGTTAAAATATGCAAAAGAGTTATTAATGTTTGTTAATATTTATTTATTCTCCACCAAAGTCACCCATTGCAAATTTAATTAAGGAATGGATACTGGATATTAGACTTACATTCAAATTCTTAGTGTAGTTTTTAGTAAATAACCAATATAATAAAATATATAACTTTTTGCTTAGACATGTTAGCATGAATTCAAACTCATAATGTTTAAATATATAGCCATGTTAGCATAGATGCAAAACCATAATGTTTAAATCTTGGATGTGGTCAGAATAAAATAATTAGGTAAAATATCTTATGGAAAGTACATATGCGAAATCTTGAAATTGCAACATTTATTTTAAGGTAAATATATAAGTTGGGTAATATAGATTCAAAAACTTTAGGATATTTAACTCTTGCATATTCTTCCTTACAAAGTGAAGTTTAGATGCTGTGTGCATAGGTGCAAATATAATCATTATAAATAATGAAAGATAGTGGCAGAAACTAATCCATTAATCATTGAAGTTTACAGTAGATGATTCTAAAGGAGAGTAAATTGAGTGAATTTCTACTTCTAATACAAACTAATTATATAAATGGAATTGCATGCTAAATGAATTATCACAGTTATTCAAGATAATAGACTAAAATATTTGGAATTGCAAATAAATGCCCTTTTTCTGATTATTCTAGTTAAAGAGGTATCAGAATTATAATTGTAAATGCAGTAAGCTTAAGCTTTAAGTTAAAACCAATATGTTTGAGTTTACAAAAGAGATTCTAATTTGTCTCAGCTAAAATTTTATTCATTTTTTAATGAGTGGCTTCAATTAAAAAAAACAAGCTATTGCAAAAAACTTTTTCAGAAGATTCTTTATTATATTGATCTTTCCCCATTACAGATTATAAATATTAATTTTAGTTATACTATATAGGGATATTTTTAGATTTGTTATATTTGTTTTTAAAAGTTCATCGGATGTTAAAAACAGCCATGAAATGGTAAATAGCTTTAAATAGACATTGCAATCAAAAAACTACTCAGAATTACCTCACAGAAAGTAGTGTTGGATAACTGGATGGTGAAGATTTTAAACTTTTTTTTATTTGTTTTATCATCTAATTAATAGAAGCTAGTTATTTAACAATTCATTAATAATCAAATATCTAGCAGAATCATCTAAAGAAAAAAATCCTCAGATTCAAGAAAAATTTTCATGGTTTGTCTGGATTCAAACTCGAGGTTGTGGTTTTATATTACATATTTAAAAAAAGTGCTACTGTTAATTATTATAGGTATGTTAAGTGATTGACTGAATCCAAATGCATTTGGCGGATAATACTAATCCTGTAATAAAAATATTTCATCATTCTCAGTATTAGATTAACATTACAAAAAAGTAATTTAATACTTTGATTGTATGTACAAAAATAATATAATGGTTTGTTGCTTGGGAAATCATGTAACATTAGTATCGGAAGTGTCGGATATGACGTAATTGTTTCCTTTAGCTCTTGAGTTTGTCACTCCACTATTACACGAAATCGAGCAGGTTATTAGATCGTCATTTATTTTATATGTCAGAAAAGGTAAAAGACTAGTTTAAAAACCTTTAAAAATGATGAACAAACAGCTAAAATTTTAAATTACCTATTTTAGTGTGAACTTTTGTGTTAATACTTGTAATTTTTACAATTTATATATTGTACATAAAGTGAATTTATTTTGTTAATTGCTTTTTTATTTTAAGTAAAACTTCCTTTTTTCTTCTTCTTCTTGTACTTGTACAATATTTAAGACTTTTATTACTTTGTTAGAGCGGCCACAGTGAAACAGCTGTGCGGAATATGTCAACTCTTTAATTTGCTGCTATTCACTCAGCAGTTTAACTATAATCTTTGCTTAGTTTTGAAACAATTTTTAAGAATGGGTTAAAAGACAGATGTGTTATTACTGGACTGGACTGTTTAATAACACACTTGAGAAAACTAACAATTTAAAAGGAATTAAATAACTTTTATTTTTAAAATGTAATAAATTTTATTAAATGTCGGTGAATATAAATATACACAATTTTAATACAATAAAGATATATATTCACTATATATGTACATTATTTATTAATCGAACTTGGTTTTTACGTGATTAATACTTTCAAGTCTTCAAGAAAACCTCTGTTAATACTTATTTCAATGAAAGTAGTTTCTTTGTTATTGCTATATATTGTTTTATTTAATTCATTTTCAATATAATTTTGATATAAGGTGCAGAAACAAGCAGTTTAAATATATAAAATAAATTTTAGAAAGAATAGGGTTTAAATCATTAAATGTGCAACTATTCCAGAATGTTAACCCATCATTGTATATAATACAAAAAAGGTAGACATGCCAGTTACCAGGTCACGACAAAATTTTGTAGTTCAAATTTTTATCACCAGAGGGTTTGTTGTCGAATTATTTAAAAATTGTAGTGAAATATCAAATTCACGAAATTATAATATAAAAAAATAATAAATAACAAATACAAATAATTTTAGTATAAAAAATAATTTATTAAAATAATAACAATATATCCTACCAACATTCATAATTACTGTCCATTGTAGTTTTAGTTTACAATAGCGATAAAATTCGCAAAGACTATGTCAGTCGTGCAGAGAGTCCTGAAAGCAAATTCCTGCAGATAGGATTTGAATAAAGTACTGCTGATACCACATTGATGTTTGAGCTTGCGTTTAGCTCTCATCCAAATATTTTCCACATTTTGTATTCGGATATCAGGGTCGTGAGGATCTACAAAGTTCTCCTGGTGTATGACGACAGAGTGCATATGTACACCATTATGGATTGTGCTTAAGTTGTTGTATGCACCCCATCCGTCCGCACTGCATGCCACAATGCTGACATAGGGTACTATTCTTAAGCAGGCGCCTCCTTGCTAACCACTTCATTGCTATCTCCGGAGTTCGAAGTTCATTTATCAACAGCCACGATGTTCAATTTTCTATGCAGATATCTGCAGCATGTAACACTTTATTTTCTGGAACTTACAACTTTGGAAAACTTGTAAAATGTGCCCCAAGACAATGTAACAATTTCACACTACCAGAAATACTTTATTCTAATCCTACCTACAGGAATTTGCTTTGCGAATTTTATCTTTTCTATAAACGAAAACTACAATGCACAGTAATTCGACAAGAAACATTCTGGTAAGAAAAATTTGAAACAAAATTTGAATTTTATTGTGACCTGGTAACTGCATATTTACCCCCAAAAAATGGATTATAGCCTATTTTCATATATACATGTCATGAGTTTCAAAACTAGAATAAATTTTAGATATTTTCAGATAACTAAAGACTTCCTAAATAAAGTCATGAATATATATTTAAGGGCTGTCCTGTAAATTCTTCTGCTAAGCATCTAATATGGTAGTAAATGGGTCACTGATTAGTTGTTATTGGAGAGTGCAAATTTGTCTAATTCCAAATGAAAATAATACACTGCCATTTTTTTTTTGGAATTGGCCAATGAAGCTGAAATATTTTCATGGAATAATATGATTAAGATAAATTCCATATTGCTGAGTAATGGTGTTAAGCAGTCACCTGAAATTAAAAATAACCTGTAAAGATTTTGGATAACGTGCCTTGCACATCAATTGTTTATGTCCACAATATATTATTTATATAAGGATAAAACATATATTTTTTAGATAACTGATACTTTTTAAGTAAGCTCAGGATTTTAATTTACATAGCCATACCATAGCCATCTTGGCTAGCCATTCAATTGTTAATCAGAAAATGAATATTTAGCAATTTTTGAATAAATATAACTAAAAAAATAAATAGTAAAAAAGAAAACTTTTACTAAACAGTAATTGACTAGCAATATGAATAATGCTATCTTCTTCAGTATTCTTTTACCAAGGATTGCTGTAGATATACTTCCTACAGTTGTTTTTTTAAGACTGTTTAATTGATTTTTTATTTATACATATAAGAACATTGACCTATCCATAAGAAGAGTAAACTTACTTTACTGTGGAAAAAAACTAACAAAAATTTACAAAAAAAAATAAGTAAATGGAATGAAATAGATAGTTATTACAATTCAAACAATATAATTGTATTAAATATATTTTTAATTAATTACTCATTTATCTGGTTGTCATATTTTATTTGTAATAGCCATAAGGGGTTCACACAGACACATGCTTTTTATGAATTTATAAAGCTGAAAAATACCCTCATTCTGAACACAAGATAGAATTAAAATTGATTGTTTAAGACTTCTACACTCTCATTCCTAAATACTTTAGATTAGCCTATGTATATGAATTTAGGTAAAAAGATAAAATTTAAATTCATTACTAAATGTTTTAAAATAGTTAACTGATTGTAAATCTAATCCTGGAGTAGTTTATACGATTCCTTGTAATTGTCATAAAATTTATATAATCCAGAATAAATTAAAAGACTTAATGAAAGAGTTAAAGTTTATAAGAGTAAAATCAAAAATAAATATAATAATTCAATACTGTTCATAAAATATTATTTGACAATGCAGAGGTTATCTTTTATTAAAAAAAAGTGAATTGAAAAAAAGAGTAATTTAAACTTTGATGATAACATATTTTGAATCTGAAGCCATTAATCTCATGACATCCTTTGATGTGAAAGGAAGTTGGGTTTTGAAGTAAATTATGGGGTGGCTATTTTGTTGGTATATATAGGTGGTATGTTTACTTGAATTTCACTTGAAAAAGTTTATTTGTTAATAGATAAAACCATGGTTGTGGAAGAATTTTAGTAAAGCTTGTTTTTTTTTTTTTTTTTGGTTAGTGTTATAATGTTATATGAATTTTTATTTTATTTATTACTAGAATTATTTAAATGTATGGTTTATTAATCAAGGTTTAATCAATATATGAATTTTATATAATTCTATCTTGTTTAAATAGGCTGATGCATAGATATCAAGCTAGACAATTTAAACTCATTGAAATAAGAACATTGGATGCTATATTGTGAAAGATTGGTGATGACCAAGACAGCTAATAAATAATAATCTAGAAATGCATTCTGTTTTGCAAATCAGTTGGTTATTTTTTTTTACATAGAAGAATTAAACAAAAATGTTTCAAGCAATAATAACATCAAAGTTAACATTTATTCAAGTTTATTTGCATTTGTTATCAGGGTTGCAACTGAAGGTATACCATATATGTTTGTGTTGTACCTATACCATTTTAATGAAAATAGTACTTTTTTATTTTAATTTTCTTTTTTGCTAGTTTCATTATTCGTTAATGTTTCATCATAAGAAGTGATAAACATGAAAATGTTATTTGAAATATGCTATATATTGTAGTTAGTGAATAACTCTTTCCATGACAAATATTACAAGAGGCTTAAATTAAATTATTTAATTAATGGGAAAATGATAAATGTAATTTTCATATATGTTGTTTTTATAATATTTGATTTATTTAAATCTTTTCATCATCAAATGATAATACAAGAATCTTCAAACAGTTTTTTGTACAAAATAATATGAATATTATTATAATATGGTATAAATGGTTGTAAAAGAGAGAGAAAAATATAAGATAAAATAAACAATTTCTTTTATTCTCTTTCTTCAGTAATTTTATTTGCTAATTTTAATTTTAAAGGAAAGTAATAAAAGGCAAAAAAAAAATCTCTTCATTAAGTTATAATTCAAACCTAAATCGAAAACTTTGCGTGCAAAAATATATTTGTAAAAAAATTGTGTGCGAAAATATTGCACCTGACCGCAAAGCTACTTCTTACTTAAAAACAAGTTATGGAATGGTTTATGAAAAAGTTTGAATTTCCACTTTTAAAAGATAATAATAGGAGAGATAAATGAATAAAGTTTTTAAAAGGAAAGAAAAAAATAGGATCTTTACATTTTGTTAAAATTTGTTTTAATTAATTAGATCTGTTTTCTTCTTATTATATCTCATTAAAACAAAAGGCAATGCTTTTTAAATCATACTGATTAAAAGATTATCTTATTTTTGGCATAAGAGAAAAACAACTACAGATTTTTTTTAATAAAAAAGAAGGGAAATTACTATTTTTTTTGTAAAAATAGACTTAATTGGTCAATGTTTAATTTAGTCATATAGGAGACAATATGTGATTGGATGGATACAGGATTGCTCCAAAAATAATATTGGGCAGGGTAGTAAATCATTAGACTTTAGTAACTGGTAAGAATCACTTTCTCTTAAGCTGTTGAAGAGAACAGGAGCAGCAACTATTCTTTATCAAACTGTTGAAGAAGACAAAAGAAGAAATTCAGCTGTGTAGAGCACTCTATGGGTCAAAACAGTGTTTTAAAATGACTTTGAAAAAAAAACATGCTAAGTTTAGCTAAACACTGAGCATCATTAAACTTCAATTATGTAACCTGTTCACTAAAAAAGTGTAAAGAAGGAAAACCCCCTTAGATGCAACCAGCCTTGTTTCCAGTCAAGAGCATGACTAACTATGTTTTAGCCTGACCTGGAAAATTAATTGAATAAATTCATTCTGTATAGAAGATGGAAAATATTCTATTACAAAAAATGAAAAAAAAGTTAACTGTGTGTATTATCCTAGAAATAAGTGTTAATAGAGAACTTCTATAAGCCTATAACAAGAAATAAGGATTGTTAAATAATGCAAGCCAGCAGGAAAGAAAACTGAAAATTGCAACTATAAAAGAACTCAAAGGCAAAACAAAACCATGATATAGGTATTTTAATGTGCACATTATATCTTCATTTATAATAATTACTTTTAGAATTAATAAATGCTGATAATAAATAATTTTATTAATTTAACATTTTCTTTTGAAACATTTGTTTTTTTATTCGTTTCATTTTTCCCTCTGAAATTATAAAAAATGGGGTTTTAGCTAATTTGCCATTTTCTTATCCCTTATTATCAAAATTTGTTTTCCAGATTTAGTTATTAAAAGGGAAATAACTTAATGGAAGCAAAGATTGATTAATTTAATTAGTAAAAAATCAACTGGTTAATCATATTTGCTATAAAAATTATATATATTTTGATAAATGTATTTAAGTTTGAATTATCATATCACATCTTTTTTAATTTTCTTAAATTTTTAATCAGTTTATTAAATAATTGTTTTAGAAAAATAAGTGCTAATGTCTTTATTCTTTCAGCTATCCTACGAATTGATGGTGTGTGTGACTGTAGTTCATTTTAGCATAGTATTTTAGGGATTTGTAAATTCTACCATTAAAACTATTTGAATAGGCAAATGATTATACTTTCTCCTTGTTTACAGTCACAGTTCATAGGAATTTATGATTTTCATCTTGCTCTAGAGAACAATATGGTTTATGTTTGTGTATGGTCATCCAGATTATAACTCTGGGTGGCAGAAGGTGTCACTTTTAAAGTTCATTCACTGCATTTGGTTTTGTTTTTTTATTAGAAATTAAATTATAATGAGCCTGTATGTTAAATAGTATTATATGGCCAAAGTTGATAATGATCAGAATGTGTCGATATTCCAGCATTGTTTTTATTATTTTTATGATAGACACTTTGGCATTTAAGAATGTGGATCTAGTTGATTGTTGTATATCATGCCTTAAGTTTGGCAGTGGCTATATAATCAGCCTGTTTATAATGTATCTCTCTTAAATCTTGTCACAAATGTTGATTGTTGATATTGTTCATGTAATGCTGGGTAATTTGTAGTTTATAACTTATTATTACTATAATTATGGTGATGCAATTTATAAATTAATATTATTATAATTACTTATGCATAGTTTTACTCATGCTAGTGTACTCATGCTCCTTTATATGATTCTCAAATTTCTGTTATATTTGTTCATTGACTATTTATTCTATGGGAATGATTGTTTCCCCACCTCCCCTATTGTTATGTACCATTGCAATATATAAATATGGTAATCTTTTAAAATGTAAACGTTATTCGTTTTTTCAAATTAATAATACTTTTTTAATTAAATAATTATATTATGTGCATAAAATTTACTAATAACATTTAACTGTTGAAAAAAATCATCAAATAATTTAGAATTAAGAGCAGTAATATACTCCAAATCCTCTCTTTCAGAGCCATCTATTGTAACCTTGAGTAATCATTTATTACTGTCGGTTCGTAATTGCCAGATTAGTTTCTGGACACTTTATTTCAATTATAATAATCACTGCGGATTCTTCCTACACGTTCAGAAATCACTTTTACTCTTTTTATATTGATCAAATTAATCAACTAATAATATTAATATTTAAAAATTTGAACCCAAAGCAATTTACCTATATAACTGTATAAACGCGAATGTTAAAAAATAAATAAACGTGAAAATTTGTGATATGTTTGTGTGGTATATATAACCATGTAGGTATTATCTCTTCTGATTATATTGAAATGCAGCATTGTAAATCGATACTGTCCACTATATATATTTTAGCATATTAATATGTACATTTTTTATTTTATGCATTAAAATTTTTAGCGAAGAGAGTAAATGGAATTTCAGAAAGGCATCTGGAATGTCACTTTACAAAAGTTTCAAATTTTATAGTGTTTGACAGTAGATGATATAAAACTGTATAAAAAAATATTTTCCTCAAAATTTTAGAAAAACTTTTTTTTTTTGTTCTTTCTGAAAATATATATATATATATATTTTAGTGTTGCTTGCTAAAAAGAAACTTGCTTTTGTCTTTAAAAGAAATTGAAATTTCTTGTTAAGTTAGTGCATTTGGTTCTCTAGAGAACCTGCTTAACGTATATTTCTACAATTGAATCTTTAACTTACTAATCATTTTCAAATTTGTCTAAAACAATTTTCGTTTTGACTTAGAGAGCAAAAAAACTTAAAATTAATAACTTGGTTTGATTTATATTTTTATTTTTGATAGATCGTACTTTTAAATAGTTAGATTTTAAAAATAGTTTATATGCTGGCATTTATTTATTTTACTTCATTTTACATATATATATTCACGCACACATTTCATTACATGGATACAAATCATATATCATGTATCTATGGTTCATTCTATTCTATTTTGTGTGCTAATAGTATTATTGGTTTAAGGTTTTTGCTGAACTATTTTAGTAGTGTATCTATACATAAATTTATGTAAGCAACCTCTTCTTTATATACCAGTCCATGTATTCATCAACTATTGCGACTATAATTAGAAGCGGGTGTATTATTTTGATCATTGTAGTTTATAAAACATTGCGATACTGATTTTTTTAAAAATCAGTTATAAAATAACAACTTAATTATTTAATTACTCAGATAATGCGCATACCAATTTATAGCTATTCTTTTTTTTTAAAAGTGAATATATACTCCCACACAAAATAAAAGAAATATAGATTTAAATATTTACGATGAATAATTTATTATGATAAAATGCCTATATCTATGTCATTTAGTTTTAAGTTTATTTTGCTTTTTTATCCATCATATTTATCCAGGCTCAATGGTAGTACTTTTAGCTATTCAATACATATTTTAAATACCCGTGAATACAAAAGAAACATTTTTAATTTGTTTATATGGTATGGAGTATATACATAGGTTATGATACAATTTAATTTGAAATAATGTTTACACAGTAAAGATATAATAAAAATAATTTTAAAACAGTAAGGTACAATATACATTTTTTAATGCATACATATATATATAAAGTATATATGTTTTTAAAATGTGAAAATACCTATGAACAGTTGTTTTAAAATTTTATATTATAACAGAAATAGTATAGCTGTGCTCATAATTTACAACATATGGATATGCACCATTATCTAGTAGACTGAGATTTTCATAGTTAGTTACCATTCCTATTTGATTGGAAGCCATTTTATACTGGAAATATTTTACCATTTCTACACTCATACTTATTTAACAATTAGGGTCAATAACTATTGTACTGCCATGCCATAATCATCCATCAACATAAAAATACATAGTTTGATTAGTGAAATAATGATAGCCAAACTTATGATGTAAATTAATCGTATTTCCCTAGCAATAATCACTATTATGTAGTTCCTATACCTGATCGCTACAGATTTGCATAATAAAAATTTATTTTATTTATTTTCCGAAATAAATTTTAATTTAAGCCATAAATATCACCTTTAGCATTCAAAAAGAACAATATTTACTTTGATCACTCTTTTTGACAATTTTAAAGTATACTTTTTTACCTTTGACAAAAACTCGGGTTTACACAAAGAGATTCTGTCTCTTTTTAGATCATCATATATACACTACATTATTAAAGAATTTAAATTATGAAACAGGACATTGCATCGCAGAATTAAAAAATATTTCTCACACAAAGAATAATTTTACTAGAATAAGAAAAAAAAAACTTTAAAAAATAATATGAATGAATATAACATATGTTTAGATACCATATCAGTAATATTGTTATAAATCAAATAAGCATTTCTCTTATACATATATCTTTTTAAAAAAAGTTAAATAACTAATTATCTAGCCTAAATATTACATGCACAAAGCACAAAATAATTGTCTCCTGTAGATGTATGCATATTTCAAATGTATTATATAAAAAACATTTATTACCAATTCAGCTGATATTGACATATGTCTTGAAGTAACATCACATGATCACCATTTACTATGCTTACATAAGCTGTTAAAACAGAGATAAAACTCACCACAAGCTAGAAATTAGTCTGGGAATATTGGATGAGTAGGCACTAGTTAGGAATTTTATGCACAAATCTTTTTGCATCCATTGATTACTCTTTCACTTGGTGACACTACTATTTGGAGAGTTTGTTATTGCTATTTAGAGCCTGTGTAAACATCTGAAATGGTAATCATGTGATGTTTTGATGATTTATACCTTTCCTGACCATGGGATAATGGTGACTGTGGTTTTTGAAAAACCAAAACTATCAAAATATATAGATGCTGAACTGAGTTAAGATCTATATAACTATATAAGCAAATGAGTTTGGATTGAAAACGTTATTGTTTTTATAATGAACTTCTAACTTGATAGTTAACTAAATAGGTATTAGGGGATTCTGGAAGGTTGCATTAGATCTTAAGGTCTAGGTGCAGTGCTCTCAAATCCAAGACTCTTCACTGATAAAAGGCACAAGATATGAACTAGTCTGGGGTATTTTAATGAGTAAGAACTAGATAGGGATTTTATACCCAAATCTTCTTGCATTCATTGATTACCATGGCTTACACTGGGTGGCACTACTGTATGAGAGTTTTGCCTCTGTATTGAAGTACAATCACTATGTCAAGAGAAAAAGATAATTCAAAATGTATATAAAAAAATTAATAAAAATATTATCATCAAACTTTTATTACTTATTAAAAATCATAAATAATTCTCACAAACAAATATTTAAATCTTGTAATAAATTAACTTTATTAGTATGATTTTTATACAAATTATATAAATATTTTTTAGTGTACAACTTCTAATATCTCACACACTTTGAATTTTTAGGTACCTTTTTTTATTAGCTTTCTTTTGCTGTAGCCCCCTCCTCACAGATTTAGTAATCTAATGCAGAACTATTGTACTATTCTTTGTTTAGCAGTTTCAACTTCATAATGGACTTGTCACTCAGGGTACTCATTATCACTAATGATCAGACAGTATATGTAATAAACTGCCTTAAACTTGGGTTTCATCATTTCCATCCACCACAAATCATATTTTAATGGTAGCCTTCAGGTTTAAATAAAATTTATAATTAGCATCATATCCTAATGATGATCTATTTAATGAATATGATATTCATAGAAAATAATTCTCATTTGATGTTTCCATACTTACTTAATCCAATTTTACATCAAATTATTTTTATAGATATGATCAGCTGACACTTTGGTATAATTACTAAAAAAATATTAAATTCTGATTTTTCAGGAAATAGATATAGAATAAAATGCATTAAGAAGTCTTTAAGCCTTGATATGTGTATATGTTTTTTTGTCTATATAACATCTTATTAATCTGTAATTCACAAGTTATTTTTAATATCACAATTTTTTCATAATCTATTACCAAAACAATCTATCACATGATCACCATTTCTTATGCTAGCACATAACTGTTATTAAAACAGCAAAACTCTCCATACAGTAGTGCCACTCAGTGCCAACCAGAGTAATCAATGGATGCCAGAAGGCTTGTGCATAAAATCCCCATATAGTGCCTACTCATCCAATATTCCAAGACTAGTTTCTGGCTTCTTGCCTTCATCAGTGAGGATCTTTGGATCTGAGAGCACTGCACCTAGATCTTAGGATCTAATGCAACCCTCCAGCAGCCACATTTTATCTCTATTTAACTACAAAACTATGAGAATAAAATTGAAAACACAATATTTTCAATCTAAGCTTAATAGTTTATATAGTCATATGGGTCTGAACTCAGTTCAGTACCCATACATTTTGGTGTCTTTGGATCTTTAACAACCATAGCCATCACAATCCTATTAGGCAGGATTGGTGTTAACCACCAAACATCACATGATCACCATTTCTTATGCTAGCACATAACTTATTAAACTTTCCATACAAAGGCCACAAGCCAGAAACTAGTCTGGGGATATTGGATGAGTAGTCACTAGATAGGGATTTTATGCACAATCTTTATGGCATCCATTGATTACTCTGGTTGGTACTGAGTGACACTACTGTATGGAGAGTTTTGCCTGTTTTAATAACAGTTATGTGCTATCATAAGAATTGGTGATCATGTGATGTTTAGTGGTTTAACACCAGTCCTGCCTAATAGGATAGTGGTGGCTATGATTGTTAAAGACAATGACATCAAAATGTATGGGTACTGAACTGAGTTCAGACCCATATGACTATATAAGCTATTGAGTTTAGATTGAAAATACTATTGTGTTTTCAATTTTATTCTCATAGTTTTATAGTTAATTAGAGATAAAAGGTGGCTGCTGATGCGTTGCATTAGATCCTAAGATCTAGTTGCAGTACTCTCAGATCCAAAGCTCTTCATTGACGAAGGCCACAAGTCAGAAACTAGTCTGGGGATATTGGATGAGTAGGCACTAGATGTGGATTTTATGCACAAGCCTTCTGGCATTCATTGATTACTCTGGATGGCACTGAGTGGCACTACTGTATGGAGAGTTTTGATTAATAACGAAACAATCTATATTGATGATCTGCTTTATCTCTAATTTTATACTATAACAAATGTCTAATTAGTTAATATCTTTTTAATTAGGAAAAATTTACCAAAATTTGTCTTTTTTTTTTTACAAAATCTGAATAAATTATTAATTTTGGTATCCAAAAAATCATTGACTATTTATACCATTCAGTTCTCAAAATAAATACTTTATAAAATTTACTAATAATGTATAATTTGTTAACATACAATACAGCTAAAATTTTTAAATTTATGAATATTCTATTAATATAAGTGTATTTAAATATAATATTTAAACATTATATCAGTACTAGGTTTTATTTAAAATAACAATAAACTCTTTTATAAATTTCTTTGATATTTCTTATTTCTAATTGTTAAGTTAATTTTTCTTGGTACCTTTTGAACCATTCAGTGAGGCAGTTCTTTACACACAACCTAATCTCAGTTATAATTGTCAACTATACTTTGACTGGTTAATTACTATAGCAATGTTTAACAAAATACTTGGGTATATAGTTCTTCATTATATTTTACAGGTTTTATTAATTGGAAGTTAGCAAGAACCATCTCAGAGCTCATTAGTTTTTTATGAACTATAATAATTTATTCATTTAGTTTATTAATCGCCTCATGTTACATATGTCATATTGAAATTTATTACAATAATCTATTTTAAACAAGAATTTTAATCTATATATTAATTACAATGTTGTTTTATCATTCTAATCCTTTGTATCTATTTATTTATCACCAGCACATTTTTATTTTTAATACTCTATTCTATTAAATAATAGCTAATGAAATAGTTACTTGTTCAATATGAATATATATGGATTAAAAACATCAACAAAACTAAAATTTACTACAAAATGCAAAGGATAGAATACGTTAGTGATATTATATTAGTAAATTTAAAGCACATTTTTTCCTGTAATGTAAAAATGGCAACTAATCTTTTTTATAATGTTTGTGTTTGCAACAATGTCTCAGTGAGATGTACAAAATTAAAATTTGAAAAGTAAAATTTTTTTAATATTAATTGTAAGAAGAGTTCTATTGTATATATGCCTAGCATATATAAGAAATTACTTTCACAGTCACCAGAAAAAATCTATATAAGTTTTGTCTGGAAATTTATATTAGATAAGTTTCAGTAAATGCATTTGCTTTTATATATATATATTTTTTAATAAAAATATAGAATATTTTATTCTAAAATTTGGTTATAGCTTATGATAAAATTAGACATAGAATACATTAAATGCCATTCAGAGAGGTAAAAGTTCTGTATTGACACATCTTGCATGGCACAGCCTATAAAGACTAATATGATGCATAGAGGCAAAGGAATGAGCCTGGGATTTAGTGTCTTGGTGGCAGGTGACTAAGCTTGCATGTCTCAAAATGTACAAAGATAGTTCTAAACTACTGACCCTTCAGAATGGAAGTCAATGTCATAATACTCAGGGTCTGCGCAATAAGCTTGAGGAGTAAGGCAAATCATAATCAATCCAAAAGGAATGCATGCAAATCAGCCCCTAGTCATTTCCAGGCTTCTAATCAGGTATGAAATGGATCAGCTTTTGGGAGGTAAATCATTTAGCTTCCATATGGCACCATAGATGTAGGAGGAGGCCAAATTCTGGTTCCTCTTCCAAATTTTTTCCATTTGTCAATATATAAATCAAATGGACACTCCAGTACATGATTAAAGATGAGCCAGCACTGGATGTACCATAGTGAAAATAATAAGAATGTTGATGAACATATCTCTGGGATGTATCCACACAGTATATTGTCAATGAGAATAGATAAGGAAGGCATTTTGTCATTTAGCATGGAGGCTATAAGGTTTCTATAGGGTTGAAGGGAAACACAGTGGCAGAGAAAGTGAAGAGAAGTTTCCTCTTCTCTGAGGCATAGGATGCAAGTGGAATGTAGGTTTGAGAATCCTCAGTGATGTACAAGAAAGTGTTTAGTAGGCAAGGTGTTGAGGTTTATCTTTAACAGGAAATCAAAGAATTTGGGCTCAAGGAACCATCACTTAAATATCTTGATTAGCAGATGGCTGTTGAGCCAGAGGAGAGTTGATCCTGCAGAAACATCAGGATTAAGGATGTAGTAAGCTTCCCAAAAATTGATTTTCAATGAGGATGGCTTGTTAGGAATAATAATAAAATTTGGAGATAAGAGATGTGAGGTTTCAATGAGGATGGCTTGTTAGGAATAATAATAAAATTTGGAGATAAGAGATGTGAGGGTTGTCAATGAACCAGTGCTAACAGGGGAGGGGGTTGTCTGTGGGAGTGATCTCCTTAAAGGGCAATAAGTTGGGATACTGCAGGAACATTCTATATAAAGATAAAGAGTTGTAGGAACATTGAAATATGAATATCTATGGAATGTAGGGATAACCCATTGAACTTTGTGTGTTTCTGCAGGCCTCTCAAGCTGATGGTTGCACTTTTGCTCCCTCTAATCAGAATAGTGCACATCGTGGGTATCTTCCTAATGAAGACTTTGGTGAAATTGATCACGGGGGTGAAATAGGATATTCTGGGGAATATTAATATATTTATAAGGGAGGACTTGGCAAACATGGACATGTAAACTGAAAGGGAGGATGTGATTTTCTGTGTAGATTGAAGTAGCTTATCTTGGACAGATCTCCTCATGGCAGAATTTTATATTTGGAAAAAATATTTAAAATCACCAGACTCTGCTTCAGTTTGTTTTAGAAATTCTTGAAACTTGATTTAGTTCTCTTGGAAGTATAAAATTCACTGTTTTTATGACTATTGCTGTTATAACCTTAAAATTCAATGACTTTTCATGTATTGCATCCTGATGAATAACGCAGTAAGTTTGATTAGTTTGTGATCAATACCGATGTGTTCTTAAAGCAATAAAACATATCCCTTTTTTTCTCTAGACATCGCTGGTGCTCCAGCATTACTCCAATAAGCTTTGAGAAATCAAGATTTATTTCAGAAGTAGATTTTATGATGCCTCCCAAAATATCTTCTTCAGTCCTCATGTCCTTCATAGGAATATATGTACAAATTCTTTCACAATATCAAATGTTTACACTTTTCAAAAATACTGCAAGTTGATAAGTATCCACCATATCAGTGGTTTCATCATAGACAGGGAATAATACGCATGACTTGTTAAAATGCTCTTTAAGCCACTTTTGACATTTCCTGCCAGTTCTTCAGTTTGTCTTGCTACAGTCCTTGCCAATAAGCTTATTGCAGAAAATAATTCCTTGTTTTCTGGACAAATTCAACATACATTCTTTGAAGAAGTCTCTGTCAGTAAAAGGTTTAATTTTTTTCTGTAATTGGTTTTGACACCCCTTAGCCAGAACAAGTGCTTCCCTCAATTTTTCCAACTTTTCTTGTGAAAAAAAAAAGACAGTTTTGCTAATTATTTCTTAGATGTACAACTTTGTCTTCTCATGTTTTTCCAGTGAAATTGTTGTAATGATTATGATGGGATTCACAGTGTCACTTAACATTTGAAACTTTCTTCATGACAATGGTATCTTGACAAATCAAACAAATACATTTGCCAAGTGCTCATTGAAAAATTAGCCATGTGTCCAATCTTCATTAAAATTTCAGCACTCAAGACATACCTTTCTTTTCTTAGTATCCATGGGTTTGGTTTTTGTTCAGAAAAAAGAACTTCAGGAAAGGAAACAGAAAAAAAAGTATAGAGAAATAAGGAACAATGAAAACCAATGTATCTGCAGATACATTAATGTGATGAGATTTAATAAGTATGAATAAATTTATATTAAATGTTTGCTGGTACACTGATATCTAACCATTGGCTACTAGTTATCTAATCTCTAGATAATTAATGTCCAGTTGTTAAGCTGGAGAACTGGACAATAATCTCTCATGGGCCAGATGTGGCCTATAGGCCTGCAATTGCCAACCCCTGAAATAAATCATGCAGGGATTAATAAACCACGATAACTTTTGAATTCCTTAACATTATGTGGTTATACATTTTGATTAGTATTTGTAAATGGTAAAATAGGATTAAAATAACAATGGCAATGTCTCTTCAGAGTTGAGAATGAGTGAAGGCAAAAATACTACTTATAAGACTAATCACCTGCCAGCAGATGAAAATTTTCTCATAGTTTACATTTCAAGTTTTACAATCAAATAATTAGATGGACATTGAAGTTGTCTATTACCAAGATATCTAAAAAAAATTCTAAAAACATTTTAAAAGCCCTACATCCAATTCCCAAACATAAAATCATAAGTCTTTCTTTTAAGTCTTGAAATATTCGAATTAATTTTTTTTCTTGTGTCATAGCATCAGCCGGGAAGCGAACCCGCTATCCCGGGACAACTGTTTGTAAAGCAGCTGTCTCTGACCTCTCGACCACCAATGTATTTTTAAAAAAGTTTTAAACTTATACAATCACCAATGATAATTAAGTGTGAATCCTTGATCATGTCTTCTTGAGCAAATAATCTTTCAAATATTTTCTTTTATTTTAATGGAACATTTTACTTGCGTTCATATTTATATACTTTATACATTTGCATATAAATTGTTTCAGTTTAAAAAAATTAAAATTTTATTATTAAATTGTCTGCTTTTATATATGTAATATAATATAATTTATTTTATAATTTGTTTACTTTGGCTTTTCAGCCAAAGAAATAGACATCTCTATATTAATTAAATTGATCAATAATTTAATTTAACAAATTTAATTTTTATTGAAATTTTCTATGACTTTAGACTATATATTCAACACTTCCAAATTAAACATTATTTTCCATCAATGATTAATGAATGATCAGGCATTTACATAATTAAATTTTTTTTTAGTTGAATTACAGAGTTTTTTTTATTAAAAAAAAAAATTACTTTCAAAAACTGAGCCCTCAATAAGTTGTTTTAATTGTCTTTTTTTTCTACCTCTTTAAGATTAGAAAAACTGCACATTTTGTATTTATTTTGCCTTGTAAATTTAGGAATCTATATTTTCTGCTCTTTTTTTCCAACAATAAAGTACGACTAGCTAATTAACCAATGCCCGGCAATGGTTAATTCAATTGCAGCACAATATCATCTTGTGCACTTGTCTTAAATTTATTAAAAACTGGTAGTGAAATATTAAATGACTTCTTTATTGAACAGATGTTTAAACAAGCTTCAAATTAATGAATTTCAAAAAGAAGCTTATGCTTAGAAGAATTATGGGAGTTTTAGTTTCCCTTTTTTCTTCCTCTTTAACTATTTTTTAATGCAAAATAAAATATAGCCAGACATTCTTATAGCTGGAGAATAATTACAATCTATTGTTTTTATAACTCTTTTCCCAGTCTTTTTTTTTCATCAAAACATATTTCGTCTTCCATCGGGTTACAATATTCTAATAAATTCATATTTCATGTTTTATATCACTAAAAACATCTACATAATTTTTTATCGTATTAATTAAGAAAAAAGAAATAGAGATATATTTTTTTTATGCAAAAGCTAATACATCATCTAGCCATGCTCTTTCATACACACATATATGTGAAGTCTAAAAAAAAGAAGTTTATCTAAAAGTTTATATTTTCAAGATTCACTAAATGTCAGTCCATTTAAATATTTTACATTAATTGATCCGAAGTTATTTTTTTATTTTATAAATGAATAAATTCTTCAAAAGACTATGGCAAGATCAATAGTATAATAGTCAGGTTATCTTTAATCATATCTCATCAAAGGTTTCAAATCTTTCAATCTTAAGTAGGGTTTAATTTATACTGATATATTATACTCAGGAGCAATAAGAAACTAGAACTTATTGGAATATATACCTTTAGATTTTTTGATTAATAAATTCCACCAACACGTTAATTTATAACTGTTTTATTTCAGTCATGCTTATAAATAATTACAATTCTCTTATTATTTGATGCTATTCTGTTTTCTACACAATACTTGGGAGTTAGAGTTAGGGTTAGCGTTAGGATTAGGTGTGACCTTATTTCTACAGTTCATGATCCAAACGGTTGGGTGTGAAGGTCTTGGAATGTGCACAATGGTGATCCAAATTTCCTTCCCTGTATAGTATGCTTTGAGTTGTTAAATTCATATTTTCAAATCCAAGTAGTAAAACTGGAAGTGCCTTCAGCACAGATGAATGGATGCTGTCTTGAATTTATTTTAGGATTAGATCTCCATCAGTGATGAATCTCTTCCCACAAGGTAACTTTATACTTATAAGTGCATGATTATATGTGTATCTGTCTAAGAGTATTCAAGTTTAAACAGCTAGATCTTGACTCTTTGGGATCTCAAATTAGAATTGGTATAACTTTATGATGAAAAATTGAAAATCTTGGAATTATCAGATAAATATAAAGCTATTTCTGGGATTTCTAATTTAACCCTTAGTTTGCTGAATTTATATCCACCTGCTTTTACTTTAACCCTTACCTGTTTTTAATGAAATCTTCTAGTTTGAGGTTTTACTTTGGTGGCTGCGAATCTTTATCTTTGAATGACAAGTTTGATAATGGCTTACAAAATGTATGTATTGATTAGTCAATGAAAGTTTTTGATCTCATTTTTAAAAAGGAAGTTTTTTTGTGTATATATATTGTCAATCACAAAAACAGGGTTGTTTTTTTTAAGTGCTGAATAGATGCTTTTAAAATAGCGAGTTTGATGTCATGCATGGACTTGATTATTTACATAATGTGCTGTGATTTATATGTATGTGGTGGATTAATAACCATAAAATTTTCTTCATTATTCCTTTCCTTTATGTTTTTATGATTTTATTGCTTGCATTTAAAATGTATCATCTTTTTTCTTATATTGTTATAATATGTGTATATCAAATGATAGTTCATGAAGGTTTTATAATAAAGTATTTAAGTTTTACATGTTTAGTTTGGGTGATGGATTTTATCACATATTGGTTTATCTTTTAATTATATAAACAATTGTGTATTTACTCATCTAAAATGCTTGTGAACATTTTAGCTTTTTAGATAAAAGTTTTTATTTGAATTGTATTTTCTTTATACCTATAACTTGTGATATGTTATATATAGAATGTTGTTATGGTGGGTACTGGTGCTAAAGCAGATAGTGGTGTTTAATGGTTCTTAGTGGGATGTAAGATCACATCATTACATATCCCCTCAGTAAAAAGAAGTTAAAGATAGCAACAATATCTTTAATTGCTCATCTTCCCTTATATCTTTGATGTTTATATCTGATGATGTTGGATTGAAAATACCTACAATATCTATCTTCATATTATGAAGAGGTAGCAACTCTTCTAGTGCTGGAATATCTGGCCATCAATGTGGATGTTTTCATTTGAATAGTATATACTTTGGTTAAGTACATGGGTGTTAACAAATTCCTGGCTTGCTCTTTTTTTTATTGAAATAAGAAAAAGGAAATTTTTTTTTCATGATAGGGCTTCAATATTCTTGCATTATAGGTTCCTCTGAGTCCATTTTCATAATATAACCTGTATGCATTTGGTCTGGCATATTTAATGGTGGTAAATGGACTCTCATATGCATTACAGAATTTGTGGAAAATAAATTCTTTGGATTACTAATGTATTGGGTTTTGTTGAACACTTTATCTACAATTTTGAATTGGGTAATTTATTTATTTTTTACTTTTGCTTCATTTTTGTCTCTATTCAATCTTTTTTTTTGATCTATAGGTAATTCTGTGATCATAGGCATGGATTTTTGAAATAGAATTGGGGTATAATGACCCAATTGTAATCAGATGGGTGCAAATCCAGCTTATTCATTTACACTCAAATTTATGCAGTTGATTATATAGGGTGCATGTTTCACCCTATCATTATGCCTATTCTCTAGGTATGTCCTTAACAGACATCCAAGTTTTCACATTACACACTCACATGGGTTTGATTGTGGATTTCTAATAGAATCTAGCACATGTTTTATCTGATGTTTTTCTTACCATTTGATCCAT
This sequence comes from Epiperipatus broadwayi, assembly GCA_028023455.1. Lineage (NCBI taxonomy): Eukaryota > Metazoa > Onychophora > Udeonychophora > Euonychophora > Peripatidae > Epiperipatus > Epiperipatus broadwayi. The sequence continues at coordinate 6,706,303 of JAQFVV010006244.1, read as the reverse complement.
TCATTGGATAGAAAAGTGGTATCAAGATCAGTTAAAATTGTCCCTGGTTTTCCTATCTCTTTAAAGTGGAGCATGTCTAATACTTTAATAGTATGTTTAGTATTAGCTTGAAGTATTGGGTAAGCTGACATGAATTTTAAAAAGAGATCATGAACTTCTAGTGAATATTTTGCTTGTTGAATGGGAGTAATGGACCATAAAAATAGACAGCTAAGATCTCATTTGGTCTTTCTAGAAATGACAGAGTTTACTGAATTGATGTAACTTTTATTTACTGGTTTGAAATTTAAGCATATCTGACAACATTGAGTTTTACTCCAAGTGTCTTGTACATTCTAGACCAGTAAAACCAGTTTTTTAATATTTGTTCAGTTTTATGAACTCCACAATGCCCATAGAAAACACTGTACATATTATATAAGTAGGCTTTTTAATGTTTTAGGTATTACTACCCTTAAATCATCTTTATCATCATCTGATTTATATTTTAAAATTATCTAGCTTATAATATTTAAGATTATTGGCTTTATACAGAATTTCCTCATTGTTTAATGTTTAAAATAATCAGGATCAGATCTTCAAAGTATGTTTAACAATTCATTCTCTACATTTTAATATTTAAAACGTAGACATTATCTATTGTTAAATGTTGTTGTTCTGATCAACATGGATTTTAATTTAGCACATTATACCACAATGCTTTCAGATCCCTTCCAGTATTTGGCTGTATAATTGAATTCTTGCAACAACAGCTCCTTCTGACAAAATGATTATTAGTTAAGCAGTTGTGGTTTAAGAATTCAAGGCTTTTTTATGATCGGTAATCACTATGGACCTTTGATCCAAGAAGCATTTACCAAAATATCTGGAAAGCCCACTGTATTGCTAGTGAGTGCTTCTTTCTTATTAACTGTGTAGTTTATTTCTGGACCCTTTAAGAGATGGCTAATTAAATAGAGGACTTCTGTTTGGTCATCTTCCTGGATTTGGGCCAATGTTACTCCTAATCCATAACCATTACTATTAGTGTGTACTATAAAGGGTTTATTAAAATCAGGAAAAGCTAGCATGATTTGCTCTAAAAATCCTGTTTTAATTTTGGCAAATGCCTCATTTTGTTTTTCAGTTCAGTTTCATTTTTCATCTTTTCTTATTAAATTTTAATAACGCTTCAATGTGATCAGCAAATTTTGGATAGAAACAATTGTAAAAATTGCATAGCCCTAAAAATGATCTGATTTGTTTCTGTTTTTAGTTGTAGGAAAATTCTGTATAGCACTAATCTTATCTGAATGAGGTCTTAGCCCATTAGAACCAATAATATGACCTAAAAAGACTTCTTCATTGCACCTCAATGTACTCTTCTTGAAATTGACATTTATCCCTTATCAGAGGACTCTTTAAAATAATTAAGATGTTGAAGGTATTCTTCAACTGTATATGATGTGATAATAACATCATCTCTGTAGATAATTGCTATCTGATTAATTTCAGAAGAAAGGGTTTTATCCAGGCATCTTATTAAACCAGCACCACTGTTAATCAATCCAAATGACATCCTATTAAACTGATAGATAAATTTCTCATATCGGAATGCAAGCAAATTCACAAATTTTCTGGATGGAGTTCTATCTTTCAATGACTTCAGGTTAGGTTGAAAGTAGAGAATACTTTCTTATTAGCAAATCTCATGAGTATTTCATGTATGGGTGGTGGTATATTCCTATTTGGGATGATTATTTTGTTTAGTTGTCTAGCATCCAAACAATTCTCATTGACACATCTTCACATCTTTCTTTTTTACTGTTACAATAGATTTGCAATATGGTGAGGAGCATTTTGAGATTATTCCCAATCAATCATTTTTTTTGATCTGTTTGTTTACTTTATCCTGATATTGGTATGACATTGGGTATGATTTGGATTAAAATGATTGGTTTTCAAATAGATAGTTTAATTCTTTGCTGGAATTCTTCTATCACTCCATGTATTTCTGAGAATTTTATTATTTTGATAAATTCAAATATTTATGTTAATAAATAATAATGCACATCAGTGGGATGATATGTATAGGTATTTTATGTAAACCTACTGGAACATATAAGTAAATGACAATATAATAAATCAAATTTTGATTTTATGTTAATCAACACATATATGTAAAATGTAATCATTTATTTTATTTTATACCAATTGAAATATATTCATTTCTAAACTAATATATCTTACTGATATATATATATTCTAACCTCCCCCCGCGCATCCTCACTCCAAAATTATTGTTTATTACGAATATTCCGGGTTCTAGCTCAGTTAACAAATAAATAAATGAAATATTCAGCATTGATTAAAATGATTACTAGCTCTAATTTCTAAAATACAAATACGGTTCAATTTTAAAATGAATTAACAAATATTTACTATTTTCATGAGACATGGAGTGACAATACGGGGAACGAGATAGACTACATTGAGCTATTATCCACACGATACTAACTCAATGGCATAAGAACACTATTCCCCCTTTTTACTATACCAAATAACTAACTCATAGTATTCTTACGACTTTCTGAGCTCTATTCACTACGATTAAAATAATAATCATATCTTAATCTTCTTTATAACAAGAATCTAGCTCAATTAAATAAAATGAAGAAAAATAAAATAAAATAAAATCTCAGGTTCATAAATTGTATTCTAACTGATTTAAAATTACGGTAGTAAAATATGAAAAGGGAATTTTATGTCATAATCTACTACACAGCAACTAATAATAATAAAAATAATAATAACAATAATAATATAATATAATCTTATTTCTTCCTAAATGAAATAAATAAATACGTACGTGGTAGTATTTTTAATAATCTGACAACAGAATACGTGTGGCAACATTAGCATATAATTTAATGTAATATTGTGGCAACCGACTTATGACCAATAAATAATATAAAATTATGATCTTTTAATTTTAACATACCAATAAATTCTCAAAATTATTATAACACTTTTATGTTTACCTTTTTGTGCAAAAACTATATGTCTGTTTCAATTATAAATGTATCGTGATTTCATGCATCCATGTGGAGAAATAACAACGCGGACACAAAACTTTAAAATAAATTTAAAACAAAGTTTATTAACAACATAAATAAATTAACAATATTTTTACACTATATACATTGGATATCCCTTACTCTCCTATCTCAACTTAGTTTATTAGTTTATAAAATGAAACCAAAATACTATTTATTTTTCCTAGTTAAATCTTATCTTTTAAACACTTAAAAAAATTACAGTATTATTACTTGATTTATTATTATGGTTAGCTTGCTACAAAATGCATTTTTTATATGCTTATCACAAACACTTTGCATCCCTAATATTATTAAAATTATATTTTTTACAAAATTTACATTCGTAGTAAAAATTCTACAAAACAATAAAATTTTAGTTTTATATTGGTTGTATGGAATCTTACAAAGTCAAAACATTGTTCTACATTCGGTATTAGGTTTTTATTGTTCATTATCCGATGTTTATTAATCCTAATATTCTCATTCAAGCCTTACTTCGGATGATATAATTACAACTATTAATATACCATGCACAAGTATATGTTTATTACACATTATTGAACTATTTTCTTAATAAATATGCAACACTTATTTTCTAAATATTATTTAAAACATTCAAATTTTATTATCACTTTAAAAAATACTTGGTTTAGATTTCTTTTCAAAATCTTATATTCATTTCTGAATTAATTTTACAATATATTATATGATTCTTTCTCTCTTTATGATATTTTGGACTTTCAATTTTAAAGTTACACAATTCTATACATTCCAGCAAATAAACTATTCTTACATAAACGATAACATATCTTCAGTTCTATTTTATTCATTATTTCTTTGAAAATATCTTTCTGACCGATGCAGATTCACGAAATAAGGATAGCGAAGATAGATGCATAGGATCAAAATACAACTAGAATATTACTCGTCATATACCTTGACAATCATGGCACAGTGAATTAAAAGACACTATAGAGGAGTGACCTTTACCTGTCTACCAACCTCTATTATAGGAACGATGCTAAAGCTATTTCTTCAGCTTTATTATAACATCAAAAAGTTTAAAAATATGCAAAAAACACTGTCCAAACTATATGTGTTCAGTCATAGGGCTTAGTTAACTATACTGAAATCACACAAAAACTAAATATGATCCAAATCCTTTATTTTCCTATTTCTTAAAAAAAAAACATCATCTTGGTTTCCTCTCCACTAGTACTTCCAAGTCACTATCCGATCTTATTTCTCAAGATTTTTCTATACTGTACATCGACAAATACATATCTGCATTTCTAACAATAATAAAATTCATTTATTTTAAAACTATTCCACTGTTCTATAAGAAAATCTTTTTACTACTTTCCTCGTATATTTAATCATATACAAACTATTTTAAAATATCTGAATACTTTATCACATGAAAGTTCAAAAGAATCACACAATTGTTCTGTTAAATTATATTATTAATATACTTTAAATAAATTATTGCATGCATATTCCGAATTACTCCTATCTCATCATATGTTAAAATGTTGTATAAAATGTGTACATATAATTTAAACTTTCACACTTCATTCTTAATCAATAGATGATCTAAAAAAAATACATTATGCATTATAAATAAATATCAAAATTACCAAACGATCTTTATCTTCTCGATCTCGTTCCGTAGGCTTCACCATCCATTTGATTCTTGTAGATATAAGACTCACATACATACACTTTATTTTAAACAATATTTCTATAATTTTATCAAGCTATTATATTTAAATTTTTAATATTAATAAATTTATGTTTATATGTTTTCCCTAATCTCACATAACATTTTATATTCTAAATAAATTAGTAAAATATTTAAACTATATTTACTGTACTTCTTTATCAAACTTTCTTGAAAACCGTTCATATTAAAGCTAAAAAAAAAATGTTTATTATTTCTTCTTCAGTCACTTAATGTTCTATTTTAAGGTAAAACAATTATTGCTCTGTTTAATAAATATTCCTAGATGACAATCCTTGGTTTTTTATAATATTTAATACAATTATTAACCATGATATCAATTAATCCCGTAAAGAAAACCTCTAAATATTTTCTTCTAATATTTTCTGCTAATATTTTCCCGCGCGACTTTTACGATGCATCTTCTAGGTACTTTTATTTAAATATTCAGTAAATTTTTTCTGTCTCCATGGATCCATTTTATTAAGTATATTAGATTTATATTTTCCAATTTCTCTTAGAGAAAGTTTTTCTGTTCTTTTTTCATAAAAAATAATGACTCTTTCATATTATTATTCTATAACTTTTTCCTTTCTTTTAAAGTTCTGGTACTATATACTTTGTAATATTTCCTTTAAAAAGGACAAACATTTTTTTCTCATTATAACTTTTACATAATTCTTTATAATATACAGCATCTTAATTTTCCCATAGAGAAGAATAAAATAACTTCAGAGTAGCCTTATAAAATTTGTGCGTCATAATTTTCCTGATGGCAAGTAACTTCTCTTTTAAGTTTTCGTATAGCGTCCAAATTATATTCCTCTGAGTTACAATAATAAGTTTCTGGTTGAGCATAAATAAAGCTGTATCGAGGCACTTTACAAATATTTTTCCTTTAGCAATATTTTTAGGTATTTTTTCCTTTAGTACTTCCATTTTTACTGCAAGGTTTTGGCTAAACTTGAATAAAATCACTGGCAAGAAAACTTTTAAAAATTAGCCCTTCATGTAAAGGCAGTCAAAATATTATATGTTAAAAAAAAAACTTTTAAAATAAATACAAAATTTTAAAATTATATCACTTTTCTAGCTTACGGTCTTATTCAGCTAAAAAATATGTTACTTCCTCCTTCACTTACACATTACTTTCTCCCGCTTCGTCTAATTCTTATATTTTGTCTGCTAAAATACCTCCGTTGATTGGTTAATGACTTTTTTAGCGCGAACAAATTTACACATTTTAGTTTTATAATAGATTAAGCCCTTTAAAATAAAGAATTTATGACATCATGTCTTAAATATTATTTAGAATAGTATTTTTAAATTCAATTATAGTTTTATCAAAATCATTTAAACTTTAAAATAATTATTAAAACAATATTTAATATTTCAACTTTTACTTTACAGATCGATAGCAATTATATTTAGTTTCATAATTCACAAACTTTATTATTATTCTAACAAGCGTGTGTGTGAAGGTATATAATATACAGTCACATGATTACTAACTTTAACAGATGATTTTTTAATTTACGTCTCGGTCTAAATTACCAAAACTGATATATTTTATAAAAATTTGGAAAATAATTTAAAAATGTAGAACTAAATATAATTCTCATCATCATAAAGTTTATTTTAAAATATATTAGATTAAATTTTGACTATTAAATACAATTATAATATTACATATCGTTTTTTATTTAATTTATTAGTTTTAAAACATTACAATTGAATTGTTAATATACTTTTAACTATTTATAGCTGTGTTATTTTATATGGCCAGCTTTTACAACCATAAGCAAGGATATCTTTAATCTTTATTTAACTGTTCCTTTTAAATAATCCATTACACTTTTATATACCAGGTATTTTCAGCTTTAAATTGTACTATAAAATCTAATTATCCTACTATTATTTATATATCATACAAACATATCTTAAAATTTAAAATTTTTTAGCAATTGACCATTCTACCCTATTATGACCTATAGATAAGGGCACAATATATATATATGCATTTTAATTAAACCCAATAGAACATATATGTAATCCACAATGTAATAAATTGAATTTTGTTTTTTTGTTAATCAACACATTGAAATATATTCATTGTATACTATAAATGCACTACTGTCTGCATATCTATATTATATATATGTTGTATGTAAACTCATTAACGGGTACTGTCAATCAATGTAATAACATATATGTAATCCACAATGTAATAAATTGAATTTTGTTTTTATGTTAATCAACACATTGAAATATATTCATTGTATAGTATAAATGCACAACTGTCTGCATATCTATATTATATATATGTTGTATGTAAACTCATTAACGGGTACTGTCAATCAATGTAATAACTTGAATTTTGAATTAATCATATAAATCACAATGTGATAATTTTTTTAATTGTATATTATTCAAAATCAGAAGACTTAATTGATATGTGTGTAGCCTTATTCTAGAGATCTTAACTCATTTTTTGTTATTGTTATTAATAAACTTGTATTCAATTGCTAAAATTATTCCAGTGACTTAATTCTAAAAGTGTTTAGAATATTGTATATTTGCATCATCTCTTGGTCACAATACAGCAATAGAGCTTATGTTCTCTGAGGTAGATTCAAACATAATGGTCTGATATATGAAAGGGGGTTATATTTTTAATGCAGGGGCATTCCAGTTTGACATTGTCTTAGTTTTGGTGTGAGGACTGTATTCTTCAAAGTCCATGCACTACATTTTATTTTAGTTTAGTCTTATTAGAAATTAAGTTTATAGTGGGAAACTACATTAATGGTACTAAGTGCCCAGAGCATGAGGATGATCAGCATGTTTTAATGTCCCAACATTATTGTTTATGATTTTTATCTATTTCTTATAGATGAGCACTTAGTAGGTGGAGTCAAGTTATGTTTAAATAATTTATCTACAGTAGACCCATTTCAAATCCAGTCACAAGATGGACCATTGATTTATTATATTGATGTATTTGATTGATCATTCCTGATGATGAATGATTTTTACTTATTGATAATTCTGTTTGATGTATGGTTAAGGATACTTGTAGTTGCTCTAAGGAGTTAACTACTCTCTCAGAGATTTTTTAATCTCATGCTCTTATAATATATAACATTGCTTATATATTTTTACATTTTTGTGATATTAAACATTACTTTAATATCAATATTTCAATAGCTTTAATATCTCATTCTTAACATTAATTGAAATATCTTGTTAACTGGGGTTGATGATGAGATGTGCAATTACCCCAGGTTCACCTCAGGGATAACTACCCTGACACCATCCTGTTATAATATATATATATATTTCAGTTGGAGAGCTGACTTTAAAGACATGTAGATGTCTAAAAGTTTCAGATCTTCTTCTAACAATTAACTTTTAGATAAATGCTTTGCTTGAGTTGGTTTTTTAAATCTAATGTCCCAACTTCTCACTGAAGAGACCCATAGGTCGAAACCGGTCTGGGGATGGGGACAATCCAAGATAAAAATGATTTGAATGTCTTCTCTTGTAGTAGCATTTATCATAAATAAAAAAAAAAAAAAGAAGAAGCTTGTTTAGAGTTATTAGCACGCTCTTAATTTTACATATATATATATATATATATATATATATATTAACCTATGGTAAAGGAAAGAAAAAAATAGAGATACATAAAATTAATCATATAATGTCAACTAAGAATAAAGAACAATAACCTAAAAGGATTATGTATGTCCTTATTTCTACAGTTCAGGACCCATTTAGTTAGATTCAAATGTCTTGGAATGTGCATGATGGTGATCTGAATTTCCCTTCCCATATAGTATGCTTTGAGTTGGTAAATTCACATTTTCAAATCCAAGTAGTAAAGTTGGTAATGCCTTCAGCATAGACAAATAGATGCTGTTTCAAGTTGAATTTGTTTTAGTGGTTATAGCTCCATGAGTGTAGAATCTCTTCCTGCAAGGTAACCTTATATTCAGCAGCACATGATTATATGTGTATCTGTCTAAGCAGTTAATTAGAATTCTCAAATTTGATGAATAATTAGATCTTAACTCTTTGGAATGTTAAGTTAGAATAGGCATAACTATCTGGCTAAAGATTGAAAATCTTTTTTGAAGTATCAAATAAATGTACAGTTATTTCTGGGGTTTCTAATTTAAAATACCTTAATTTTCTGAATTTAAATTTATCCACTTTTTCTTTAGCTCTTATCTGTTTTCGATGAAATTTTTTTAGTTTGATGTTTTACTTTGGTGGCTACCAATTGTTATCTTCAAATGACAAGTTTGATTATGGCTTATAAAATATACGTGTTGATTAGTCAAGAAGAGTTTTGATCTGATCACCAAAATTAGGTTGTTCTTTTTAAGTGTTGAATAGACCATTTTAAGAAGTGAATTTAATGTCATGCATGGACTTGATTATTTACATCATGTGTTATGATTTATATATTTATGTGGTGAATTAATAACTATAAAATTTTCTTTATTATTTCTTTTCTTTATGTTTTTGTGATTTTATTGTTTGCATCTAAATTTGATCATATTTTTTTCTTATATTGTTATAATATGTGTATATCAAATGATAGTTCGTGAAAGGTTTTATAATAAAGGTAAGTGTCACTATTTAAATTTTACATTTTTAGTTTGGATTATGGATTTCATCACATGTTGGTTTATCTTTTAATTATTTGGGTATACATTTTATTTGGATTATATTCTCTTTATACATATAACTTCTGATACGTTATATGTAGAGAATGTTGTTATAGTGGGTATTAATTTTTAAGTACATAAGAGTGTTCAATGATTCTTGGTGGGATATAAGATCACATCTTACAATATCCTTATTGAATAAACCTGTTGCAATAAAATCAAACATTTGATAATGATGCTAAGGTTTAATTATCTATAAATTTATGCACATTAGTATATTCTTAATAAATATATAAAAATTTCCCCCTTAAAATCCTATAAATTAATAACATTGAATTGTAAATAAAATAATATTACACTATAATATAATAGTAATAATAAAAAGTCAGATGTCACATGACATATATAGCTTGCATTTACCAATATGTAAACTTAAGAGCATGCTAACACTCTAAACAAGCTTTTTTTTATTATGATAAATGCTACTAAATGCTCTTAAGTTTACATATTGGTAAATGCAAGCTATATATAAGTCATGTGACATCTGACTTTTTGTTATTACTATTATTATTTTGCTGTTGGGGCTTTAGCTAAATTAAATGGCTAAGCCTATTAATATATGGAGTATCTGAATTAAGTTCAGGCCCATATAAATTTTTCAGTTGGAGAGCTGACTTTAAAGACATGCAGATGTCTAAAGGTTTAGATCTTCTTCTTGAGAATTACCTTTTAGATAAATGCTTAGCTTGAGTTGGTTTTTTGAATCTAATGTCCCAACTCCTCACTGAAGAGACCTATAGGTCGAAACCAGTCTGGGGATGGGAACAATCTAAGATAAAGATGATTTGAATACCTTCTCTTGTAGTAGCATTTATCATAATAAAAAAAAAGCTTGTTTAGAGTGTTAGTATGCTCTTAAGTTTACTATAATATAATATAATGCATAAAATGAACTAAACTAATATATCTCACTACCCTGACCAACTTCCATAATAATATAAAATAAACTCAACCCTTTAAATAATCTCAAAATCTACAATATGCAATGTAACAATATAAAATAAATGATGGATTATCATTTGATGCTTATTTAAATATGATTAGCTAATCAAAACAAATTATTTTTCAATTTAATAAAACTAAATTATCAAATTTTAAATTATAATTATCATCCTTTACAAAAGATTATTAATATTATGATCAAATGTCAATATTAAAATCTACTATTTAAACTAATATACAATATTCACTAATGAACTTCAAATATAATTAAAGCAAATCACTTTATTTAATATATTTTAAATATTAATTTTGATATATACAATTACCAATTTTATAATATATTAAGATTGCCATCTTTGTAACTAAGTACTAACTTAATATAATGTTCATCCAATAAATAATAATTTAAAACAATATGTGAATAATTATAAATACCTTTATTTATCTCAGTAATTATTATATTTGTACTTTATAGATTATCAAATTATTTCAGATCTAAATTTCTATCCTAACATAACTGTTATATATAACTAACAAAATAATTATAATAAACTTCTAATTACCTATTAAATATCTAATAATTCTAAATCAATTAATTTATTACCACATAAAATATATATCTGGTCCAAATGTAAAAGTATTAAATTTAATACAAATAAAATGATATGTAATTGTACAACCAATTCTGTGGTTTAACTTTCGAACTGTTTTATAACTATTTATGATGAATTGTATGGTATAAGTCAATATGTAAATATCATCTTATCTAAATAATCTGAATCAATAAATTTGCATTGTAAAATTAAATTGTAACTAAGCAAATTTACAAGTTTTAAATTGATTCAAAATTTATTAACAATGAATATAAATTTAAAAAAAAAAAGACAAATAAACTATAAATGTTTAATAGGTATATATGATCCAATTGTGTATTATACAATATGTTTGCTATTAAAATTTAATATTAATGAAATAGATGATTATTCACTGAACTTCATCTATAAAATGCTTACTGTAAGTGAATAATTAATTATACTTCACATATAACAAAGTAATGTTTATATTTTATTTTAGCATAATATAAAAATGCTTAATCTGAAATATGTATCTCTAATACAAAACATATTATAATACATGTATACTTTTCAAAATACAAGAGAGTGAATGACATTCCTAATCTTTATTAAAAAAATAGCTAACTGCAATAAAACATAATAACCATGAGTCTACATATTTGTTCACATTACTTTAATAGAATAATAAATAAATAAATATTTGCTATAATGTAGTTCTTTTAGACTCTTAATATATATTAGTTATATATTCAAAAATAATTTTTAATCAGTGAATAAGAAGATAATATTTTGTAATTAAAATTATAATTATTAAGCTATAAAATATAAATTTGAGTTTAGAAAAACTTAACTTTTATTTTTGATGTGTATGAAATAAATTTATATTTAAAATATAATACCATTTATATCTATAAATACTATATAATTATATATCTAAAAAATAATAATGCATGTTAGCAAATGACTTGATTAAAAATTGTCCTCTAATATGACACTTCAAAGTAACACTACAGTTCCAATATCTATTTTTTAAATTATAATTTGATATTTTATTATTTTTGAGAAGGTAGAAATATCAGAAAAGTTATCTGATATGAAACACATTTTGTTAATTTTGATATTTTCCAAATATCTAATTTATTCTTTCATTTAACAGGTATTCAATTTATATGACATTACAAGTGTACAGATGCCAGTTTCCATTCATGACTGTGCAATCTAACTATCCTTTCATTTAGTAGGTATTTAAGACATTATAAGTGAACAGATGCCAGTTTCCATCTATGACAATGCAATGCAAAATAAATGAATTCATATTCTATATCGGCAGATGAAAACAATCATTGTCAACATTTTTATATCATTAGCATTTATATCCCATTTTTTAAATATAAATTATCATTCTTTTAATAAATTATCATTCCTTACAAATCCTTAATAAATCTGCTTGAGGTTCTGGGTGAATATTACTTTTCTTATCCCATCACCTTATATAGTTAATGATCAAATATTTTTAAATAATAAACATTATATGAACAAACTATAAGAGAGCAAATTTAAACCTTTCAGTTTTATTTATAATCTTTTTGATTGATGTCAGAAAAACTATGGTAATGCTTTTCATTAATTTTTCTGTCAAATTTATTCAGTGTTCCACAAACAAAAACTTATTATGCAATAACAGTACAAGATAAAATAAATAAATATTTCTCAATTATTATAATAAACATTTACATTTTTAAAAATGCAAATAATATTCTTTCACTCCAACATAAACTAAACAATTTAGACTACATTTTTACTATACTACACTGGAAATATATTTTTACACATATCTTTCTAATATAATATTACACATTATATACAAATAAAATAAAAACTTAAGACGTTAAATATTTATATGCATTATTTGTAATCTACTATTGTGAATGCAATAACCAAGATTCATATAATAATAAAAGAATAATATTTTTTTCAAAACTGTAAACTTTACTATTTACACATTTTATTTTTTTTAAATGAATAAAGTCAATTCACAATTTTATATTACAATTAATAATAAACATTTCTTGCAATAATATTATTGTTATCATAGTAACATATTCCAATGCTCCATATTCACTATTAAAATAAAAAATAAAAAATTTACAATTGATATTTCACTACATATTGAATTTTATTTCAAATTTCAGTTGGCACTATATATATATAGTATTTATTTCCCAGTTGAGGGTTTTATGATCAAGTCAAAAAATTTGCAATACCTAAACATAAACTGAAAAATATAATTGTAATTTTATAAATGATAAATACATTACTTTTTTCCCCTTTAAATACATATATACATAACTTTACAAAAAAAAAATCAAGTCAGATGTCACATGACTTAATTTAATAAAGCTTGTGTTTACAAATGTTATATATAGAGCTTGCAAAACAAACTCTTAACAAGCTTTGTTGAATACCCCCAACCTCAAACCGGTTTCTGCTACAGGCATTCTCAGTGAAGACATGTTAAACTATAAAATTTTAACTCGAATGAATAGTTGTTTTAATAAAATTAAATATTAAAATGATTATTTTTCAAGCATTTATATAATATTTATTAAGTTAACTAACATCACTAACCAAGACATAAAATATTGATATAATCTTAGGTCAAAGTCACATCTTAGCAACTAACACAAAGGAAATGAAATTAGAATTCAGTTATACAATTATTAATGATAATACTTTTAACAATTGTAGAATACAAAATCATGAAATTAAATAAAAAAATTTAATACATGCTACAAGAAATCGATTCTACTATAAAAGCTAAAGCAAATAATTTCCAAATAAATTCTAACTTTTACAAATATGCTAGTCACTATGCTTAATTATTTTGTTGTGTTTGGATTCCAAACCCATTAAAAAGATAAGATCAATACTTTGAACAAAGAAGCTGAATGGACATAAGATTTTATGTATGTTATATATAACCTAGAAGTTTTATTAAGAAATCAATTGTTGAAATATATTCAAAGACAGACTGTCACTCTAATTAGAAAATAACTTAAGAATTCCTCATAATGTTCTCTCATTTATTGGACATATATAAATTCTAAACTACTCTCATTTCACTTTTAACTTCATGGCAAATAATATTGCAAATATATTTTTCATGTAATACATATCTCATGCCTTTTACTTTCTTACAATCCCTGATAGCACAGATATTTCAAGCACATCAGAAATTCTCTAAAGCTCTGAAATCTTTTCTTAGGTCACATTTACCAAAATTTAATTGATAATTTGAAAGTGTTTGTAATCTAGTTACGAGAGGTCAGCGACAGCTGCTTTACAAGCAGTTGTCCCGGGTTAGCGGGTTCGCTTCCCGGCTGATGCTATGACACATGAGGAAAAAAAAAAGAATTATTTCCTTCCTCTATTCATGTTTATTTTTTTATCAAATAAGTTTTTTATTATATAAGTTATAAGTTCGAAAAATAATTTCATCTATTAATAATTGTAATCCTTTTATTTATTTATTTCTAGATGCGTTAATAATGTCATATGTAAAATATTTTATTTGAATAAATTTATCTTAGGTAGATAAATAAAAAATTGCTAAGATTTACATCTTCATGTATAATTTAATTATAATATATATATTTCAGTCAATAATTTTAATTTATTCTTAAACTAAAAATAGAATTGATTTTTCTAGAGTATTGTAAAATATAAAAAAATAATTGATAAGAAAAATGTCAATTTTTTCTTATTTATGAAAATCATTCAAACCTTTCCATAAAAACAAATAGGAAACGAAAGTGCGTTCAAGCATACTGTTGTGACATCATTCCAAAAACAAGGTTTTTACAACTAATTTTAAATAATCATGTAATGATTGTCAAGTAGAAAAAATGTATTTACAAGAAAAATGAATATATCTCAACCATTTTAAATAAAAATATTAATATAAATGATTTTCAATCTGAAGTAAATAATATTTACTAAGGCAATAAACCTCAACCATGTACGTTTGAAAATGCGAAGGTAGGGACCTCTACAGGTCTTACCACAAGCTTACTAAATAATAGTTTAAGTTAACAAAAGTAATCTTTTAAAAAATAAGTCAAACTTTCATCCAAAAATGATCTTATTAATTGTTTTCCACTATTCCCTTCAGCAAGGAGTTATAATTCCATACTGAAAAAATTTTCATTTATATTTTTACCGTCTTTTCTTTTCCATTGGGAATACTTTCTTAATCAATGCAATAATAGATTCTATTTCACCCAATAATTCAATAATTTTGATAACTAAAATTATCTTTTATTATTATATTTGGTATTCTTTATTGATTGATTTTTGTTTTTGATATCTTAGTGATCATTGTTGTTTTATGCCTTATACATGTCCTAACTATGACATAAACTAATGTGAAGGATGTGGAGGTTTGATTATGCCATAGTCACAGTAAGTAGCATCAGTACTACACAACTATAAATTATGCCAATAATTATAATATATCACTCATCTTCCTACTGTATCACAAATTGGAGCACAATGTACAACAGAAAAAGGGATCACCATCATAATTATGTCACTGTATACCACCATACATGTAATCAAAAGACTATATAGTAAGGTAGTTATTAGCAACATGTGCATAATCTTATATATTATTATATAAATTGGTAACTTGAATAGGGGCATGATCACACCAGCCTACATAATCATATCAATTGGCATTCAAATAGAGACATGTTTATACTATCACATGTAGACCATTACTTTTCAACAAAGAATTTGCATGGTTAGGTGCAATGGTGTAATAGTAGACTCTGGAGTTCAAAGTGCATGGAATCATGGCCCAGTTCTGTCACTTCCAATGTTTACCCATGATTGCAGTAACATAAAAAATAGTTCATCTTTCTTAAGTGATATCTTAAACAACTATTTGTCATAGTGATAGTTGGAACTAAACACTTGTCAATATTAACGAGTTTTGAAACCACTTCAAAATTTTAACATGTTGTAATTAGATATAAATATTCTCATGTTAGATCTTTAAGGAAGTATAAAATTAGAAACAGAAAAATTTTCTTTAGACAAAATGTATTCAATGTAGTCATTATTAATGACTCATATTCAAGATTAGCTATTTTATGGAATTAATATAAAAATATATTTTATATATAAAGTTAACAATTAGCAGATAAATATATAATAAGCATATAGATTTATTGCTCAGGATTCATAAGAAGTTAGAGATCCTGCATGTGCAGACCTGCAAGTGTCAGAGTTTATCCTAGGATCTTGCACTCTCCATCTTCGAAACTCTACCACCTATGCCAATCCATGCAGGGAATTGACCCATATAACTATTTTTCTTAACCAAAACTATGTCCTTAGCATTGAAAGGCACTTCAACATTTATGCCATGATATCATTCACATTAGTCACTAAAAATTAATTCTACTCCATTAGTATTTTAAAGAAGTATTCCAAACTATCTATCAGATTTTTAGCATATATCTTTATCAGATCACTATTATACTTATTATCAGTATAAATTCACCAACAAAATTCAGTTACTTTATTTTAAATATAGGGGATTTGAACTCAGACTTTCAAGCCACTTCACTATCCATGCTATCACATACTACCAATACACATGACCACACACATGCAGAAAAGATAAATAATCACCAAGACATGTATTTCGTGCTAAACCAGCACTCATCAGTTGGTCCAGATTACCATCTCCCATACATATATGTAATCAGTGCTCAGTTTATATTAAGATAACAAATCCTCACACTTTATTTTACTAATATTTAAATAAATTTATGGATATTCATACAAATATTTTATTAATGCTTAGCATTTTACATATCAAAAGCATACTAAGCATTAATAAAATCAAAGTTTAAATTATAAAGACTACATTTTCGGTATGAATATTCATAACATTTAAATATTACAATAATGCCGAAAAGAATAAAAAAAAATGTGATTTTTATTTTAGTAAACAAAAAATTCCTCACTCTTCTTTAACATTTGTTTGGATTTTCCTGAAGATTTAAATTCAAAACAAAATTAAATTCGTAAAATTATTTTTCAATGACTTACAGTTGTATATATATATGTCATAGCATCCGCCGGGAAGCGAACGCGCGATTGTTGTGTCTGTAAGCAACTGCTTGCTTGCAAGGCGGCTGCGTTGACCTCTCGGCTATCAACGCTTTTTGTCATATAAAAACAATGTGGTATTTCTTCTGCATAAAGCTACCTCTATATCAAATCAAATGAACTCACAAATTTGTATTGCACTAACCTCAATTTTAAAGATATTATCGTGGTCAATTTTATGCTACCCAAAACCCTCAAAAGATTCTTACTGATTTTTTTGTGCTAGTATATGATGTAGAAAACTGTTATGTTTTTAATAAGCACGTCAGTAACCATTTAAAGGAATTATTTTTGAGTACGAAGATTAATAATAGTCTTATCCTAAGTTTCCTTTTTCTCATTTGAATTTTTAAGTATAAATCGATCAATTATTAAAAATAGATACCATAAACAATAAAATCAATATTTCTTATTTAATATTGACAGTTTTATAGACAATAGTTTTATTGCTGATTCAAATTTGAAGGCTCACACTGTATTCACAAAAGTCTGCAATTATTTTCTGTAAACAGATTTTTAATAAACTATGATGAATTGTATCTAAAAAATGGCAACATATAAAATATACAACTATACATATGAGTGCCTCTTTGTGGTGAGATTACATCCTAACTTGACAATCATAAATCTATTTAACACACTTTGAATATTATATTATGAATGAAAAAATAATCCAATCAGAAATATGTGAAAAATCTTTTATTCCCATCCATCCACAAAAATGGATACAATTGTAATAAAAATATAAATACAGTACAGTAATAATCATCAGCTATTTGCAAATAAGTATGGCCATTACAACTGCAAGAAAACAAAACATAAAATGATGAAAAAATGACTTGAGCTGAATTTTATAATAATTATATAAATAAATCTATAAACAAAAATATATCCACAAATAGAACATGCTGGTTTTTTATTTTGTTTCCACGGTATTTTGTGATGTGTCTTTTAACTAGTTCTGCTGAAAATTTTTTCTGTTTGAAAGATTTACTAACATACTAATGTATCAAAATGCAGGACTTCATTATTTTTAATATCTTTCCAATGAAAGATGACAAAATTGCACTTTTTAAAAAAAGATTTTTGAAATGGTATTTATAACATAAATAATGGGATTTGACTTTCTCGTTAAAGCCTTGCTCAACATCCCTGTAAAATATTTTTTAGGAAGTTTTATATTATTCATTTATTCCACATGTCCAATCCAATAAAGTTGCAATTTTTTAATAAAACAAATCTTTAGTAAATGTTAATCAAACTAAAAAACATATTGATCTATTGCATGATCTTTCCATATTAGTTTTAGAATAATATGAATATTTTTAAATAAAATTCCTCAATTTTTTGTGTTATATCAATTGGTAATCGAAGATTTACTTTTTTACAATAAATCAGTTTTAAATAAATTTGGGTACTCATACTTATGACAATCCACCCCACTCGATGGGGCTGTTGCTAGTCAAAAACAAATAGATATAACATTATGGGGTTGATTTACATTTTTTTTATTTAAACAAATAAATATAACTTTGTTGTTTTATTTTTTTAAAACATTAAATTTTTTAAATTATTTATTTATTCAAAAACAAATTCTTTAAAACATTTCTTTTTTTTTTTTAAAAAGAGTTCTTGTTATTTTATTTCTTTAAAACATCTCTCTTTTTTTTTTTTTCAAATAATGCTTTCACCAGTTTCTTTTTTTTCAAAATACATTTCTTTTTTTTAAAAAATAAATAAATTATTTTTTAAATTACAGTTTTAAATTACATTATACATTTCAGCATGTAGTGATGAAATGTGCATGGGAGGGGGGAGGACCAATGGTTTTGCCAATCCGAAAGATCAACCAATAAATTCATTACTCTGATCAAACCAAGCTTATGATTTCCGAAACAAACTTGCAACCCCAGACATTTGATTTGCCTCATAGCTGTTCTTTATGAAACAACATTATTTAATAAAATGGAATAATTACATTTTTAAAGTACATTATACATTTCAGCATGTCGCACTCTACCACAGCCATTTTATTACTATAATAGCTGTTCTCATGCAAATGTGTCTTTTTGCATGAATTCTCTGAAATGGTGCTGGGACCTACCCTTTTGAAATTGTTTGCTCCTTCAAAGATGTGCAGGGAAATGTGGCAATGGGCTTACAATTATTACTATGTAAAAGTACATCAGGTAGGGTGTAACATCATTATTTCGAATACACATTAAAACAGTTATGCCCAGGTGAATTCTATACACCCTCACATTGTATGATAACAATCTGTGAAGTGTGTGCTAGTTGTATAGTGTCACAAAACACATTAGCAGGCCATTATAATTGTTTTCAATGCAATCTAGGCCTGCAACAGCCATAAGTTTGGCCCAGTAAATGGCATTTTTTTGTGCTTTTGCATGGAAACAGTGTCATCAAATGGGATGGATTGTCATAAGTATGAGTACCTAAATTTGTTACAAAAGTTATATCTCTATGATTAAGTTATTTAAAAAAACAGCAGCTTATTCGAATCTGTGATACACTTCAACATCTGTTTTCATCTTTTTATTTGAAAAACTACCAATTTTTTAAACTTTATAACCACCCAAGACAAAAGTTTCTGAAGTTTTTTTTCACTACTGATTGATAAAGAGTGTATTTTTTTTTCTAACTTCAATAATTAAATTAAAGTTTTTATATGCTACATTCAAAATACTGGGTGTATTTTTAAGATCATCTTCTGAATTATTAAGAATATCACAATAAGCAATATATTTAAAAATTCAAGTACTTAAGATATTTTTATTTTTAATCAATTTAAAATTCCACTATCAAACCTGTATCAAATTTTAATTTCTGCTTTATAATGCCAATAAATGGACTCACAGATGAATATATTGAAAACAATCTTGGAGCTCATATACATCCTTGTTTAACACCATCTTCCACTTCAAATGTCTCACATTTTCTATTTTCAGTAATAGTACTTTTTTATTATGTAGAGGCTATATAATATGAATAAACTTTGTTTGGCAAATAATTCCATCATGTTTCTTCCATTTATTTGTGGTGATTATATGAATTAAAACAGTAAAAACAATATATAAAATCACTACTTTTATCTGGATATTATTCTTGCATTTGTTTGGTAACAAAAATCTCTTTAGTGTTACTTGACTTTTTAAAATCACATGGAATCTCTGGAATCTATAAATGCGAAGAAACCTATCCAGTTGCTATGCTGCAGTGAATAGCAACGATATTCCATGATAATTATTACAATCACTTTTTTTTTTGAATATTTAAAAATTGGAGCAATAGAAGCAATCTTAATATCGAGCCTCTAAACTTCATGTTTCTATAAATTTCTAAAAAAAAAATCATTATTTTTGAAGCTAATATCATGTGAATCATGATTATATTTTTTAATTTTTTCAAATATAACCTAAGAATCTGTAACTTTAGATTTTTAAGATTACAATGCATCAGCTATACCATTATTTAAAAAGATGAGCAATATACTCCTCTATCTGCTAAAAATATTATTGTCATCATAAGAAAGAATACATGGATTTAATAGGACTATGATATTATTCTACACACACACATTACATTCAATGCATAAATCTAAAATGCAATGATGTGCAAATGTCTGTACTCCTTTTACAATTTTAATACACTAATCCATTTTAAACTTTTTTGTCCATAAAAGAACTTCTGCCTTCGAATTTTTTTATTGATTATGAAATTCCATTTTTCAATTTAGTATTCTTTCAAGTAAAAAATGGCATGTTCATTTTAATCAAGTCACCAATAATATGATCATTATCAGTGAACTAGTCATGATTCCATTTTTTTAGGAAACCTCAAAATAGATATGCTTATAGCCATAACATACTCCTTAAGAATATTTTATATTGCAGTAACATGACAATCCTGAAAGATCAAATTATCAAGTATAGCCTTTAATAGTTATGAAATTTAGTATGGATAATAGATACTTCTAAAGAATGAACATCATTTTTGGCAAATATGATGGAATAAAATATATATTTTAATAGAACTATTATTTTCACTTTGTAACACATACTTGTTTATAATCTATTCAACAATATGTATTTGTAAGCTAGATAAAATATAAAAAGAATGGATGGATAGATAATTAGATAGATAACTAAATAAGCAGATATCTAGGTAGGTAGACAAATGATAGATAGGAAAGGAGGTAGACAGATAGTAGGCAAGTAGATAAGCATATAGATAGATATATAGATAGATAGATAGATAGATAGATAGATAGATAGATAGATAGATAGATAGATAGATAGATAGATATGTAAATAGATAGATTATATAAGTTGTAAAAACCTCTGTTTATTGGCTTATTTAATAATTTACACAAGTGTCGCCCCTTTTACTGGCAAACCTGGTGAAGTACCTAAATGGCTTTAAAGAAAGTAAATTTAACTCGGACTCCATCAGACATCTCAAATGTCTGGTCTAGGTTATATAGAACTCCTAAAGAAGAAAATTTAGCTTTCTTGATTAATCAACTCTTCTGGAAGATGACATGAAATTAGATGATGCTCTTCTTCATCCAAAAAATTCTAAAGAGAAATTATGGTCTTCCCTAGGTATATAGTACAAAAAGCTTTTGTCAACTAAGCCCAACCAAGGCAAAGTATTCAATATCAATAATAGAGCTGTCATATCTAATCACTTTACACATTGAGGTGACTTTATTAGGTTCTGTGATGGGGATGACTGAATTGTGTCTCCTTGAATGGTACTGATAAGCTTGGTGGCTATGGCAAGAGAAGTAGAAGGTAGGATTTTGTGAATGAGTCATTACAGACCTTACTACAGTAATTCTTCAACAGAATGTTATACTGAATCACATACCCAAGGCTTAAGTATGACCTTGGTCTGGTTCAGATTAATCAGATCATTCCTGATTTTGACAATAATCTTTGCCTGACATTGTTGTCATTAATGAGACAGAAAAAATGTGAAAATGGTTTGATATCACAGTTCCTTTTGAGTACTACTATAAAGTCTTCACCAGTGCTATATCCAAAAAACAGTCCAAAATATAAAAGTACTCCAGATTAATACATGTATTGTGACAAATATTTTTAGATGCATTCATTGTGAGAGCTGTTGGTACCTGCAACCATCATTATGAGAAAGTGCTGGCCTACTTGGGTTTGGCAAGTGCTATCACAATCTAATTTGTAGACTAATTGTATTGGATACCATTTGCTGGAGTAGAGACATTTATGTTGAAGGCATCATGGAAGTTCAGAAATATGTTAAAACCACTTAAATAGCTAGCTATTTTCACACTTCTTGTTTATCTATTCTTTTGTATATTATTCACCACTAATGCAATATTTATGTATTTTCTCTTACTAATAATTAAGCTTAAAATATATACTGAACAAATAATGAAGCCATGTTTAAGAGATTGCATATATATATTAGACTATTTCCATCATCTAATATTAAGTAACGAATGACATTTCTAATTTTTTCTTTAAATATTACAATTACATTCAGCTGTTAATAATAGCACACAAGTTAGTATATTCACAATGTTTTGAGAGGTATTATTTTTCTCTCTTTTTCAGATATTGTTGGCTTGACCAGTGACAGTGCTAGTATAGGAATTGAATCTGGATCTTTAGATTCTTGAATATGCTCTAACCAATTGAGTCATACTGCCAAAGGCAGCAGTAAGTAGAAATTTCAAATACTTATCTATAATGTTCTTCTTGACTTTTCCAGTTGTTCCTAAAAGAAAAATTGATTAGTGCTTTCTGTACATTACATATAGTCACACTAAGTCAATTTATGGAGTAATTCACTATTGCCATGTGAGCAGCTTTTCTAAATTTTTTCTTTGTACTTTTTTTTTTCTGTCCAATATTTTTATATATTCCCAATTAAACATATGTTCTGCTTCCTTAGAGACTTCTGAATTTTCTCTTCTAATCATTGGTTTGTGCTCTTGCAATCACTTTTCAATGGGCCAACAGTCTCACTAACATACATTCATTTCACATTCATATGTTATTTAATAGATGCAGTTTTTGCTTTTCAGCATTTCACATTTGGATTTTCTAGATGTTAGAATTTCTCATAGTGTAGTATAACTCTGAAAAGCTGTTCTGATTCTATATTGATTGCATATTTTACCTAATTTGTCTACTATTTTTGTATGTTTGAATACAATACAGTACTAATAATTGTTTTTTTTTTTGCTTTTGATGATTCTTTTTGTTGTCTATTAAAGATTTTCTTAATAACAACTGGTGAATAACTATTTTTCATAAGAGTTTGTTCTATATAGATTTTATCTTTTTTCAAATCACTGGTTTCTAAACAAACTTCTTTTGATATAGCCCATAGTGATAGTATAACTTGAAGTTTTGTGTTTCTGAAATGATTAGATATATAGGCTAAGTATTTTGCTGTATGTGATTTTCCATAAACTGGTGTTTTGATTTTGTCATGAGAGAGACTTAACACAAAAACATCTAAAAATGCCAATTTGTTCTGACTTTATTGTGAATTTAATTGAAGGGGATTTGCTGTAGATGTATTTTTGGTATATTAAAAAAAGAATAAAAGCTATACAAAACAACCTCTTATGAAATATGGTTATTGATCAGCTGCTATTAAAAAAATCTTATATGCAACAAAAATAACCATAAAAAACAACTATTTGTACTGTAGTATACCCATACATATCAAAAATAGTAGACAAGTTAAGGAAAATCTGCCATCAGTATAACACCAGAACTACTTTTCAGACACATACCACACTAATATGAATTCTAACATCTACAAAGTCTAAACTTGAAATACAAAAAAATCAAAAATTACATCTATGAAATACTACATGAATATGGAAGAATGCATATTGATGAGACTAGTTGCTCCATTAAGAAGCAATTGCAAGAACATGAACTGATGATTAGAAGAGTGAAACCAGATCTGTCTAAGATAGCAAACCATGTATGTACACATGGATATATGTTCAATTGGGAAAATACAATATGAAAAGATACAAAAAAGAAAATTTAGAGAAGTTTTTCACATGGCAATGGTGAATAACTTCATAAATCAATCCAAGGACTATATGTAAAGTATGGAAACCACTAATCAACTTTGCTGTTAAGAAAAAATGGAGAAATCAGGAGGAAGTTTATAAATAAGTATATGAAATTTATACTGATAGTTACTATTGGCAGGATGGTTCAGTTGGTTAGAGTGTTACCTTAAAATTTAATATTTAAGAATCTAAAGATTCAGATTTGAATCCCATGCTAGTACTCTTACTTGTCACCTGAAGAAGAAAGTAGAATAATATCTCTCAAAATGTTGTGTACATACTAACCTGTGTGCTATTTAAATAAAGTCAGATTTTTCTAAAAAGCATTCAATACGTAATATTAGATGGTGGAAATAGTACATTATATAAATGCAACTAAAATACCATCATCACAAACTTTCAGGAAAACAGTATGTATAAAAGATGTTGATATGGGCCAACTGATGAGTGCTGATTCAGGATAAAATATGCATCTTAGGTATCATCTTTTTGACATGTTTTTGATCATATGTTGAGACAATGTGCGATGGAATAAAAGTTTGGAATATTACATATATAAAGCTAAGTTTAAGTATCTATAAAATGTGTATATGATATTAAATTGTAACATGCTATATAGTTTACTTGAAAAGGGGTTGTTTCAATTATAGGATGTGAGATTGATATGATTTTTGGGTTGATGAATTGTTGTGATAGAATTGAGCTAAGGTGAAAGGTGCACTGATAATACCAAAAAATCCTTTAATTATATCAGTAATACATCTATTTTCATAGAAATCTGATATACATGATTACTATATTAATAAATATGTTTACAATGTATTAATATATCTCTGTTTAGTGGTTTGTTTTTGTTCAGCATAAGTTAAATAGACAAATATTTAAGGCCTATGCCTGTTGTTAGACATATCAAAATTAAGCTTGGAGGTTGTATGTCATAATTGTGAGTCTCTATAACTTGTATGATGTTAACTCAATTACTATCTTTATAATATTCTGTTTCACCTATTCATGATTTCAGAATATATCCCTTCAGTCATTGTTTTGATATCTTATTATGTGAAATATCCACAAGGTTATATTTAATAAAAAAACAGATGTATTAATCTTTAACCTTTTAACTGCTAATTATATTATTGGTTGTGTCAGCTAAAAATCAAAGCTTTTAATTGGCCAGCTCACAAACTGAAGACAAGTCAATTGTCAAAATATTTTCACCTTTAATATCATATTGACTTATAAATTCAGTTATAGCAAAATAATATTAAAACATTGAGTCAGGTTAATAAAACAGGTGAGACGATGTGCTTTGCCAACAAAATAAATTGCTATTTATTTATTATAAAATATTCAATTTCGGCAACATAAAAGCCATCATATAAACAAAAAGTTCGTGATGAAAATGCCTTTTACATTATAGAAAACTAAATATTTCTTTTTGCTAAATCTTAAATATTTTTACTAAAATCTTCAATATTTTTCGAAAATAATTTTGTTTTTATAGTATACTCTCTGAAAATGATGTAATTACTCAATATATACTTTTAATATTCTTTACATTATATTTGAAATGAAAACCTCAGCATTTTTCTTTATTTTCTTTGATCAGGCGGTTTCGTTGTTCTTTCCAGCCAATCAGAATGTCTTTTTCAGCTGAGAGCCGGCTGACAGCCAATCACCGACAAGCTTTTTTCTTTGTTTAGCTTTAAATGTGTTTTTTTAATTTTTTACTTGTAAAATAATTCGGAAGAGGGCACCATCTTACAGAACTTTTAAAAACCTAATCAATAACTGTCAAACGAATATTCTAGCATTAAAAATAATGGAATTAGAGTGACGTCAGCTGTCGACGAGAGGCCTCGTAAGAGGCGGGAAAAGGGTTAATTAAATTCAGGGTTTTATCTGGACGAAAAGTGATTTAATAATCTTTAGTCTAATAAATAATTTGTAACAATGATAAATATACTTCTCTAAAACATTGTTGTTACATAAATAAATACAAAAGATATTGTACTTATAAAGTGAGTTAAAGCAATATAATATTAAAAATATGAGTAAGGATAATGAAGACAGGGGAGAGATTGTGATTTATGCCAACTGAAGAGAGAAACCACAATAATAAAAAAATAAGGAGGCAATTTTAATAAATAGAAATAAAATGAGTTTAATTAATAGACAAGCTACTAACATAAAAATTTGGAATTCATAAGATTTGAATTGATGACATTTGCATCCATTTTGTTTTTTGAATTTAACAGCAGTTGAGGCAGATTAAAGAATTAATTGAAAGTACTTCTATGAATTGAAAGATTGTATATAGTAGTTAATTACCATTGTATTTATTATTTTTATTGTTATTACAATAGTTTTTTAATTAAGACATTTTATTTGTATTATATATAAGTATATAATTAAGAGCATGCTAATAAGATCTAAAGAAGCTTTTTTTTAATGATAAATGCTACAGCAAAAGAAGGCATTCAAATAGGTAAAAATGGTTTGAATGCCTTCTCTTGTAGTAGAATTTATCATTAAAAAAAGCTTCTTTAGAGCTTATTAGCACGCTCTTAATTTTACATATTTGTAAAAACAAGCTATATATATATATTGTACCAGGTGCATTCGTATTATGATCCAGCATACTCTATTTGCTAGGTTAAACTGGGTTTAAACCTTATTTATCCTAATTTTATATTTTTATATTATGAATATTATGTGAACGGACCAGCCCTTCAAGCAGAGGAGAGAATACCATCAATAGCAGAGTTATCAATGATACACACAATCAGACCAAGCTATGCCATGCATAACATGATCACATTTCCAGACCATGGCCCACCTCGACTTCTAGATTCAAACCCCTACTATCCCAGCACTTTATTTGTTTTAAGATAAATCTCAGGTGCCAGCTAGTTATGAGAACTAATGTGTTTGGACAGTAGGCCCATAATCCAGTGCTTGAAATATCCATGACTAGCTCAATCAAAAGAATAATCTAACATATTATTGCTTTAATTAGTGGTAAAGAATTGACTGACAAATATTACATTTCAAGATAATTTATTTTAACTAAACATTTATTATTCTAATTTTAAATACTTTTATAAGAACTTCATTAAATTAGACAATGACAATTACATTTGCTGACTACACACACCCTCTAAATTCATATAATAAAATAGAATATAACACAAGTATTAATAATACATGGCATTTAAATACATACATGAAATCAATATAACATATCCTAAAGCATTAACATACATGACATTACAAAACATGCACATCCATAGTTCTTTATGCATGCTATAGAGTTCATTTATTAACTGACTCAGGGAGGTTTTAAATTATTGCAATGGCTATTTTAATTAGAAATGGAAATAAGAAAATGTTATTTATTACCTAGCATTTGAATGTGGACTTCTTGCTAATTGTTACTTCATGTGAAAATATTTCCCACCGGTTGGATTCGAGGTTTTTGTGGAGGTTTTCTGTTGATTGCTGTTCCTTGCTATTTCTTATTAGAGACAGTTAGACATCGGGTGGCTTCAGATTAATAAGTGTGCATTACTTCCATCTCAGGCAGGCTACTGGTATTTAGGATAGGCTTGGAGCTCATCATATGCTCCTAAAAGCTGCTCAACACTGCATGAGAAGACTGACTGAGAACTGATTGACTAAACTGAAGAACTGATTTAATCTGATTGTGATCTCAACTGATAGATTGAACTCCACTGACTGATTGATGAAAATCCGGACTATTTATATGATGACCTGTTGTCACTTTGGTAATTGGTTTTTATGTCCACCAGCTATATTTGTTGTTGAAATTCCTCCACTGTTTTTGAATACATTCCTTAGATAAGCTTTTGATTATGTGTTTTCATTTGGTAGCCATTGTAAATTTGTTGTTTTGTGGATTTTTAATTCATAGCCATTGTAAATTCTGTGTTTATATCTCTTATGATTATACAATATATTTTAACTTTCATTTATTTCTTCTTATTAAACATGCATATATATATATTTCTAAAATCAACTCATTATTTAGTTTTTTAAGATTACCTTTTTTTTCTTTAAATAGTTTTAAACAATGAGAGAGGGTACCTTTAATTTTATAAAACGATTTATTTCTTAAACTTTTATGAAGTTAAACCTTCTCCCCCTTCTAATTAATTAATAGTAACTTTTATAAATTATTTCTTTTTTTAGAAATGTGCATTTTGTTTAATAAAAAAAAACTCTTTAAACTTTTTATTCTGACTTACATATTATTTATTTATTTATTAAAACCTTTGTGTTATTTATGAGAATTTTATTTTAATAATTTTTAGACAAAATTTTCTGTGGATCACTTTTTCATAAGCGGTACAATATATATATCATGTGATATCTCACTTTCTATTATTATTATTATTATTATTATTATTATTATTATTATTATTATTATTATTATTATTATTATTATTATTATTATTATTATTATTATTATTATTATTATTATTATTATTATTATTATTATTATTATTATTATTATTATTATTATTATTATTATTATTATTATTATTATTATTATTATTATTATTATTATATAAGTGTATATAACATTACATGCACATACATTTGTTTTAATATTTACTTATCAATACATTACAGAAATATATCTTTTTTAATGAATAATTGGAAAAGCCATGATGAATTGCATCAAATTCTCATAGGACTAATTGTTAATGATTAATTAAACTACACCACAATAAACCTATTGTACATATTTATATATTTTAATAATAGTACAGATAAGCAAATTTTACACATTAATAAAATATTGTACTATTACATATATCTACATTTAACATTTTGATTGAGTTTTCTATATGCTACCATAGTGGTGAGTGCACAATGGTTGCTATTAATAGCTGGAATAAATTTAAACTTCTAATGGAAGAAATTTTAACTAAAAATAATTTTTTGGGAATCATTAATTTTAAAAAAGAAAATGTATTCATCCAATGAAAATTAAAGAAACAGAGTTTCTTACTAAGAGTTGAAAGAACATTTATATGCTTATGCTTCATTGTCTTTTGTTTATAATGTGAAAATGAAACAATGGAAAGATTATAAAAACATATTTATCTTCTTATCACTTTTACATACATAAATGGCACTTATATTTTGCTTTTATTGAATTTTTGTATCTTTGTAGAGCAAATTAGTCAAGTAAAACTTTGTTAACATCAGAGATTAAAAATACTTCCAATCAAAAACTATCAATTGTATTTTTTCAAAAAAATTTTTTTTTATAATTAATTATATGTTCAATTTTAATTTGTAAAGAGAGTTTTCTTATTTGAAGTTATGCTTTAGACAGAAAATACATATGAAAAATATTAAAATTTAGGAATATCATTATTTATTCATTCCAAAACAATTTTATAGTCCGAAAGTATTTATTTTTTGACAATGTATGTCTCTTTATTAGTTGTTTAATTTCATTACAAAATTAATATTTTATATTTTAGGTTAAATTTCATTTAATGAATCTATTTCTAGAATGAAAAATGTGAAAATTTGAAACTGAAAATAGAAAAGTAATGCTTTATTTGTTTGAAAGCCTGAAGAAAAATAGGATGTAGAATGCATTATTTTACATAAAATATTACATGTGCATAACATTTCAAATATCATAATAATAAAATAAAAAATAAAATAAATCTTTAAGTGATTTTTTCTTTTCTGGGATAAAATAATTTTACCAATAGTAAGTCTGATTACTTCAAAGATCGCCTATTTTATTTCATTTAATTAAGTGTGCATTTCAAAAACGATTCCAGTGTTCTTATATATAAATCTTTATTAGAAGATTAAAGATTTTTCCATAATAATGAATTTATGTTAGATAAAATAATACAGCAGGATGGTGATTTCTTTTGAGAGATTAAAAAAAATCATGTTGACTTTATAATGAAAGGAGTTTTTATCAATACATTATAACTTTGCAAAAACTAAAGTAATCATTTAAATTAAAGAATAACTTGAATACGCCTCTCAATAAAAATGTATATATTAAAGTTGCATTCAAACAAAAAGGGTTCTATGCTTTATAGAAGCAGACTATGACCATGATAGGTAAGTTATAAATGCATGATATAATGGAGTTATATTAAAATAGATTGAATATATATGTAATCATAGGCATAAAAATATAACAAATCTATCATAAACTAGTGCATATATCCAACTGTAATTATATTTCACAATAAAACATAATAAAATAAAGCATATATCCAAATACAGATATCAAATTAAGTAACATATAATAAATATAAATCCATAATTATATTTTATAATGAGCTATAAACATTTTAACCATAGACTAATTAGGAAAGATCACTAAAGTTCATGGTGAAATAATATAAGTTTTTATTTTCAAATAAAATATAAGATTTATTAAAATTGGAAATTTGTTAGATAATAAGACAAATGATAACCAGAATTGCACCGGCGGTGAACAGAAAATTGCTCTCTTTTCCTTCATTTGTAGATATTAAGAGAGATCAAAATAAAATAGCTTAACTTGAGAAGATGTTAAATGTTTGGATATGTTTTCTTTCTAGCCACACATATTGTCTTATTCCTCAAAACAATCAAAATTTAAACAACTTGGTTGTAGAATTCAGAAATTAAAATAGTATTAGTGTGATCAATTTATAAGGATGATGAAGCAGTGAGTGACCATTTTGTTCTCAAAATGGTACCTTTTATATTCATTTTTAGAGTAAGTAACATGTGATTTCAATTAGGCCAACCAACAAAAGGATCTTTTTTTAACAATTGACAGGAATTTAGAACATTTGCATCGGAAATGACTTACATATCATTTAAATAATACAGAGAAAAGTGATTTCAGATGTTTTTTATAGTTAAAAAAATGTATATATTTTTCTTTTTAATAAAATGCAAATATTTGTTATTACATTCAAATATCAGCCTTTCAAGCTAATTGTGCATATGCTTTTGTGAGTGTTAATAATAATAAATGAATACTTTCTCTCCAATACAAGATATAGTATTTATTATTATTAACACTCGCAAAAGCGTATGCACAATTAGCCTGAAAGGCTGATATTTGAATGTAATACAATTGTAAACATATGCTATATAAAATAAATGCTTATTTACATATGATTAAGTTTCAGTAAAATTCTAGACAATTTCACCAACATCATTCATTCAGACATCGTATATAGTAATTTAAAGTGACTGTTCCATCTTCACGCTTTCCTTGCCAGTACTTCAGATTTGCTCATATATAAGCATTTGAGTCGTAGGAATAAGTGGATTCATTTTATTCCTGCATAAATACTATATCTTGTATTGGAGAGAAAGTATTTATTTATTATTATTAACACTCACAAAAGCATATGCACAATTAGCTTGAAAGACTGATATTTGAATGTAATACAATTGTAAACATACGCTATATAAAATAAATGCTTATTTAAATATTTGTTATTGAACTTTGAATAGTGTGGTGAAAGAATAGAAAAAAAAAATCTTTTCAACAAATAAATTTACAAAAGTTAGGCTTACCTTTTCAAAGTCAATGGTTGGGTAGATAGAAACTGTGATATTGAAATACTCTTAAATAAATAAAAATGCAATCATACAGCATTAAATATATAAAGTAGAGCATTAAGTTACTCAATTAATACCAGCTAACCTTTTAGAATCATAATAATAATAAAAAAAAATTAGGTATTAGATCGTACTGTATTTATTTTCTCTGCAAATCAAATGACCGCAATTTATATATATATATCTTAAATAAATACAAATCAATAACTAGAATATTTCAATAGTTCCACCTGTATTTAAAAACACATAGTCTGAATCAAGTAACTTAATTAAACTGCTAACTTTTTTTTTTTAAAAAAAATAAAATTTATTAGTCAAGTAGAAATACAAATTGAGTACAATATGTTTCTTTGGTCATTCAGCATAGCTATTCATGGTTATGGCAGAAATACCTGGTTAAGCTTGAAGCAACAAGAGATTATTCATACTTGAGAGTTCTTGGATTTTCTGTGGCTAGAATATTTAGAATTATATAATTGCTCTCCAGGATTGATGTTTAAATTATGATCATTGATTTCATTGGATTGAAAATGTACTGCTGCAATGCCTGTCATGGTTGATAGGCTGTTTTCATTCAAGTCTGAAAACTCCATTGAATGGGCTTCATTGTCGGGTGATCGGTAATGACCCCCTTCTATTGATGTCAATGTTTTTTTTCATTTTTTTTGTTCTTTTTATTTCTTGGTTTTGTTAGATTTTGATTTAACATGGTAGGTTTAATTTGATTATGACTAGAATATGAAGACAATGCATTATTACCATCCTGCTAAGAACTATTTGAGTCTATTGTTTTCCTCTCTATGGCTTTAGTTCCATGGACAATTAAATGGTCATTTTTTTCAATGGGATTATGGTCTATTTGTATTGGTTCTATCTCATTGGTTATCTTGCCATCAGAGGACTTAACATATAATGTGAGGTTTTCCCCTGTTGTCTCCATTTTCCCATTACATTTTCAAACTTGATCTTCCTGAATGGGGTGAGGAGGCTTATCTTTATTGAGTTCATTTCTTTTCCATAAGTTGCATT
The DNA here is from genome assembly GCA_028023455.1 of Epiperipatus broadwayi. NCBI lineage: Eukaryota > Metazoa > Onychophora > Udeonychophora > Euonychophora > Peripatidae > Epiperipatus > Epiperipatus broadwayi. Next base: position 6,673,301 of record JAQFVV010006244.1, on the reverse strand, counting down.
TGTGATTTTTCCTGTTGATGCTTTTGCATTTTTCACAAATATATTTTGCACATTTTTTAATGAGATGACTTCTGTCCCCACAGAGAAAATACTCTGGTGGTATGCCATGAAATGATATGCAAATTGGGCATTTCTTCTTCACAAGGACTGAAGGGATATCAAATGGCAATATATTTTTGTGAAGAGTTAATATAAAAGAAGCATTATTAGATAAGATTTATATTTCCTAATGTTTTTCCCATAGGAATTTGAAAAATTCCACCTTCCCAAATTGATCTAGCAAACATTGAAGATCATTTTGTGAGAATTGAATATGACAATTCCTTGCCAATCCATTAAGCTTAGATTGTCTGTTCATATCAATGTTAATGAGAAATTTTCCATTTAAAATATGGTGATTGTTTCTAAAAGCTTGTCTTTGAAATTGATTCACAAATTCAACAATGAAATAGCATTTGTTCCGTGATGGAGAATTCTGTTCATCATATTACTAAAGTTTTGTTCTTTTATCATAGCAAAGAATTCATCTACTGGAAAAGTAAAGAGTTGACATTTCTCATTTGTGATAGGTAATATGAGTGAGAACTCATTATGAAAATGAGAAAAGAATTTGCGGAGGTTGTACAGTATTCTGTTATTCAATTATTCACTAATACTTTCATAATAATTTAAATTACAATTGTTCTGTGTGAGATTTGGGTTTATATTATTGCTTTCATTGTAATCATCTATTGGATAAAAATCTTGGTCTTCATCAATGACAATCGTGTTTAAGTAACCAGCTTACTTAAACACCTTTTTTTTTGAATACATAACTATTCAAGTTAATCCACAATATTCTTATAAGCTATCAAGCAGTTAAAAAGATATCAGATAGCTCTCTCACTATACACATAATTCTCAAAACAGCTTCTAAATGATCAAGTGAGCTATATGTTTAAATTCTTGAATCTCCCCACCCCCTCCCCCCGAAACTATTATATGGAGAGTTTGCTACTGTTAAGTATAAAAATATTAGTCTGACTTTTGATTTAATAATCATAATTGTGAAATTATTAATATTAAAGCTTGAACATTTTTGCAAGTACACACATATATAGTATTGAACACCTTAATACAATACTATAAACATGTTACAATTGCTGGAGATGACTTCTGTAAACATTATAACACCTAATGAAATAATATATATATATTACACTACACTTTGTGAAATAACAATACTGAAAGTGAATATATAACCTATCAAATATATCACAACATTCCTGGTATCAACCTCGGCTTCTCATAAGCTATTGACTATTGGGAAAAAATATCAGACTATATTCACTCACTACACATACATTATTCAGAACTATCCCTGTTCATCAAATCAGCTAGATGTTAAAACCTCGACACCCACCCACCCCGAAAAGCCTGATGTTTTATTTAAATATTATGATTGCGAGCTTGTTTGTATCCACAATCTGATATACGATATATATGATAAAAAAAATTTAATGCAATATGTATGAAGTTTTTAACAATTTATGATCCATTCTAAATACATAAATTCATTAAAATTTGGGTTGTAGCTTGAAATATATCATGTGAAAAGAAAAAAATGAATGATGATTATTGCTGCTTGATTATAGTTTCTTTTGCCCTGACCACGGAATCTCTTTTGAAAGATGTTTTCAAATGTATATATATACACACATACACATAACACACGTGTACGTTTAATATAATGCACTTAACACTTTTAATAAAAAGGTGTAAAGCACCATGCCATTTTTTCAAGTGGATCTTGCTGACAAATTATGATTTATGATTTTATTGAAGAGAGGATATTTATAATTTTGTAATTTTTCCCTCTACATGTTCAGAAAGTGATTATTTTAAGTATTAAATATTTATCAACAGTGAAAAATGAAAATCGGAATGCAATGGAAACAATATTTAAAATCTCTAAATTATTTTTTGTTAATGTAAATTTTACTAGCAAAAAATATCAATATATTATTAGATAATTATAGTATAAAAGGAACTTTTTAATAAGTGCATTATTCATTTAGTGATATCCTTAATAACCTGTGTTTAACAATAATAAAAAAAATAAAAAAAAGTTTTACTTTTTACTAACTACTTGAAATTATTTACTGTAAAGCTATATTAAATTTTTAATGATCTATATAAAAGTTACAGTAATTGTAAAATTATGCATTAAATAAATTACATATTTAAATCACATGATGCATGTTTATTCAAGTAAGTAACTGCAATATAATGGAGTTTGTAATATGCTGCTAATTAATTTGCCAAGCGTTGGTGGCCGAGTGGTTAGCACAGCTGCCTTACAAAAGTTGTCCCGGGTTTGCGGGTTCACTTCTCGGCCGATGCTTTGACATAAGGAAAAAAAAATTAAAAATACTTATTTGTCTATGTATGTGTATATTTAAACTTTTCTTGTAGTTCAGCACTCGTGCATGTACAGTAGAGCTAAAAACAATTCTGACAACAAATCCATATTTTATACCACGAAAATAAACTCGGTCATAACTTTGAACCTATAACAGCCAGTGCAGTATGTTTGGAACATACGGATGTAAAACATAAGATAAAAGAAGCCTAGAATATTGCCAACAAACTGAATGCCATCAACAAAAAGAATCCTGTCTTCTCCTCACTAAAAAGTGATTTGTTTAATTCCACTTATTTATATATCATTTACATACTCTTCAAATTACACTCTCTGCCTCCACTGCTGTATTGCTATGATTATGATATTATTTAGAGATATTGAAAGCATGCTCAGAAAACTATAGCTAAGTATATAAACATTCCAACAGCAAACTATAGCTAAGTATATAAACATTCCAGTTTAAGCTTATTTTCTTATTTTTTTGCTTCCAAAGGGATTATTCTGAATATTACTTTGTATATAAGTATAATAAGAGAAAATAATTACAATTGAATAAGAATTTGCAAAACTTCACATTTAGTATCTTCCCCCCATGTCATAGCATCGGCCGGAAAGCGAACTCGCGACAAGTCTGCAAGCAACTGCTTGCTTGCACGGCAGCTGCGCTAACCTCTCGGCTACCAACGCTTGACACATTTAGTATCTTGTAATAAACTTTTCAAAGTTCTGCCTATGTCATATTGATTATATAATTTGCTGAAATAAAGGTTTTTTAATTTACAAAATGTTTTTCAATAAAAACAACGTTTGATTAGTAATAGCTTGTTGTTGCTATTCGTTGATGTTAAACAAAAAATAATTAAAACACCTTATTTCAATATAGAGTGAGTTTATTTTTTAAATTTTTTTTTTATAAAATTTGGATCGTCCATTGTTAATTTTATATGATCTGATGTGATCTTCTTCTGCATTCACCAAATTAATGAAGTCTGAATCAAAATACAAACCAATTTTCATGTCTAACTTGTAGCAGGAAAAAAATATTTTTTAGTCAAAAGTTATTAGATAGGAATTTATTATGACTTTTTACCACCAATTCTGAATGATTGAATTTATGAAGTTAGATAATATTTTAAAAAAGGCAGATTGTATTCACTACATATACATATATAGAATTGAAATAGAAGGGCAGACTGACATTAAATGATCTATTAAATGCATTTATTATTGAGTAAACCTGCAAAATCATAGAAAGATAATAAGGTGGACGAGTGGAAGAAATTAAAAATAATTTCTCTGGTTTATTATAATTTTACTGAACCTAATGATTAAGAAAGCTAATACAATTTATGGTCATATAGGTAATGGTTGATGAAGAATACAAATTATTTACTTTCACAATAGAGGGAGGATAGTAGAATTTAGAAAATTCTTCATATTTTAAACAAAATATATTAAACTTTAAATTGTAATGATTATCACAAATTATTATAATAGTTTATATTATTGAAAAAATAAAAGAAAATGAAGAAAGAACCACTTCAAACAGAGATCCCTTATAACCAAGATTATCAGAATAGACTAGATAAAATATCTGATTAAATAATAGGTATTGTTTACAATGATTTTGAAGTTAGAATTTATTACAGCTTTAGAATCAATTAAACGTTTACATATGATAATCATCTAAAAATATAAGAAAATATGAGTCCTTATGTGAATATGATTGAGTTTATTTCAAATTAAACAGGAAAAAAAAATCAAAAAAGTTAACATGCTATCCATTTATTGAAAAACATGACATAGATTAATGTGAACGAAATAATGCTTTGATAAATGAATTGAACTCGATGTTTAATATATTATAATCTTTTGTAACTAGCTATAAGTTAAAAAGAAATACATCATATTATATAGGCTGGACTAGAGAGGAAATAAATGAAATTTCAATAATGCTCTTTATTATATATTTTATTTCTCTGTGTAAAATATGTAAATCAATCAAAAAATAATAATATATTATAATTAATTTTAAAGTAAAAACCAAACACATTAAAATATGTCTATTATAAATGAAAAGAAGTCAGATTTTTCTAAAATTAAATATTAAACTAAAAGTTGACAAGTTTTTATATTAAACATTGTTTCAACGAGAATTCAAATTTGTAAAAACAATATATTTTCTATTCTTTTTCTCTTTCTATTTTTTTTTTTAATTTTAAAAAAAGTTATTGATGATAAAGAAAAAATATAATTAAAGATTGGTTAATTGAAGGAGAGTAGGTAATTTTTGAGGTAGATAATTTGAGCTGTTGGAAAACATATTTTTTAAAATATATATTTTGAAATAATATTAAAAAAATAATAATAATTCTTTATACATTAAAAATTTTTTTTTCAGCACTTGCTTTGGTACCCTTAACATTAATGAATCACCTGACATAAAACCATTCAGTGTCCAATAATGGAATTAAAACAAACAATAATAATATAAATAATTAAAACAAATCAAAACCCTCATATATAAATTCAATAATTACAAAAAAATTGATTATATCATAATATTATGTTAAACAATATTGCATGCATTTTTTATACAATTATTTATATAATTTTCCATTCATTTTTAATCAACCAATTATTAACCAAATTTGTAGAAGTCTTATAAATATTCATACAATTAGTCAAATTATTTTTAATATAATATGTTTCATATATTTGCCTTCTTTTTGGATCTTTGATGAAATTTAAATATTTAATACTTTTTGTAGCATCTATTCTATGGCCATATTTCAAGTAGTGAATATATAATGCAGACCTATCATCTCTTCTTTTAATAGCATTGTTATGTTCTTTGGCTCTTACCTCTAATTGTTTTCCAGTATGCCCAAAGTAAATCATTTTACAAATTTCGCATGTAATTTTATATACAATTCCTTTTTTGAACTGTAAATCATCCCTTAACCTATAATTACCTATTAATTGATCAAGATTTTTACTATTTGACCAGCCAATATTTATATTCTCATCAATATAATTTTTATTATACCTTAAAGTATTATAAATCCTAGGATAATATGAAAGTTTAATCCATTTCTTACTTGATTCATTATTACCATTATCAATACCATAATTATTCTCAAAATTTTTATCATCTACCATAGATTTTTTAGAAGTAAAAAAATATATTGCTAATAGTTTTAGGATTATATCCATAATCTTTATATAATTTAATAAATTGATTCTTTTGCAATTGAGCTACACTTTTATCTATATTGTATTTATCATTCCTATATTTAAAATTTTTAATCACTGCTAATTTTTGTACCCATGCTTGTTGTGAATCTACATGAATAATTTTTCTTAATTTATGTTCTTTAATAAAATGTTTTAAAGTAATTTTATTATCTTTATCTATATTAATTTCTATATCTAAATATTTAATCTTATCTTCAAATTCTACTTTAGTAAATTTAATTTTATATATATTATTATTAAACTCATTATAAATATTATTCATTACTCTTTTATTACCAATAATTAAAATATCATCAACATATCTAGAATAATGTATTATTTCTTGACTAATCACCCTTTTTTTAATTACAATATTTTCTAATTCATTTATAAATATTGATGATATTAAGCCACTAATTGCACAACCCATAACCCATCCCTCATTTATATTCCAAAATTCATTATTATATTTAAAATATAAACTATTGTGTATTAATTTTAAACCCTCTTCAATAATATTTATTATGTTTATATCATTTATATATTTACTTAAATTTTTTATTAATATATCTATACTTTTAAGTCTTGGAATACTTGGATACATTTTTTCAATATCCATTGTAAAAATACTTTGATTCCTATTTAATTTTATACTATTTAATTTATCAATAATACAATCAGTATTCTTTATAGAATATTCACCATATCCTAAAATACTAGTTATCCATTTATTTATATACTTACAAAACTTCTGTAAAATAAAATTGCTAAAGTTAAACAACAGCCTCAATGGGTTATTATTTTTATGAGTTTTAACCTTTGTAAAAATATATGGATTTTCATAAGAAGAAGGATACAATAATTTATATTCATTTATATCTATAACTTTATAATCTTTTATTTTATTAAGTAATTTTAAATATTTGTTTTTTATCCCTGTAGTAGGATCTTTTAATAATTTATTATATCCTTCCTCACTTATTTCATCTTATATTCTATCAATATAATCCTTATAATACATGACAACAAATCTATTTCCTTTATCTTCTTTACAAATAGTAATCCTTTCATAATCACAGATCATCTTAATATTATTAACAATACTCCTATACTTTTAGTCCTTATAAGTAATTTTCTTTTCATATAAGTCTTTATTTAATAAACAATTAATTTTCTTTTTATCATCAACTGATATATTTGCTAATTCAATATCAGTAACAATTAATATCATCAATATTTATAAATGAATTAGAAAATATTGTAATTAAAAAAAGGTTATTAGTCAAGAAATAATATACTATTCTGGATATGTTGATGACATTTTAATTATTGGTAATAAAAGAGTAATGAATAATATTTATAATGAGTTTAATAATAATATATATAAAATTAAATTTACTAAAGTAGAATTTGAAGATAAGATTAAATATTTAGATATAGAAATTAATATAGATAATGATAATAAAATTAGTTTAAAACATTTTATTAAAGAACATAAATTAAGAAAAATTATTCATGTAGATTCACAACAAGCATGGATACAAAAATTAGCAGTAATTAAAAATTTTAAATATAGGAATGATAAATACAATATAGATAAAAGTGTAGTCAATTGCACAAGAATCAATTTATTAAATTATATAAAGATTATGGATATAATCCTATAACTATTAGCAATATATTTTTTTTACTTCTAAAAAATCTATGATAGATGATAAAAATTTTGAGAATAATGATGGTATTGATGATGGTAATAATGAATCAATTAAGAAATGGATTAAATGTTTATATTATCCTAAGATTTATAATACTTTAAGGTATAATAAAAATTATATTGATGAGAATATAAATATTGGCTGGACAAATAGTAAAAATCTTGATCAATTAATAGGTAATTATAGGTTAAGGGATGATTTACAGTTCAAAAAAGAAATTGTATATAAAATTACATGCAAAATTTGTAAAGTGATTTACTTTGGGCATACTGGAAAACAATTAGAGGTAAGAGCCAAAGAACATAACAATGCTATTAAAAGAAGAGATGATAGGTCTGCATTATATATTCACTACTTAAAATATGGCCATAGAATAGATGCTACAAAAAGTATTAAATATTTAAATTTCATTAAAGATCCAAAAAGAAGGCAAATGTATGAAACATATTATATTAAAAATAATTTGACTAGTTGTATGAATATATATGAGACTTCTACAAATTTGATTAATAATTGGTTGATTAAAAATGAATGGAAAATTATATAAATAATTGTATAAAAAATGCATGCAATATTGTTTAACATAATATTATGATATAATCAATTTTTTTGTAATTATTGAATTTATATATGAGGGTTTTGATTTGTTTTAATTATTTATATTATTATTGTTTGTTTTAATTCCATTATTGGACACTGAATGTTTTTATGTCAGATGATTCATTAATGTTAAATAAATTAGTCAGATTTGAAAAGGGCACCAAAGCAGGTACTGAAAAAAAGCTTTTTAATCTGTAAAATTATTATTTGATTATATAGTTGTTGTAAATAATTTTTTTTTTTTTTTGATTATTATTTTGTGAAAGAGCAGCATAAGGATTTTTATTCCTTTCCAATTTTGATATTTTGAAATGCAGTAATTATAATGTTACTGAAATAATTGTTTGAGATCAAAATATATCTGTCTAGCATAGTGAACCAGAAATGTATAGCAGAAGCTTTATACTTTCTGTAATGATGTTTATCAGTAGGCAAAGAATACTCTCAAGATCTTAAAAATATAACTATAAAATGATACAAGCTAAGACTATGTGCTGCTTTAATACGAACTGCCAATTGCTTGCTTACATGTTTTCATCTCTGCATTCATATTTAAGACTATGAAAGAAGAAAGTTATAAACTCTAGTCCTAATCTGAAAGGAACAGTAATGCCTACCATAATTTAAAAATGTGTTTTCATCATCCAGAGATTGAATGACCATTGCTGATTCCCTCCACAATTTGACCAATTGGTGATATTTAACATGAAAAAGATCATGGTAAAAGAAGAAATATACCGATTCTGATTTTTCTTATTTGGAGATCAAAGAAATAATAGAATTTATCAGCCTAAAAATAAAGTGACTTATCATTTGTCATAAGCCTGAAATAATAATAAGAAAAATAATTGGCATTTATAAGTAGAAAAAACTGTAATTTAATAATAAGCCTGCAGTAGTATTGAGACTTATAGTAGATCAATGATAACTTTCTTAGGATTGCTAAAAAAAATAAAAAATCTTGAATATTAAAAATTTTGAAGTGAAGTATATATAAGGGCTTACTTTAACAAGAAATCCACTATGGCTATTTAGTAAATTGTGATATACACACACATCTTCATATTGTCATTTTCTATGGTTTATAAATTGCTAAATAAAGAGAACAATTAAATCTCAAACATTTAATAGAAATATGTTAGTTTTAAATAAATGAGTATTTTTTTTTAAATTAAAGATAGTTTTATTTGTTTAAATTATTGCTGAATGACAACAATGCTTTATTAAAATTGGAAGAAAGAAATTGCATGTTCAAAATCCAATGTTTAAAAATATAGATGGCATTGTTGTGCTGAGAGATTCTTGACTTCGTTTAAGGAGAAGCTACAGTACATCACATCACATCACAGAAAGAATTTTCATAAGGAAAAAATACTCTCTTTCTCTTAAAAGTTTGATGTATTAATTATAAAATATATGTCACATTTAATTATATTATAGTGAGGGTAAAGTATAAATGAATTATAATTGCACATTATAGGATGTCAATTGCTGTTATAAATTATTATCTGTTTTAATCATCACATATAGATTGATATTTATTTTAATAAATTTATATTATTAATAACAGGTGTTTTGATTTTCTACTACATGAATCATTATACAACTATTTTATCTCATCTTACAGTATATTCCAGATGAAGTTTCACTATCAAGTAAAAAATTATTTAATAAATTTTATCTTCTCTGCCAATCAAGAGCATGCATATGGATTCATTGGAACTCTCTATAAATTTATGAGAACATTGTACATGAAGATAGAAATTATTATAAAGTCATTTGTGATCAATTCATTTATTTATCCATTTTTTTATTGGTTATAGTTTAAATTGCCTGAAAATGATATTTACTCACTGTATTTGAATTATCCAAATATGTAATATATAATAAGTGAAGAAAATCATTTGGTTCATAATTATATTTATTTTAGAAAGTTATCCAAAGATGTAATGCATTTATTTTGCAGGCCAACTGACACTGCTAAGTTGTAATATTTTCAGTATATTTGGAGTTACCTAATCCGAAAGTTCCATTTATGATATTGGTTGTCTAGTGTGATGAGTAGTATATAATTTTACACTATCATTTATAAATTTTATTTATTATTAGAATAGTTTACTGTATATTTGGCTCATCCAACAAAGGAATATTACTATTCCTTTACATATTACTGCATTAGAATTGTTCATATATTTTCTTAGGTTTATAGGTTTTATTGTTCTTACATATCAGTAGAAATTTTTTTATTTCATTGACAATATTTATATATAATTTTACTCTTGTAATTAAAATATCAATCAGGTATGGAGGGAGGAAGGAGAAAAAGAATACTTTAAGTGAAATTATTAAGACATAGAGTACAATGGAAATTATTAAAAGTAATTATGTGAAATGTTTTATCAATGAATCTTTTAATTGTATTTAAACAATTTGGTTGAGTCTATTGTGTAATGGGGAGAATGTTGGCACACTTGTTTCAGATTTAAATAAAGTATTCTATAGTTTAAAACTTTAGCCTATCTTTTAAGTCTCACTCTTGCATTTCCTCAATTCAATCTGAGATCGGAAAATTAAAAAATTCAATTGTAAAATATTGTGGTTAAGTTTATCAGCTAATGATTACAGATTGGTGTTTTGGTTATTTATCAAAAAGGTCATGATCTGACACTGTAATGCATCTTGATTATCGGTACCAATCCCAAACCAAATAAAGCATGTCCAGAGAACTCACAATTTTTAAACAGTATTCACTTAGTTATATGAATGTACTTATGGTAGATGTATATTCATAAATGAAAGATGATGATCATAAAATATTATTGTCACTTAGCCAACATTATCAACAATAGACTCAAACCTTATAAAGCTTTTCAGTATGCTCACCACCAATTTTTGAATTGGATTAATATATATATAGTTTGCATGGATATATATGTTTGGTAATATCTTTTAAAAAAGTTGTACTATCACATGATTTACCCAATTTACAATTAATTTTATAGTGATGTCATTTCTTGCTTCTTTAAGTAAAATCAATGAAAACTAGTTGGAAAACATAAACAGTTTTTATTAAAATGGGCTATAAAAGAGAACAAATACATCATTAATGGAAAATTGATTTGTTGATTGCGGACTGGAAGGAGATAATGAGGGAGGGAGAAGCAGATGAAATATCTGTGGTATAAGATAGTTTCAGTAAGGATGACATGTGACCTATGCATAGAAATTTTAGACTTTATCTAAAATGAAGGTTTTTCCATGACATAACCATCATCATGATTATCAAGCACTCTTGTATTACACTTTTAGAATGAAGAGAGGATACTATAAACGTTATTGCTTTTTAAATATATATATAAATACATTTTAAAAGATTGAGTATTTTAATTTTACTAAAATTGCACTAACAAAAAAACTAAATGTAAAGTTTGATATTTATTTTGAAGTAAAAAAATAAAAAAAATTATTTGAATAATTTTTTAAAAAAAATATGCATTTGAAATATTTTAAGTATTTTTTTTTAATGCTTTGGATTTCGAATGTAGATAAATAGCCAATGTATATACATATATAAAGCAGTAGGTATTTTACTTTAAATAAAATGCACTTCAAAGACAAATTAAATAAAATGTGAGAATGTTAGTGGTTTTATTCTTTGTAAACAAAGAATAACGTTTCACTCTTCAAATTACATAAGAGGAGAGAGCCACAGTCATGGCTGTGATATGTTAGTTGAAAAAATTTGCAACACTAGAAATTGCTATGGTGCAATATTCATGGTGACTTGGAGCACTTTAAAAAATATTATTTTTTGGAGCCAGAGAAGCCTCTCATTGTCATGATTTATCTGCCCTACATGATTTCAGGAGATCCTGAGGCTCAGATAATTCTCACAACCCAATTAACATAGAATTTTCTCACTTCAAGATGATTCATCTCCTTTTCTCCTCTGATTCACATTTTGTCCTTTTTTGTAGTTACGCAACTCCTTTTATTCCATATATATCAATAAAACTTGTTTTCCAAAAAAATCCTGCATCTTCTAAACAATATATTTGAATTACTGCACACAAGTGTATCTCTTTTAACTTTTTAACAATGATACCAGATCTCCATGACAATAATGTGGTAGATAGTCAAACATTGGTGGTCGAGAGTCAGCGACAGCTGCTTTACAAGCAGTTGTCCTGGGTTAGCGGGTTCACTTCCCAGCTGATGCTATGACACATGGGGAAAATAATGTGGTAAATAAGAGAGTAAAATTTATTTTATTCATTTGGAAATGATGACTAGTAAAATAAACAAGTTATTCTGTAAAAAATCTTAAAAAAAATATTTGAAGAAGTACTAATTATTAAGATACTTGTAAGAGTAAATAGACAAACGTAAGTAGGAATGTAAATCAGAGATTTTTTCTGTCTTCTGTTTGATTTAATATTTATTTAAATAATTGCAAAGTGACTTTTATTTGATGATAATAATATTGAGATCAATATATGGAGATTTATTAACTCAAATTTGCTAATATTTGTATACTTATAGTTAGAAAGAACAAGCTTAATAAAAATGTTGATCTGTATTAATTACATTTTCAAAATTTGTGAATAAAAATATATGCTATAAAATAAAATAGGTAAAGTAGTATAATCTTTTAAGAGGTTATTGGATAGGCACAACTATCAGATTAATGTTAATATTATATCTTAATAAGTTTGTTATGAAGTATTATATTCTTTTGCACATTTTATATCTTCTTTATGCATTGCTAAAATTATAAAACAATTAAATAAATCCATCTTTCTTTTATCACTATATCAATGCTTATTTTAGTTTTACTTTATCAATATAACAATTTTGACTGAACCAGCAATCTTCCTCAGAGTTAAAAATATATGTAAGTGTACACGAATATAGACAAAATCAGTCTATCTAATCAATATAACCAATATAAAACAATCATATTCAATTACAAATTTATTCCTTTTTATATCCTATTATATATATAATTTGATTATACCGAATATTTCCTATATATGTAATTAGAGGGATTTGAACTCAAGATTTTTCATTTTATTCATCCTCTAATCCATCTCAAGCAACCAATATACATGACCACATTTATGTGAAAATGATACATGATTCCCAATATGTGCATTTTGTGCAAAACCAGCACCCATCATTTGAGTCAGATCATAATCTCCTATACATATATACAATCAGTGCTCAGTTTATAATAACACAACAATTCCTCAACATTTAATAGACAGGCTTCAATCTTCTCACCCTTCCAACTATTCAACCATCCATTTCACTCAGAAACCAATGATGGAATGTTCAAAATCCTTATTAGATTTTAAATTGTAGTCATGCTCATGTAGGTATTACGTCAATCTAACCTTTCATATTATTGGATCATTACATGTCAATACATATTAATAGTAGAGGGATAGACTGAACGTATACTAAGATATAATGTATTCTAAAGCAGTATGAAATTTGTTTATACTGAATATTTCCTATTTAGATAATTGGAGGGATTTGAACTCAGGATTTTTCATTCCATTCAACCTTCATTCTACCTCAAGCAACTGATAAGCATGATCACATATATGTAAAATAGATATATGATCCCCAATATACATATTTTGTGTAGAACCAGCACTCCTCAGTTGGGCCAGATCATAATCTCCCACACAAATATATAATCAATTTTCAGTTCATGTTAAAATAGCAATTCTTTAAACTTTAATGGACATGAAAACAGTTAACACCTAAAGAATACTAATATCAATAACAATCAGCAATCTTAATGTATTATCAAATAGTTATTTCCACCACTTCCATTAACCCATCATCTTTTTTTCAGGGTATAATTTCTAGAGTGGAATGATCTAGGTTGATAATCTACAATTTCTCATGTTTGTTTTTTATTCCACATAAGTGGTTGTACTGTTAACACTGCAAATCTCAATGGATCTGTTCATTTAATTTTCTCAGCTGATTCCATGTATAAGTTTCCATAGTCTATAACATTTAATACTTGTATTATCTCTTAGATAAAAAATAATTATGACATCCTGTTAAACTCATCTGGAGTGATGGTGGTAGCCTCCTTTATTGTCAATGGAGATAACCTTGACAACAGATTGAGATTGTTGATTGCTATTGGTATTTGTATTGTTTAGGTGTTGTCTGCTTTCATGTATTTACATTGGTAAATCTATCTAGCCTTGAACATTATTAACTATGTATATATTAAATATACATAAATGTAGCAAAGTCTTTGAGTTTTATAAAATTAGTATATATATATATATATAATAAGATATAAAAACATATTCCATTTATAATAGGATATAATATTATATTCTTTATATTGATTAGATAAACTATTTTTTATATATTCACGTATATATTTTAACTCTGATAGACTGCTGATTAATAAAACTGTTAGAATGATTAAGTAAAAAATAAAATAAGCATTGTTATAATGATAAAAGAAAGATGGATATTAAATTGTTTTATGAAGTTTGTATAGAAATAATAACAGATAGAAAGAGAGAGAGAGGAGAATGGGGAAAAAAGGGGAGAGATAGAGAGGAGCACAGAGAAAATACAGAGAAGAGAAAAAAAAGAAAGGTGAAAGTAAAGAGCAGTAAAGATTGTTAATTCTAAAAAAATAATTTGAAGATTAAGACCAAAGATAAGTTGGAAGGATAATGTTACTAGGATACTGGTTTTAATAAAGTAATTTTTTTATATAAATACGAAGCATAAAATAAATGGTAATAACATATGCTTAGTCATAAAGTGATTATAAAAGATGTAGTGTAGGCAACTGTATAAAGCTAAAGAAATTAAGGCAAAAGAAGTTGGATGCTTTAATAATAAAGAAAGAACAAACAATGGTTTTAAAAAGATGGTCTGAATTAGTGTATTTATTTTAGTAATAGTGATGATATAAATAATAAAAAACATTGGAATTAATACATTGGAAAAAAAATTAAATATAATATAGTTTTTTAAATAATAATACTTTGATTTATCATAAGGAAATAAAGAATGACAAAAAAAAAAAAGGTCGCCTGTTTACTATATTTCCACAAAAATCTTTTTATTAAAGTGTACAATTTTATAATGTTGCATGGTTTGGTGCATACATTGGAAAAAAAAAAATATATAATATAGTTTTTTAAATAATAATACTTTGATTTATCATAAGGAAATAAAGAATGACAAAAAAAAATGGTTGCTTGTTTACTATATTTCCACAAAAATCTTTTTATTAAAGTGTACAATTTTATAATGTTGCATGGTTTGGTGCATTAAGAGAATGATGAACTTTAGATATAATTCAGATTCCCTGTTTTACATCTCAATCATCACTTCCAATGCTCAAAATGATGTACTTCCAAACAAAAAACTATTTGATTATTCCTCTGTATATATTAATGCAACAGGATAATGGCTAACTCTATGACGTGTGGCTCAATTGTCACTTTCAAATATCTTATGAATTTTTGAACAATAAATCAATAAGTTATTATTTATGTATTTTATATGTATAAGAAATTTATTTTAAATATATTAGATTTGAGGTGATTTATTAATATTATAGAGAAAACTGTATGCAATACACAGAAAAGATCAAATAAAGTATTTGTCAAAGTAAAAAAAAATAGTTATCTGAAAAGAAGAGTCAGGGATATAGCAGGATGGAAAATGTGATTTTTGATAAATCTGCTCAAGTAAATATTTAATTTTAATTTGTCTCTTGTATAATTGTAGCAATCAATGGTAGTGATGCTAATGTTTTACTAGAATAAAATAATGGCATATTATATTGTTTTTATTGCTATTGTTTTATATTTACTGATAAAAAATTTATTGTGTGAATTATACACATTATTCCAGTATATTTGTTTTTATATATAGTTTAAGTTAACCTTAATGTGTTTGATGTCTTACTTGAGGTCCTTTTAGAGTCATTATGAAGTAATACCAGGATCACATGCCTATTTTGTTCATTATTTTTTGGTAATAAATCATTCAGTGTAAAATGATTTTTGATTAATTTATGAAATATAAGGATAATAAGGGATGAATAACTAAAACAGGCAAAACTGCCCATACAATAATGACACTCAGTGCCAGCCAGAGTAATCAATGGATGCCAGAAGGCTTGTGAATAAAATCCCATCTAATGCCTATTTATCCAATATCCCCAGACTAGTTTCTGGCTTGTGACCATCAATGAGGAGCTTTGGATCTGAGAGCACTGCACCTAGATCTTAGAATCTAATGCAACCCCCTCCAGCAGCCACATTTTATCTCTACTTAACTACAAAACTATGAGAATAAAATTTGAAAACAAAATAATATTTTCAATCTAAGATCAATAGCTTATATAGTCATATGGGTCTGAACCCAGTTTAGTACCCATACATTTTGGTGTCTTTGGCTCTTTAACAACCTTAACTGCCACTATCCTATTAGGCCGGATTGGTGTTAAACTACTAAACATCACATGATCACTATTTCTTATGCTAGCACATAACTATTATTAAAACAGGCAAAACTCTCCATACAATAGTGCCACTCAGTGCCAACCAGAGTAATCAATGGATTCCAGAAGGATTGTGCATAAAATCCCATCTAGTGCATACTCATCCAATATCCCCAGACTAGTTTCTGACTTGTGGCCTTTATCAGTGAGGAGCTTTGGATCTTATGCACAAGCCTTCTGGCATCCTTTGATTACTCTGGTTGGCACTGAATGGCACTACTGTATGGAGAGTTTTGCCCGTTTTAATAAGAGTTATGCGCTAGCATAAGAAATAGTGATCATGTGATGTTTAGTGGTTTAACACAAATCCTGCCTAATAGGATAGTGGTGGCTATGGTTGTTAAAAAGCCAAAGACACCAAAATGTATGGGTACTGAACTGGGTTCATACCTATATGACTATATAAGCTATTGAGCTTAGATTGAAAATATTGTGTTTTCAATTTTATTCTCATAGTTTTGTAGTTAAGTAGAGATAAAAAATGTGGCTGCTGGAGGGTTGCATTAGATCCTAAGATCTAGGTGCAGTGCTATCAGATCCAAAGCTCCTCACTGATGAAGGCCAAAAGCCAGAAACTAGTCTGGGGATATTGAATAAGTAGGCACTAGATGGAATTTTATGCACAAGCCTTCTGGCATCCATTGATTAATCTGGTTGGCATTGAGTGGCACTACTGTATGAAGAGTTTTGCCTGTTTTAATAACAGTTATGTGCTAGCATAAGAAATAGTGATCATGTGATGTTTAGTGGATGAATAACTAATTTTATATTAAATATTCCATTAAAAAATTTAGCGATATGCAAGTTAATGAAATAATAGAAATGTTAAGTACTGGAGATGCAATGCTGTACACTTTCATATATTATTAGAACACATTTTTTCAATCTGTTTGAGAGCACTCTATTTTAAGTTTGACTATTCTGTAGATTCTATATATATTAGTCATTTAATATCACATTCAGTGTTTTTGTGAACATCTCCAGCCTAGTTTCATCAGGATTATGACTTTTAACAATGAAAAGCTTGGCATTTTGCACTGTGGAGAACAAAGCATTACTCAATAAATTTGCTCTTTTTCAAGTAAAACTCTCCATACAGTAGCACCACTCAGTGCAAGCCAGGGTAATCAATGGATGCATTAGATCTTAAAATCTAGATGTAGTGCTCTCATATCCAAGACTTTTCACTAATAAAAGCCACAAGCTAGACATTAGTCTGGGGATATTGGATGAATAGGCACTAGATAGGGATTTTATGCACAAATCTTCCTACATCCATTGATAACTCTGACTTGCATGGACTCATAGCTTTATACTTAGCTAAAAAAAAGAAGTAAAAGGTGGCTTCTGGAGGGTTGCATTAGATCCTAAAATCTAGGTGCAGTGCTGTCAGATCCAAGGCTCCTCACTGATGAAAGCTATAAACTAGAAACTAGCCTGGGGATATTGGATAAGTAGGTACTAGATGTGATTTTATGCACAAACATTCCTGCATTCATTGATTACTCTGGCTTGCAATGAGTGGCCTACTGTATGGAGAGTTTTGCCTCTGTTTAAACGGCTTGTGCAAGCATAAAGAATAGTGATCATGTGATCTTTGTCAGGTAGTGAGACTTTAAATAATTTTGTACTTTTTAGTAGTACAATGTAGTTGTTTTTTCTATTGTCTGGTTTACTGAAATAAAAGTTTGATAGTTGATTAGAATTAAAACAACTGTTTTTTTAGTTTCCTGTATACAAATTCAGGTTATAGTAATAGCTAGGATGAATTATTAATATGCATATGTATATATTAGAAAAAGTAATTTTAACAAGCAATAATATTTTAAAATAGTATTTCTTATTTGTCTGTCTTCGGTTCGGATGGAGTTCTAATATAAATAATTTTTGTATCATATATATATTTAACAATATTATTATGTTTTTGTAGCATATAATATTTGTTTTCATTTTTGAGCTTTTCTTTTAAAATATAAGGAAAATGGTTTGTTTAATTTTTAAAACATTGCAATATAAAATTCTGTTATTAATGATTTCTGAATTATTGTCTTTTCGTGTAAAAGTTGGTCATATAGAGAGCTTCTCTTGAGACCTTTCCTGCCAGGTCATTCACTTATTTCCATCCCATCTGGCACCTTTGATGTGAACCAAAAATGATTCTGGATAATTTTATTGTGTGCTGTGACCTCAAAATAATTACCTTAGTTTTAATCACAGATTTTTTTTTGTCATCCCTCAGGATATTTATAAATTATTTTTTTGTTGTTGAAACATTACAGTCACCAATGGGAACGCTAAGTTGTCTTGGGCTGGGTTGTTTCATAAAATAATCAAATTTATTTATTTTAAAAATTCGTAACATATTTTAAATGATTATATTTGTTAATTTTTAAGGCCATTCTATGTATTTAGAAACAAAGTCTGTGTTTTATAAATATGCTTTTTTAAAGTTATGTAAGATTCTGTATGCATTAAATAATTTGTGAAAAACTATAAAAGATTTTGGCAGTTACTATTATAGTCAAGCAGCGAAAAATAGTTTAAAACTTTAAATAACTCGCTTTTGTTAATTAACATTGTAGTGGCAATTTGTTATCTATATATAGCGTTGGTGGTCGAGTGGTCAGCACAGCAGCCTTACAAGCAGTTGTCCCGGGTTAGCGGGTTCGCTTCCTGGCCGATGCTTTGACACATGAAAAATGAAATACGAGTGTGTAGTATTTTTTACATTTAATAAATAAATATATAATGATTAATATTGTTTAAAGACAATATATTACTTTCCTTATAAATAAAATAAAAAAATTGAATGGTGTTATTTGCTCAAATATAAAAACTGACAGAGCTGGGCTGCACCAAGACCAACTGGGTACTTTATTCATATATTAATAATCACTACAATTGTTTAATTCTATATTGCATTGGCTTACTTTTCTTATGCAATTGTAATTGATATAAGGGCTAGGAACACTGAGTAAAAAGCAACAACTCAAGAATAAAAGTATTATTATATAGTATGTTAAGCAGCTTTCGTTATGTTAATCCTGATATCATAGTCATCACAATAACTAGTGAATGAGAGGGTTGTGAGTAAAAGCTATAATGTAAATTTTATGTAAATATACACAAATAAATTAAATGGTCCACTTTTTAGAGAGGAGGAAACAGGATTCCTTTTTTATTTATTGAGTTAGCCTTGTTGGCAATATGCCAACTCTCCTTTATCTTGTGTTTGGAATCATTCTTTTCTATACATATGACACTAGCTGATGTAGGTTCAAATGTGCGATTGGGTTTATTTCCATGCTCTAGAAATATGGATTTGTGGTCTTAATTGTTTTTAGCCATTCCATAGAGGTATTGGTGTTAAGACAATTTTGTTGCTAGGCTGGCATATTCTCAAAATTAAATATCACTGCAGTCAGTTTGGCTGCAATAAATCTTATAAAGAGTATGGGGTGTGTGCTCAGTGGAGAGTTAATCTTTAGAATTATTAATCAACCATTTTACATTAGGTGGATTCAAAGGCTGGCATTCCTAGTGCTTATATCAATTATAAGTGTTTAAATAAAATTTAAAATGTCCTCTAGCATTAGCATATTATAAAAAAATGTAAAGGTAAATAGTTATCTTTTTACACTCTTACTTTTTTACATATATGGAAGATAGGCATTGTAGACACTACAGACAATACTCTAATATATTAAGGAGAAAGAAGGTAAAGAGGTATCTAAAATTTGTTATCATGTGCTGACACTAATGGAAATTTAATTATATTTAAACAGTTGCAATAAGTTAATTTCAAAATATTCCATAAATGTTAAGCATGGTAAATTGTTATTTATTACATAATATTAGTATTAGAATTATCATTGGCAAGATTAAAAATGAAAGAAATTTCATACTTGTCAGATATATATGTCAGTCAGATTTAAAAATATATTACTGATTAATTAAACATCCGTCCATTCTATCAAAATCCTTCAGATGTATGAAATTAAACAGTATCACTTTTATCTTTAAATTTTATTGTCATGTTCTAATGGTAGAAGATAATTTAATTATGTTTAAATAGTTACAATGTGTTCATTTCAAAACATTACATAAATATCAAGCATTGTTATTTATTTATTTATTTATTATATTAATAATCATGTAACATTGTTTTACTTATTTTTATTTTTTTACTTTTAGATTTCATATAATTAATATAAATTTATTAACTAAAATCAATAAGAGAAAGAAAGATCGAAAAAAAGTCTTAATTTTAAACTGATGTTTATGGGTTAGTGGCGTAAATTCATAAAAAATGCATAACCAGAGGTTTATTACCTTCTTTATATTATATATGAAATCAGTTCCATATAAATAGATTGGCGGTAAAAAATTTTGACAATTTATTAATAGCTTCATTACCTGTGCGCAGAGCACACACATATATATTAATTATTTATTACAGTAAAACTCAAAATTCACTAGTTCTAATTGCAGGTGGTTAAAAATGAGATTTTATCTCTTTCTTGCTACAGAATAAATAAATTTGTACAAATTATTTATTAACTTATAGTTCAGGCATATAATAGATTAAAACCCTGATCTTAGCATAGGAAGCAAAGGGTGGCTTATATAATGATAAGCTTTAAGCATAAATGGACTACTTATGCTTTTTAAACTGATGCTAATAGGTGAAGGTGCATAAATTCATAAAAAGCATGTGACAAGAGGTTTGTTACCTTCTTTATATTACATACATAGTGAGCACTATATAATTAGACCATTTATTAAAGTAAAGTGGAATGTAATTTTTTATATTTTTGAATAATTATTTTAGAAAAAAAATTTCCTTTCATATAAAGAAAAGGGAAAAGAAAAGAAAAATTTTTGGGGGAAAATGTATGTTATATTGTATTAAAGAGTGGATATTGTAAATAATTATGATGTTTTTGGAAATTTTAATAAGATTTAATAATTGGTGAGAATGTTTTAAATGCATGTCTTTTATATATGTATTTTGTAGTTCTTTGATTAAAAAAACATAAATCTTAAAACAAAAGACAAAATGTGTGTATTATATATATATATATAATACTAAAGTTTAAAAAACTGGTAGTTATTTCCTTTTATTTGTTCAAAAAAAACTTTGAAATGTGCTAAATTACTTATGAAAGAAAGTTATTTAGAACACCAGCATCAACATAGGTTCATTTTTAAGATAAGGTTTTCTTTTAAGTATAATTCTATTTTTCTACTCTAGAAAATATCTTTATTTCAACTGTCTATTTTACATGTGGTTTCTTTTTAAAGTCCTTATCATCAATTATAGTATTAGAACTTTACTTATCCATGTATTATATATTTATTTATTTACACAAAACATCACTAAATCCATTACTTAAAAATGCCTTATAAATTTAGTTAATAACCTGTCATAATTTCAGAAATGCATTTTTGGGAAAGTGAAATGCTTTCATTTTTAAACTTTTTTTTTTTTGTTACAATATGATGACATTAAAGAAAATTTATCTATGATTATTATTTGTCAGTCACTGCTAACTTTGAACCTTTATGAATAATGATGCTACTGATTTATTAATTTAAGAGCTGCTTTTTTTTTAATGGCTAGTTACAATAATTCAACTAAGATTTTTGTTTATTTACTAAGGCAATAAACCTAAAGCATGTGCGGTTGAAAATGTGAAGGTAAAGACCTCTACAGGTCTTAACCACAAGCTTACACATTGGAAGAAAAGCATTTTATATAAGATGCTAAACAAATTTAATAATAATAATTTTAATGAGACAGAATGAAAATGCACGATTTTATAAAAAAATTCCAAAAAAAGTATTTCTGGTTTTCAAACATTAAAAAATCATATACATATAGTGATAAAAAATAATAACTATTATTGATTTATAAAAGTTAAAATCCTAAAAAAAAACATAGTGCCAAAACTTCTATACCACTTATTTGGAAGTGTAATACAAAGATATCTCAAATTATAATAAACAAATAATCTACTTTGTAATTCCAAATCATTGCAGTACATAATAACAAATTTATTGCTTTTATCTTCTTAACATATAATAACTTTTTTCAATATTACAGATTCTACTTTATAGTCTTTATTAGAAATTTTCTTTTCAAATAACTGTTTATTTCATAAACAATTTCTTTCTTTTTTTATGATCAATTGAAATATTTGTTAATTCTATATATGAAATAATCTTTATTAATTTTCACTAAGGTTAAAAAGATAATAATCCATTGAGATCATTATTTAGTTTTAGTGATTTTTATTTTACAAAATTCTTGTAAATATTTAAATAATTGGATAACAAATATTCTAGGATATGGAGATTTTTTTTGGTATATATGATACAGATAGTATTATAAACAAATTAACAAATTGAAATTGAATAGAAACTAAAGTAATTTTATAATTAATGTTAAAAGAAATGTATTCAAATATTCCAAAACTTAAAAGCATACTAACATTAATATAAAATTTATAGAAATATATAAATAATATAAAGATAATAAATATTATAGAAAAAGGTTTAGTAATGTTTCATTATAGTTTATATTTTAAATATAATAGTGAATTTTAGAATATAGATACATGAAAGACTAAAGATAATGCAATTAGTGAGTTAATGTTACCAATATTTATAAACAAATTAGAAAGTATTATAATTAAAAAAAGAACAATTGTTCAAAATATTTAATAATTGATAAAATGATTTTAATAATAATATATATAATATTAAATTTACAAAACTAGAATTTGAAAAGTAAGTATTTAGGAATAGAAATTTATATAAATGATGATAAATATATTAAATTTATTAAGCACAAGCAAATAATAATGTGAAATGCTAAAATCTTTGACTGATGTACCTTAGAAATGTGTATAGGACAGCCAATCAAATGTAATAATGACTGCATGTGGAACTCTCAATTCAAAAACACAAACCAGAAATATCAGAAAAAGATAGAACACCTTCTTCTCTACTTAAATTTAAATATAAATAAGCCAGTCTCAAGCATTCTGAACTAAGAGCATGAAGCTTAAAACACCTTCACATTTAATTCACTAAATATTATATATAAATAAACACTGTGAAATCTTTAAATTTACTACAAAGTAATTTTCAAATATAATGAAATGATAGTAACAAATGTAAATATATTAAATTTATTAAGTGCAAGCAAATGATATAATAATAACATGAAAGGCTAAAACCTTTGACTGATGCGCCTTAAAAATGCTTATGTGATAGCCAATCAAATGTATTTCTGGCTTGTGTTTTTGAATTGAGAGTTCTACGTGCAGTCATTATTACATTTGATTGGCTGTCACATAAGCATTTTTAAGGTGCATCAGTCAAAGATTTTAGCCTTTCATGTTATTATAAATGATGATAATAAAATTATATTAAAACATTTCATTAAAGAAGATAAAGCATGCACATAAAACATGGCATTTATAAAAAATTTAAATATAAAAATGACAAATATAATACAGATAAAAATGTAGCTAATTTACAAAAAAAGAATTGATTATTGAATTATATAAAGGTTATAGATATGATACTAAAAAATTAAAAATATATTTTTAATTATAAAAATGTATATTAAATAACACTATTTCTATGTGAAATGAGTATAATTATAATAATAACAATAATTCCAATAAAAATTAGTGACTTTTTATATTATCCTAAAATTAATAATACATTAATAAAAGTAATTATATTGATAATGGTATAAATATTGGATGGTCAAATAGTAAAAGTCTAAAAAAATTAGTACGTAATTATAAAATATCAGATAGGAATTGTATATAAATTTGTGATAATTGTAATATGACTTACTATGGATATACAGAGAAACATTTAAATCAAAGACCAAATAATATAACAGTGCAATTAATATAAAAGATGATAAATTTGCTTTAACATTCATTACTTAATATACTCACATAAAATAGTTTTATAAAAAATATTAAACCTTTAAATTACATAAAAAATCCTAAAAGAAGACAGATATATGAAACAAATTATATTGAACATAACAAAAATAATTGTATAAGTAAATGTAAAACATTAATACATTTACTTAATAACTTGTCAATTAAAAATGAATGAAAATTATATAATAATTTAGTATAAAAATAAAGTTGTATGAAGTATGTTTTTATCCATGCTGTATAATTATGTTATGTAATTAATTTATTTTAATCTTTATACTTAATCCCTTTTTTATTTTATCTATTTACTATTTTTTATTTTTTCTTTCTCTTATAACCAATAGGTATCACTATGTGTGCAATAATATTTTTATAAAGAAAACAAGTAATGTTAACATTAAAAAAGGCATTAAAATTATATGCTGAAAAATTTTTTTTAGTATAATTATAAATAAACATTTTTTGTATATCTGATTCTATGAATATCTAGTTATCCTATTTACTTTCAGATAGAGAACTTAACATATATAGAAACATAAACAAATATTTGTTTTAAAAATTACACAATTGTTTAATCATTTATACTTCTGCTCCTATTTTTAGATTGTTCAAACAAGTTTGAGCTATATAAAAAATTTAGAAAAAAGTCACTATCAAACAAACATTTTACCAATTAAAAGCTTACTCAATACTAACTGGTAAACAATAATCTCATGGTTAGTTACTCAAAACCACTTGCTGTTTGAACACCAAAGTAAAGAATGAGTTAGGAATTAATTCATAAACTCTTAATTCTTAATATTAGAATAAAGTATAATTTAATAAACTTGGATATTAGATATAATTGTGGAGGATTTGAACAAAGACTTTCAAGCTCTTGACTCTATCTATACAACTGATATACATGACCAGACACGTGAAAAAAATAAATGATCTCTATTATATGTATTTCATGCTGAGCCAGAACTCATTGTTTGTGTGTGGTCATGTGTATTAGTTGTTTGAGATAGAGTTGATTAGCAGAAGGGTGCATGAAAGTCTGCATTCAAATCCTCTACTATTACATCTTAATTCTTAAGTAAACTAAATTATTAGAGTGCTATCTCACAAATGACATTCAAAAGTATTCACTATTTTTAACCGCTTCATTGGCTGAGCTAAAAAATGCATTAACTGCTTTACACTGTATTATTCTCTATTGACTAAAATGTGCATAACACATTGGATGGTTATTTTTAATTTAATTTACTCTAAATCCTGTTTTTTATCATAAAATGATTAGAGTATAACATATTATATTTTAATGTTTGTTTTCACATGGCAATTGTAATTACAGTAAAAAGACAAAAGTTTTCTACATATGTGTGTTATAAAACAGATTCTGCCAATTTTTGTACATCTGTAATGGAATAAAGTAATTTTATTTTTACTCTCTTTTTTTTTTTAAACTTCAAATTCTATTCATGTTTTTGTTTTGAAAAATATAATATTTGCAAGTATATGAATAATTTTTATTAGTCATTCATTGGACTAGAAATTATTCAATAATAAATAATATTTCTGTAGTGTAATTTTCATTGTCCCCCTTTCACCCAAGGTAGGGACTGGTTTTTATCTACTTTTGATATCTCGTGGAGGCATGTAATTATAAACATGTGATTGTCCTTATCTTGCATGAGAGTGATGCAGTAAAAATTAAACTACAAATTCATCTCAAGTCTAATGAATGACTAACAAAAATATTAATATACTTTCATGAAGTGATTTATGTCAAAGTTGTGAGGAAGCATGTTTGACACATATTAACTAAACAGTAGTAATTTGCTATCTGTATATATGTACTGAACTATGATAAAGGTATGTGTAAAAAATTGTGGTCTGAGCCAACTGATGAGTGCTGGTTGAGTGGAAAATGTGCTTTTTGGGAGATCATAGATCTTTTTCACAAGTTTTTGGTCATTTGTTTATGATTAGATCCCTCCACAAGGATGCTGATGTGATGTGATGTATTTGGCTTCTCCGATAGACACCAGTCTCTACCTTGTGTTAGAATGGTGCAGTAAAAATTATACTACAAAAATATTATTCATAATGTTTGCAAATAGCTTTTTAAAATAGGTATTACTTTTAAGCATTGTAAAAATTATATGGAAGACATGAAATATTTATCACTATTTTCTTTTATTTCCGAAAAATAATAAATAATTTATCAGAGACTCAACAATAATAAATAATTTAATGCTGACGTAACACTAAAGTAAATGATTATAGAAAGTGTTAACAATAATTTTCTACTATTGAAAATACACATTTTCAAATACTATGGATTTTATGAAAATATTTCAAATATTACGTAATAATTCAAAAAATGTATCACGGTAATATAGCTTTTTTAAAGGAATTCTTTTATTTTAAGCTCAAGCTTATTAATAGTTAAAAGATAATATTAAATAAAATTTCCCAAACATTTAAAAAACTGATAATTTTTAAAAACTATCATTGTTTTTCTTTTTAAATCAGGCTTTTTATTATACTTTTTCTTCTAATAAATAATCAGGTTCAAATTTATTATATAAATACGACATTTCACTATAACTACCATTGCACTAAGAGTACATACTATAAAAAGTCCATTAAAGTTAAAAGTTGTTTGACTCTTTGCATAGAACAATTTTTATTTTTGAAGTATTGTTTATTATTCTGTATAATTCTTTTCATATACACCTTCATTAATTGATACCTTGCATAGAATATAGTGAAGAGCTTTTAACAATCAAGATATTAAAGTCTTGCAGAAAAAAAAGATAAAACAGTATTGCAAGATGCCAAATAAACAAATACTAAAATGTGATATAAATTGATGTATTTGAAAACTTTTTTTCCAATCCGTGCTATATTTTTTTACTTGATTTTGATGTATAATTCTCTGAAGACTAATAAAAGTTCATTATTGAATGATATCCTATGTAAGATCTAAAGACTTTTATTATCTGCTGCTTCGATTTGCTACTACTGCTCAGGGTAGAATGATAGCCATTATATGTTTTTATTGATAGAAGCAAAAAATAAATATTCTCACTAAAGTTGAAACTTATATATTTATTTTGCCTTCAAAAAAACAAAACAAAAACCTAATGCCTTAGTCATGAATTATCAGACTTGTTAGTTTAATTAAAGAAGATTTTGTGATTCTCTGTGTCTAATTATCAGTGTTGAAAGTTAATAAAATCTGCACAATCCATTGTCCATGTTGTTGAGTAGTTTCTGAATATTTATTTACCCTGTAAACAATTATCTGGTAGTAACATCTGTAATGATAAAAATACAGGGAGTGTATTTATGAATTAGATTATTTGATTTTTTTAATGCCTCAATGAAGAGATTTTTTTACTTTTAATACTTAATTAACATCAAAATGCAGGTATACATATATAAAAATGAGTTTTCAAATGTCATTGATTTTCCAGTTATTAGTGATACTGATTCTGATGTATATATATTAAACTAACAATATTACTATCTACCAATTACTTAAGCATTTAAACTGAAATACTGTAGAATAATGAAAGATATAATCTTTTAAAGTGTTTTCATAATTTTTAAAATTTTTCTGTAATGCGAAGTATTTGTAATATTATAGATCAGGTTATAATGTCACATCAACTATGATTATTAATTTTAAAAAAATTATGGATTTATATATAAATCTATATAAAGACATATATTAACTGTATATTTTAGAAAGTAAACAAAACTAATATTAAAAATTAATTTCAAATTTGAATTATTTATATTACCATCTTAAATGTTTTTTTGTTTTTGTTTTTTAGAACGTAGACTAATAAACATTTTGGGTACTAGACAATTTTGATCTTTTTTTTTCATATGTCATAGCGCCGGCCGGAGGCGAACCCGCAACAACCGTCTGCAACCAATTGCTTGCTTGCACGGTGGCTGCGCTGACCTTTAGGCTAACAACGCTTGACAATTTTTATCTTGTAATTTTGTAGTAATATAAGAGTTAAGAGTTTAACCTGATATATCTTTATATGTATGTATATCAGATATAACAAAAGAAAAAACTTAAAATTTTAATTTTCTTTAACATATATAAATATACCAACAAAACATTACATGACCACATTTAACATATATTTTTAAAGCAGTTCTCTTCTATTCTAGCAGCATTTATTATAAGCTTGAGTGATCAAGCTCAGAAACGAGTCGTATTTACGGATATAATAGCACTACAATCTAGAGGGCCATTAATTACTCAAGTTTTAAAGTAGAGTAGAGAGAAAGACTTCTAAAAATATAAATGCGTGTAAAATCACAAACATGTGTATATAAATGCATAATTATTGCTCTTATAGATATCTAACATATATATTAGTTGTAAAAAACATTATTATTGATTCAAACATTGTGCAAAAATACTCATTATCTAAAATAAAAAAAAATTTTAATTACAATTTTTTTTTTTTTTTTTACAGTTTATAGTAATTGCGTTTCATGTACAAATTGTCAGTATTTTTTTTGTAAACTTCAGAAATCACTCAAAAAGAATAATTATTCTAACCTAACTTTTATTTTTTTCTTCTTTCCGCTGGTTAGTTGAATTCACATCAGTGTTATAATGACTGCTTGATTCAGTGATTAAAAATGCATGATATAGTTGAATATACTGAGATAATTAACAGAAGCTGTTGATCAATATTAACAGTTTATTAATAAATTATTTTAATTAATGCCATTAAGTTCATGAATGTCTTATTATCCAGATCAGAAAGAACAGACTTCTATCAATTTACTTCAAAAGTAAACAACATTAAACAAAATAGAGATGGAAGTGAGAGAAGTGTTTTAAAACGAAGGAGAGAAGAGGGGGGGGGGGAGATATTGAAAGAATGAGACAGCGAAAAAAAAATTATATTATTGAAAAACTTAATTGGAAAATTGCACGACTACACTTTGTTTAAAAATAAATTTTGTTGAATTAATTGTACAATTTGTTGTTTGAAAACGAAGATTATTTATGTTGACGGTGCTATATAGGTATAAGAATAATTTTTGTAATTTATTAAGCATGATTATAGTTAATCTTATTTATAACAATATTTTTTTTCAATAATTATTATCAATATCAGTCAGCATAATACCTTTTTTTTTTAAAAAAAAAAAGTTAAATACTCAATTTTGCCACTAGAGTGCTTAAATATCACGTGATCTTCTAAGCAATATGCTCTAGGATTTGTTTTGAAACTTTTTGAATACTCTTACTTTTTTTAAAATGAGATTGTGAAACATTTTAACCTCTAGTGGTAGGCTGAGCACAAAAATCCCATTCCATTGACCAAATTGTTTTTTTTAAATAGAAATAAAACACACTAACTCCTTTTTAAAACTTGTTTTTTATATGACTATACTCATGTAAAAAAAAATCCAACGTTTCGACTATTTTATATAATCTTTTTCAAGGCACACTAAAATAAAATAAAATATGTATAACAAATAACACATATTCCATAAAAATAAATAAATAAATAAATTACAAAATATATTCATAACCAAAAATTTACCTTATCTCACTGCCCTTTCCTATTACCAACAAACCCAACTCAAAGAGAAACAATTTCCTTTTATTAAAAAAAAAAAAAAAATCTATATATATATCCTTTAAAACATTTAATTAAAAACCTATTATTTTCTTTTCTGTTTATCTAATAACATAACTATTTAATTCTGGTTTTATTTCATTAATGAATACACTTTCTTTTATCATCCTTTCATTATATGACTTAATACATTCCAAAGGCTTTATATCAAAATCCCCATGCTTAAATTTATTCATGTGAATGTAAACAGCAGAATTTTTATCACCTAAATGCTGTTTTAATCTAGTTTCTAATTTATTCTTACTAATCCCAACATATGTCATTTCTACATTCTTTCTAAAACAATTCAAACACTTTATCAAATAAACTGAATTCATAATATCTAACCTATTATAGTCCCCATTATTATTAATTAAAAGATTTAAACTTGCTTTCTTTTTATAAACTGGACAAATTGAAACATTATATTTCCTATTAATCATTTTAACTAATTTCTTAACTTTAATAAATAAATCTTTAGATATATTAAAACCAACATAAATAATCTTTTCTCTATTCCTACTCCTATCTAATCCCATTCTATTTCTTATTTTATTTATATTTTTATTAGAAAACAAATGTTTAACTACACCCCTAGCAAGTTTAAATCTTTTAATTAATAATAATGGGGACTATAATAGGTTAGATATTATGAATTCAGTTTATTTGATAAAGTGTTTGAATTGTTTTAGAAAGAATGTAGAAATGACATATGTTGGGACTAGTAAGAATAAATTAAAAACTAGATTAAAACAGCATTTAGGTGATAAAAATTCTGCTGTTTACATTCACATGAATAAATTTAAGCATGGGGATTTTGATATAAAACCTTTGGAATGTATTAAGTCATATAATGAAAGAATGATAAAAGAAAGTGTATTCATTAATGAAATAAAACCAGAATTAAATAGGATGTTAATAGATAAACAGAAAAGAAAATAATAGGTTTTTAATTAAATGTTTTAAAGGATATATATAGATTTTTTTTTTTTTAATAAAAGGAAATTGTTTCTCTTTGAGTTGTGTTTGTTGGTAAAAATAGGAAAGGGGAGTGAGATAAGGTAAATTTTTGGTTATGAATATATTTTGTAATTTTTTTTATTTATTTTTATTTATGGAATATGTGTTATTTGTTATATATATATATTATTTTATTTTAGTGTGCCTTGAAAAAGACTATATAAAATAGTCGAAACATTGGATTTTTTTTTTTTACATGAGTATAGTCATATAAAAAACAAGTTTTAAAAAGGAGTTAGTGTGTTTTATTTCTATATTGGATATTTATGAACTATTTTGAAAAGAAGAACTCTGTGCTTGATATATTAAAGTATTATTATTATTTTTTAAATCCAGTTAGTCTTGAATCCATCAATCTACTATTGCATTACTCGACATATAAGAATTCTTTTAAGACATCATATGATGTATATATTTGCCAATATATATTTCACTTTTATTGCTAATTTTCAGCATGTTCTAGACAAATAATAAATAATTGATGGTGAGGATATGAAAAAAGCACTATATGTTATAAAATGAAATATTTCTTTTTGGATATTCCAAAACAAATGCAAAATAAAAATTGCTAATAGCTGATATATTTACAAAAAAAAAATTTTTTTTAATGATGGCATGTAAAAGAATTTATTTTTATTTTTATTAATTCAATGTCCACAATTATATGAATTGTTTAAATTTATATATATATACAAATAAAATGTCCATTAATTAAAAAACTATTGTAGGTGCAGTAAAACTATTAACTATTATATACAGCCTTGCAGTCTGCAGAAGTACTTTTAGTTAAATTAAAAACAAAACAAAATGGAAGTTAACATCATCAACTCAAATCCCATGAATCCCAAATTTTAATGTTACAGCTTGCCTATTACTTATATTCATTTTATTTCTTTTTATTAAAATTGCATCCTTAATTTTTTTATTATTATGGCTTCTCTCTTCATGAAGAATCTTAACACTTTCAATATCAAACATACATTTATATTTACTGAAGCAGTCATTAAATCATTAATATTTTTACTTTTCACACACTTGTATAACAATTCATGCTCTTTTAATCTTTTTTTAATACTGCACCTCCTTTCACCAATATAAGATAACATATTTCAGCAAAAAAATTGATATACATTACTTTTCTGCTTAACATCATGACATTTTTAGAATTATTCACTAACTTAGTAACATTATTTGTAACATAAAATGAAACATTAAACACATCCTTATACATATCCTTAAAAAATTTTACTTGAGCATTTGAAATATATGGTATAGATACACATTTTTTTACTATCAATCTTCAGCCCTTTTAATTCTCTATAACTCTTTTTAAATTGACATAAAGTATTGTTAATCTGTTCAATCTTATAACCAACATAAAATAATTTCTTAGCAAAAGTCAATACTTTGGTATTAGAGCTGCAACACAGAGCATGTATTAGACCTCCTACACCTGATCACATTCATATCAATCCACTGAACTTTGTAATCTTGGGATCTGATCAAAATAACATGTCCATGGATCTTGTACATGACCTTTTTTGGCAAAAAAATGTGTACACAGATCTTGTAGATGGTATTTTGGAAAGATTTACAAAGTTATCAGGAGGTTGATACGAATGTCAACAGGTGCAGTAGATCTAATGCATCCTCTGTGTTGCAGGACTAAAAATAAATAAAAGTAAAAACATAATATAAATTTAAACAAGACATTCAAATATGTTTGACTTGGACACTAACAACTTTTAAAAACATTTGAAATTAAAAAAAAAATGATTTGAGATCTTAATGAAATGACAGCAATATACAAAAAAATTGCTAGTTTAAATATGCACTAAACAAACAGTAAATGATTTTAGTTTTTAAATAATATTTATAAAAAGACATTAACTATATGTACGACTTCCACAGTAACAACTTATAAGAATGACATTAAAAAAAAGTGATTTGCGATCTTAATGAAATGATGCCATTACACAAAAAAATTATTACTAAACAAACAGTAAATGATTTTGGTTTTTAAATAATATTTATAAAAACACATTATATTTACCATGTAATATATAACAGGAATTGTCACTTTGAAACAAAAAAATAATAATATGATCACAGAGAATGGACATCTGTACTAAAAATTTTCCCTCCGAAAATGTAGAACATGATCGCAGAGTATGCTGGGATTTTCAACAGGAATGCTAATGAACATATTTTTTATAAACAAATTAAAACAAAAAAAAGTGGAACAAAAATCACAGAAAAAAATACATATTAAAATGAAAGAAAAACCGCACAAAAAAACAAACATATTAATTATTACATTTTCATTTACCATTGTTAAACTTCCACCACTCACAACTTTGACGCCATCCATTTCAGATAAATACACTAATGGTTAGTACTAATCATTTTCGAAACTAGAGATTATCTCTAGCACAGATATAAACTTTAAACCTTAGTTAAAAATTAATATATCTGATTTTTTTAAATTTTACACATATTAATTATGAGACTAAAACCGAAAATGTAGAACGTGATTGCAGAGTATGCTGGGATTTTAAACAGAAATGCTAATAAATGTATTTTTTTTATAAACAAATTAAAACAAACAAAAAAAATGGAACCAAAATCACACAAAAAATACATATTAAAATGTACTCCCCCCCCCCAAATACATATTAATTATGAGACTGAAAATGTTGAAGTATTACGAAAAAAAAAAGATTGCATTGATAAAAAAAACACGTTTTCATGTATACTTGCAGGGATTATTTTCTTTCAATTTGATATCGTGACATTACACATTTATTGTGAGTGTGAAAATGTCTCCTATCTCACCTATGCTATGTCACAGCTCTAATACCAAAGTACCCAAAAATCTCAGTATTCTTAAATTTATCACATTGGTAACAACATAATTTTTCATTACAAAACAAAAAGATCTAAAACTTTCCATGTTATGCATAAGTGATACTTTTGATTTGCTATTTATACACCCCCTTTTTTGCAATGGTTTGTTTATTAATTTATAACTTAATTTACTATTATCACTTGTAATATTTAAGTCCAAATAATTAATATTTTTATCCTGTTTCTTTTCAATACTCCATTTCAAGCCATTCAAATCATTTAATTCCTCTACAAGCAAATTTGTAATATTGGTATTTCTGCAAATAAAAGCATCAACCACATTTCTTTTGTAAATTTTAATATCTTTAAAAGTACACATTCAAAATACTACTTTCATATGTAGACAAACCAAAATTGCAAACTTGTGCAATAACAGATAGACACACAGACCAATCTTTAGACATTTTATAATATCTACCTTCAAAGGAAGCAGCAATGTTTTCATCAAAAAATTTTAAGAATCAATAATAAACTTTATCACCTATTTACAAACATCTTTACTTTTTAATGCATGCTTAATTATTTTTATAGAATCCACTCTATCAATAGAATCCCACATTTCTGTGATATCTAATCAAACAATAGCATCATTCTCATTAATCACTATATTTTTAATTCTATCTACAAAATCAAAAGATGAAGCTATAGTATTTTGTCTAAATCCTAAAAAACTCTTGTAACAGCTTATCAATATATTTAGAAGTTTGATATATAATTGAACCACCAAAATCAATCATAATTCACAAAGGATTCACTTCTTTGTGTAACTTTATATTTGCAAAAATATGAGGACATATAGTGAAGGAAGGGCTGCGGATGTGCTTAATGATGAAATGTCAAGATATTGAGAAAGTTAAAGTGTAAATGGATAAATTTGGTTTCTGTTTGATTAAAGAATATAATATGTATGGTTAACAGTATTTTAAACAAAACTAAAACTAAAGCTTTATATAATAATGTGTAATATAAGATATATTCTTCCTGCACTATATGTCCTCGTATTTTTGAAAATATAAAGTTACATAAAGAAGTGAATCCTTTGTGAATAATGATTGATTTTGGTGGTTTATTTATATATCAGACTTCTAAATATATTGGTAAGCTGTTACAAAAATTTAAGGATTTGGGGAAAACATTATTGTTTCACTTTTTGCCTTTGTAGATAGAATTAAAAATATAGTGATTAATGAGAATAATGTTATTGCTTCATTGGATATAATAGAAATGTGTAGTTTTTTGGTAGAATGAATTCCATAAAAATAATTGAACATGCATTAAAAAGTAAAGGTGTTTGTAAATATATGATAAAATTTATTATTGATTCTTTAAATTTTTTTGATGATAACATTGTTGCTTTTTTTGAAGGTAGATATTATAAAATGTCTAAAGGTTGACTTATGGGTCTGCTGTTGTCACACAAGTTTGCAATATAGTTTTGTCTACATATGAGAATAGTATTTTAAATATGTGTACTTTTAAAGATATTAAAATTTACAAAGGGTATGTGGATGATGTTTTTGTTTGTAGAAATACCAATAGTATTAATTTGCTTGTAGAGGAGTTAAATAATTTGAACAGCTTGAAATGAATTATTGAAAAGAAACAGGACTAACATATTAAGTATTTGGATTTAAATATTACAAGAGATAATAATATGTTAAGTTATAAATTAATAATCAAACCATTGCAAAAAAGGGGATGCATAAATTGTAAATCAAAAGTACCACTTATGCATAAGATGGCAAGTTTTAGATTTTTTTTGTTTTATAATAAAAAATTATGTTGTTATCAATGTGATAAATTAAAAAATACTGACATTATTGATAATGAATTATTTGCTGTTGGTTATAAGATTGAGCAGGTTAACAATACTTTTTATATTAATTTAAAAAGAATTATAATGATTTAATGGAGTTGAAGATTGATAGTAAAAAATGGATATCTATTCCATATATTTAAAATGCTCAAGTAAAATTTTTTAAGGATATATATATATAAATAAAGGTTGTGTTTAATGTTTTATTTGTGTTATAAAAATCATAATAAGTTAGTGAATAATTCTAAAAATGTCATACTTGTTAAGCAGAAAAGTAATGTTGTATATCAAGCATTTTGTGGAAGTATGTTATCATATATAGGTGAATCAAGATGCAGTATTAAAAAAAGATTAAAGGAGCATGAATTGTTATATAAGCATGTGGAAAGTAAAAAGAATAATGATTTTAATGACAGCTTCAGTTTTCTTGGACCATGAAAGGACATGTAAATATAAATGTAGGTTTAATATTGAAAGTGTTAAGATTGTTCATGAAGAGAGAATCCATAATAAAAGAAAAAGTAAGGGAGCAATTTGAATAAATAGAAATAAAATGAATATAATTAATAGACAAGCTGTGAACATTAAAAGTCAGATTCATGAGATCTGAGTTGATGACATTTGCTTCCATTTTTTTTTTTAATTTAACAGCAATTGAGAAGGATTAAGGAATTAACTGAAAGTACTTCTGTGGATTGAAAGACTGCATATAATATAGTTAATTACTGATATATATATATATGTGTGTGTGTGTGTGGATGTATATATTTAAAGTTTAAAAGGAAAAATAGAAATGAACACAGACAATATTTATATAATTATTTAAAATAAATTTTGGAGTAATTGAAATATTGATTAAGTAATAATATTTATTTATATTTTTAAAGTACTATAAGTTATTTGAAATTATACACATTATTGTTTCCAGTTTGGGCTTATAACAGTATATTTAATAAAAAAGTAAAAAGTGATTCCAGAAGAGATGTATTAGATCCAAAAATATAGGTTCAATATTGTCAGATCCATTGCGCTTCACTGATGAAAACCATAAGCTAGAAACCAGTCTGACAATTGAATAAGTAAGCAATAGTTAGGCATTTTGATGCACTAACTTTCTAGCATGCATTGATTATTATGATTTGTGCTAAGTCGCATTTTATATGGAGAAACTAGTTACCTGTAATAGATTGGACACATATAAGAAATGATGGTCATGTAATGTTATAGTGGTAAATATATAATTGGGTTTTAGACTCTTCAAAAGATTAAGGTCAAGAATCTAGAGTTGTGAGTAGTGAATAACACATACTGTTATATTTATATGTGTTATATAATTTAATTGTAAAATCTTCTGATTTAATGTTGCAACCAAGATGTAACTGATAGTTACATCCACTAAAGTACTTCACTTAGAAATCCACATTTTGTGATGGAATGTAATAACTGAGTACAGGATATTTTGAAAACAATATTTAAAAAAATCTCCAATTTCCTCTAGTTATGATAAGTTTAACAAACTCATAATATCAGGTATCAGAGAATACATCTCTCATGGATACAAAAAGGAATTTATTCTAGGATAGAAAAAAACCAACAGTGTTCTTTATAGCTATTTTTGTTTATTATTCATAGAAATTGCTGACCAATAAAATCAGTGGATGATGCCAGAAAAGAAAAGTCCAAAGAGACCCTATAAAAAGAAAACTTGGCCAGATTTAATAATAAAATCTGACCACTGTTACAAAATCTTGGTGGATGTAAAACAATTTCTAAAAACAGCCTACTTTTGAAATTAATGTGATTTCCAATTTTACATGCTGACCTTCTAAATCCAAAATTGATAGAATGATAAAAGTAGCATCGAACAGAATTGCAGGTCTTATGTTTCAAAATGTCATATTATTCGAAATCTAATAAAACCTGTAGATGATGAATTTGAATGTACCAGAAATGACTCCAGAAGCAAATGATATAATTCCAGAGTTCTAAAAAATTAGTACCTAAAGATAAATTATATTTGACTAAACTATTTACTGGCATTCATACAAAAACTATTCCAAAATTTAGCAGAAAAGCAGAACTATAGCAATTGTAAAATGAAATTCACCTAGTAATGATCCAAAACGTTATTATTACGTGTTTTCTTCAAGCTTTTTAAAATAATTATATTATCAAGAATTTTGTCAAGAGCTAAAAAATAGACTGTGTTTTAGTCAAGAAGAAGCCCTTATGAATAACTTTTTAACTGATATTAAAAAAGACCTTCAAAATAAATTAAAACCTTGCTGTGCGTTTTATTGATCTAACTTTTAGCATACGATTCTTTTAAAAAGTTTCTTAAATTCTTAAACGAAGAAACCCATTCATTTATTTGATAAAACGTTTTATAATAGAAACAGGCAAGTGTTACTAAATGGCAATAATAATAGATACAATTTTTTAATAGAATTATCTTCGTTATGAGTTTTTCTCATGCCTACTTTATTAAATATATTCATTAATGATGTTTTCAAAAACAGAATGAAGGAAAATCATTTATGCCGATATTGCTTTGATTTCTCAAAAAAAATTTTTTCCTGAAATAGAAAAGTCTCTCAGCAAGGATGTGAAAAGATTGGAAATGTCTTATTTAAACAGGCAAAACTCTCCATATAGTAGTGCCATCTTGTGCTAACCAGAGTAATCAATGGATGCCAGAAGGCTTGTGCATAAAATCCCTATCTAGTGCCTACTCATCAAATATCCCCAGACTAGTTTCTGGCTTGTGGCTTTTGTCAGAGAGGAGCCTTGGATGTGAGAGCACTGCACCTAAATCTTAGGATATTGGATGAATAGGCACTAGATAGGAATTTTATGCACAAGCCTTCTGGCATCCATTGATTACTCTGGTTAGCACAAGGTGGCACTACTATATGGAGAGTTTTTGCCTGTTTACTAGCAGTTATGTGCTAGCATGAGATGGTGATCATGTGATGTTTAGCAGTTTAAATGTCTTATTTGTAATTCAATAAGGACAGTATGTTCAAGTTTCCATGTAAACAGTAGGGAATCATCTTGCAATCTGAATCTAACTTTTTGTAACAATAGACTGTAACACAATCATGTTCCATCCTCTTTAGAAGTAACCTTAGATCATAGCCTAACTTATTTTTCTCATTTAGCTAAGATTAGATCAAAATTAATTTTTAGTAATAATTTCC
This sequence comes from Epiperipatus broadwayi, assembly GCA_028023455.1. Classification (NCBI taxonomy): domain Eukaryota; kingdom Metazoa; phylum Onychophora; class Udeonychophora; order Euonychophora; family Peripatidae; genus Epiperipatus; species Epiperipatus broadwayi. The sequence continues at coordinate 6,634,212 of JAQFVV010006244.1, read as the reverse complement.
TTGGAAAGTTAGCTGCCACTACATGAAGTTGAGATGAAATATTTTAAGAATAGTTTCTTTAAAACTATAATATTTCTCTGATAAATACTGTGTCCAGTTTGGAAGAAAAGTTTTTACACTAAATTTCTGAATATTCAAATATATATAACATATTACTAGTACTCTCAAGTCTCTTTCTTCACAGTGGCTTCCTATTCTTTCACATATTTCTCCATTATTTATCAAAAAAGAAATTCTTAAGCAAATCAAAGTTATCAATACCTCAACATATAATTTCACTAATCATAATTTGTCTCAAATCAACATTTTTTGGATATTCAATCAAAAATTTACAATTAAATAATTAAATTTTTTTTTCCTGATGCAATAATAAAATGATTTTTGTAAATGTAATTGGAGTCAGGTCAATGTATTTAAGATAATCCCATGGTTGTTGCAGTTATTTATTTTAGAAATGTAACACTGATCTCTATAAATGAGTGCAAACACAAACTATGAATCAAATGGCTAATTCTCTGCTGAATCCATAGCTTCCGCAAAAAAAAAGACCCGACAAAGTATATACTCCCTTGCCCCCTATTAATGGTATCTCTATCCCTCTTCCTAGTTTTCTATTGCTTTTTCCATTTCACTCAAATACAACCAAAACAAAATAGGTGACATAGAGCATCCTTGCCTTTAGTCCCATCCCATTTTTAACTTTAACTGATTCTATACACTAAAACATTATTTCTTTTACATTTTCAGCATTTAACGATAGAATATAGTGAATACTCTATAATTGCGGGAAAGACTTATTTCAATAAAGGGGAGGGCAGCTTCATGAGAAGTTGCGTTTAAACTCCAATGAAAAATATTACTACAGTGGTATGGTTACAGAATTTTGATAAAGCCACTTAGAATTCTGTCTTCTGGCTGTAATGTCTATAGATTCCTGATATTTTGTTAATAGGTAAACTGTCAAAAAATCTACATTCTAAATAAATAAACAGTAAATATATATAAATATTATATATGAGGTATATGAATGAAATGATATATTATTGTATAGATTATTTATGGGACATATAATTACAATGCATTTTTAAATATCCATGTAAAACATTATCCATGACTTTAAATAATTGAATGATTTATTGTTTGGGAATTTGTATAAAGTTTTATATAAAGTTTATGCACTAAAAGTGACAGAATAGAGGGATGACTTTGAACTCATTGCACTAAGTCATGCAGACTTAGTCATTTTTTGACCAAGAGTTCATAAATTTTAAGAACTGGAGATAACTGAGCTGAAGCCAAAATCCATAAACCTTCAGATCTAGAATCCACTACTTTATTAATATGTAATTATCAAATCTTTTATTTCCCAGGCATTCATAAAAAGTTTAAGTACCAGACCAGACATAATTAAAACTGAATCCATAGAACTTGATACTCACATGACTATCTCTCTACCATTGTAATAAATCACACAGATTATTTCTGTTGTTTTTTTCTAAACAGTAAGATCTATATATAATAAAAATAAAATTCCAACCAGAGACATCATTATGGTCAACCACACATAGGATCAAAGAAGACAAATAAACATGTGTGTGGAAGAACATATATTGGTGAGACCATTCATACCATTGAAAAGCACTTGCAAGAACACAAACTGATGATCAAAAAAGAAAAAAACAAGCCATGTATGTGCCAATGAACATATGTTGAAGTGAGAAAATACAAAAATATTGGATAGAAAAGAAAAGGTACAAAGAAGAAATTTTAAAGAAGCTGTTCACATAAAAATGGCAAAAAATCCCATAAGCCAACCTAGTCTGACTATACATTATGCATGGAAGCCACTAATCAACTTTGGTCTTAGGAAAAAGTGGTAAAATCAGGAAGAAACTCATAGATAAGTATATAAAATTTCTACTGACCATTTCCTTTGGCAGGATGGCTGAGTTGGTTAGAGATTTACCTTAAAATTCAATGCTCAAGAATCTAAGGATCCAAGTTCAAATCCCATGCTACTATTGTCACTGGTCAGGCCAGCAACACCTGAAGATCAGGGGGAAATAATACCTCTTGAAACATTGTGCATATACTAACCTGTTTGATGTGCTATTACTAACAACTGAATGTATTTAGAATATTTAAATAAAGTTAAATTTTTCTAAAGACATTCAACACTCATATTAAATAATGGAAATAGACCAATATAAAAATACAAATAAATATATAGTTTGACTACAATGGATCAATTAACTAGGATTTACAATTAGGCATGAAATGTATAGATTTTCTGGAAGATTATTTCTACTAATTTTTTACTGGTCACTATTAGAATACAAACTTAAACTTTAATTACTATGTCTAGGTATTAATTAGGAAGTTTTATTGAAGTATAATTTTTTATATCATAACTTTTTATAACATGATTTGTTGGTAAAAAATGCTGTGCATGAAGAAATAACTGGTGAGATATGCAGACATTTAGTTATAATTCTGCTATTATTATTAGATCAATAGGCATATGCTTTCAAACTATTATATATGTAAAACTCACTATACATATTGCCACACACAGCAAGCTAGAGTAATCAATGGATGCCAGAAGTCTTGTGCATAAAATCCCCATCCGATATCCCCAGACTAGTTTCTGGATTGTGGCCTTCGTCAGTGAGGAGCTTTGGATCTGAGAGCATTGCATCTAGATCTTAGGATCTAATGCAACCCTCCAGCAGCCACATTTTATCTCCACTTAACTACAAAACTATGAGTCTTAAACTGAAAACACCTTAATGTTTTCAATCCAACTTGCTGTGTGTGGCAATACGTATAGTGAGTTTTTCCTGTTTTAACAACAGTTATACACAAGCATAAGAAGAGGTGGTCATGTGATGTTTATTATATATGTACAGATATTTGAACAATAATTTTTTTAAATTACAAAATTGATTATAGAATGCACTCAGCAATAAATTTTAAGAAAAACATAACTGAGTTACTTAATAATGTCTACACTTTGAAGTATTTTTCCAAATATCACAAGATCCATTTTATCTCTTGGATTTTAAAAGCTGAAAGGTTTTTAACTATCTTAAATGGATACTAAGCATTATTTATTATGTGCATATTATCTTTATTCAATAAAATAGATTAAATTAATTTCAATTTAGGGATTTAATCACATTATATAGCCTATATTTTTAATTATATATTTTTTATTATTTTTTTGTAGCATATTCAAAAATATTATAGATGAATTATGCTTTCAGTAACTAAATCCAGCTTTGTGTTCTTATCATGTGTGATGGAAGAAGAATAGAGTTTTGCAACTTGCTTTATTCTTGGTTTATAATAAATAGTAAAATTCTGTATATTCATAATTTGCTTTTTTGCTAGCATTTAAATAGAACTGAACAATAACCAAAAGTTATTTTAATAATGGTAAATCAAAAATGTCTATTATATTCCAGGAGTATTTACAGATTTTTGATAATCATTTTATTACAACATGCTGAGTCTATCTGGCACTATGGTGGTTGCAAAGCAAATACGATCAAACCTTGTAAATTATTCTCAATATTGCTGTTTTTCATTGTGTGTTAGTATGACTCTCATATCCACATTTATACATTACAACTGGAAAGAAGTTGTTTCAGTTGTGTTCTTAATTAACTTAAATGATATAGTTTGATTTTTTAAATGTATATAAGCTATTTTCTAACCAACATGGTCATTCTTCAATTTAAACACAAAAGCATGCCATGTATGGAATTTTGCATCATATTATATGCAATGCAATAGAGGTCTTTGCCTAAAATCTTGTTTAATTTGTGGTTCTAAAAATATTCAGATATCTTTAATCCTGTGTTTTTGGATAAGAAATAACCTGACTGAATAAAAATCAAATTAATATACTTTAGTATGTGGATATATTATATATTTATATAATCTATAATGTTCAGTTTGGACAAAATGCATTAGAAATTTATGGAGATAAATAAAGACTCAGAGACTATATCAATGAAGGGAAATTGTGGTTGCAATGAAAACAGTTTTTCAATAATTATTGAATTGTACAAATGTTCTTGATGCAGGTTTGATTGGCTTATGTATTTTGTTCTCTTATATGCATATTTTATTACATCATAGTAGTTATAAAATGCAATTTTAATACAATACTCACTTAATCTTGTGTTAATATAATAAATACATATTTTTTAAAATTTTATATTTTTACAATGGAAGTTTACCAATAGTAGACTTTACAGGATTTGTCAGGATATAGAAGAGCTTTGATATTTTTATGCCATTTTATATTGATTCATTTTAATAATGAATAGTTAATGTTACTTTCTTATATAGTTTTTTTTTTACATTGTTATCAATATTAAATATAGGTAATTTTTTTAAAGCAGTTTCACCATCATTTTAATATTTCTTTTAACTAAAGTCTTTGAGAATTATTTTGAAAGTTACTCAATTATCTTTTTCATTGTCTTTTTTTATAATAAAGATTTTCTTTTTTGTGATAATATGCAAATCATTTTAAAAAGAACTATTTTCTCACTCTATATCAATGTCAGAATACCAGCAAATAATGAGCTATCACAAACTTATGATTTTATAATTCAATTCATTTTCAATAAGTTTCTGCTTTATTTCTTTGGTCATCATTGACATCAAACTTGAATGTTAATCAAATAATGTCTATTTGTAATATAATCACAGCAGATTGTATATTTGTATTTTTATATTGGACTATTTCCATCATCTAATAATATATGTATTGAATGTCTTTAGAAAAATTTAACTTTATTTAAATATTCCCAATACATTCAACTGTTAGTAATAGCACATCAAACAGGTTAGCATATGTGCTATTTATTACTAACAGTTGAATGTATTTGGAATATTTAAATAAAGTTAATTTTTTCTAAAGACATTCAATACATATATTATTAGATGATGGAAATAGTCCAATATAAAAATACAACTAGAACATCAATCATCACAAACCTTCAGATTGTATATTTGTTTTAAAATATTTTTAGAGTAGAACCTATGATGTAGTAATCTGGATTTGATCTGAATGGAATTTGCAACCTAAGTAGCATGTCAAACAACTGTTTGTGTAAGAGAATCTTTAGCTATTTCTTAAATTGAGGGTGAATCTAAGGTGGTAAAATCATAAAAACTCTTACAAAATTTAACTATCATGATAAAAATATCTTTTCCTTCGGTTGGGGGGGGGTAGTAAAGATAAATTTGCATGGTTATTGACTATTTAAGACTGTTATCTGGTTGTAGAATACTCTTATTTGAATACAAATTATTCTCTACATACATTTTAAATAAAATTAATATTCTCTATTGACTACTAAGCATTTCAAAATTTATTATTAATTTTTTACTTACTAATTTGATATAAATAAATTCAAAATCAAAAATACAAATATCATGTGAATCGATAATCAAAAAATAATTATTCAATACAAAAATGCCTGCCTGATTTGGTGCAGTGGTCTGGAGCTCAGTGTTCACTAGTCGTGACCCCAACTCTGTTACTTCCGGCGCTCGAAGAACTTCTGTACAATAATGCCATTGACAAGAATCTCAGCCTCAGGGTGGCCTTTGAGCATTCCATCATCAGATTTTCAATTGGATGGACGGTTGAAGAGTTGGATTGTGGAGTAGATTGAAGCCTGTCCATTAAAGTATTAAGATTGGCTATCTTAATATATATCTGAGCACCTATAACATATGTGTAGAGATGGTAATCTGGATCAACTGATGATTGCTGGTTTAGCATGAAATACGGATATTGGTGATTATTTATCTTTTCAACATATATGTGTTCAAGTGTATCAGTGTTATGAGATAGAGTGGAAAGAGGTGGGTCATGTCAAAGTCTGTGCTCATATACCCTATATATTACATATATAGACACAGGTATATAATGAGCCTGTGATTCAGTTAATAATGCCATTAAATTATTTATTTATTTTAATGCAAAAAGTAATTGATTATATCATATTAAGTCAAAAATGTCTGTGTGCGTTTTGCATAAAACAATTTTGTATGTTATTAAACTTTTATTATTAATAAAAAATAATTATGTAAATATGCATAGACAATATAAATGTTTTTATTATAACTCTTCAACAAATGTGTGTTATTATTTTATGGTATGTCGTTGTCCAAATATTAAGCTGATTTAAATAATTATTATTTATCATAATCAGCATGGTTTCGTCACAAGATTAAAAATTGCATAAAAATATTCTTCATTTGTAAAAGTGTCACTAAAATTATGGGTGCTATTGACTTTACCTATTAAGTAAATCCCTGGGTTGTATCAAGTATCAGGTGATGAAGGCCAATCTTTTAACAAAGTTGCTAGTGGGAGGGAATTTTGGAAATCACTGCTAGACATAACCACAGTGTCACGCTGACATGAGTACTCCCAATTGTTTATATGCTAATTAAAGTTATTCTATTTTCTTCACTTACAAAGACATCTGTATAAAAGTGAAAAACTATGTAACTATATATAGAGATTATTGACTCTTACTATTTTTTTTACGGTGATTTTATTATTAGCCACAATTTGACATTGGTTGAAGTTATATCCTAATGAATATGGATTTTAAAATTATAGTCGAAAAAAGACTCCTGCATCTATATTTTTTACACTTACTCTGCTTGAACTACGCATTGCAGACATACATACACATTTATATATTGATTCTATGTTTAGTCATATAGAATTTATGTATATGGAGACTTCTCTAAATATTTAGTAATACTATTATTGCAGGCTCTTTTATAATTATCCCCCAAAAATTTGATGTTATCATTTGGTCACAAAAACACTTTTTATTTCTATGTAAACAGTCAAAATTCTCTAGTGCATTTAATATCTTTTTTTCCTCTTGTTATATAAAATTATAACAAATCATTAATACCGATTTGGGTTTATATCCATATAGTTTTACACATGTAATGTATAATTTTGTCTTTATTTTTGTCATCAATAATTTAAAACAAGTAAAATAAATTGATTTAAGTATTTTTATTTAAAAAAAGCCATACATGAAAGTTTTTTTATATTTATCTCATTTATACGCAATTTAATCTTATTGCAAGTCTTTATTTATATCATCATTTACGCTTGTTATATTTTACACATTTGTTGGATAGTAGGGGAGGAAGGAGTGTGAAATGACAAGGAATGATTTGTTGATTATATTGTAATGACTCTTGATATTATGTTAAGTATTTTTTGCATTTGTAAAACTAATTGGTTTATGTGGTTACATTGCTTACAAAGATTTATATTCACAGAGGCAAAACTCTCCATACAGTAATGCCACTCATTAAAAACCAGGCTAATTAATGGATGCCAGAAGATTTGTGCATAAAATTCTTATCTAGTGCCTATGCATGCAATAACCCCAGACTAGTTTCTAGCTTGTGGCTTTCATCAGTTAGGAACTTTTGATCTGAGAGCACTGCACCTAGATCTTAGGATCTAATGCAACCCTCCAGCAGCCACCTTTTACTTCTTTTTTTTTTTTTTAGCTTTCTATAAAGCATTGCTCTTTAGCTTGTACAGTTGTATAGATATGAACTCAGTTCAGCATCCTCACTGATGAAAGCCACAAACTAATTAGTCTGGGGATATTGGATGAGTAAGCACTAGATAGGGGTTTTATGCACAAACCTTCCTGCATCTATTGATTACTCTGGCTTGCACTGAGTAATGCTACTGTATGGATAGTTTTTTCCCTATGAAAAACAGCTTGTATAAGCATAAAGAGTCGTGATCATGTGATGTTTGATGGCTTAAAGATTTATATTTTTATATGTCAGTATATATTTCTTTGTTTTCAGCTTGTTTTAATCAATCACTGACTTCATTGGTATTTGTTGTTAATTTTCATTCCATAGAGTGGGTTTTGTCATAAAAATTTCCAGATGGCTGCATATATATCTATAGAAATAATCTTCTCCTTCTGAGGCTTAGTTACTTCATACTACTTCTTAGTATATTAGGGTGATATCTGTGGATGATTTGCAAAGAAAGGTAAACCTTGTGCATCATAAAACATATGGCATAAAATTTGGAATAATAATGTCTGATTTTGTATATGGTATTCACAATCTTTCTAATGAGATTATAAAGCTAACATACTTATGGAGAAAATCTACTTAATTTTTGCAATATACTTTGATGCTTTTTATTTTTCTTCCAGTAACCAATTTTCTCTTCCTATTATTGTATATAGATTTGTGTGAAATTTTCATTTTGTTATTTAATTATAAACAATTACCATTTAATCATAACCTACTTTTGAATATAATTCTGTTTAATCTCTCTTCAGATTCATACCATAATCTCAGATATATGATTTGTATACAAGCATATTTTTAATTATCAAAATGTCTATATACCACATTCTCATGGCATAATGACTAGTACATTTATCTGGCAAGATCATGACTTGGATTTGAATATTGTTGGAGATAAGGATTACTTTCAGGTAGTTAAACATTTTTTTTGCAAGCTTAGGATTCTATCAAATAGCCAATTTATGATACATAAAATAATATTTAATAGTGTAAATTGCTTTGAAGGTCATATAATGTTTGAAAACAGGAAGTGACAAAGTTGACCTATGCTCAATGAACTTTTAACTCTCATGTCCATGACGTACCACTGGATGAAATCAAATTTTGCTTAATAAATGGGTAGTTAATTATTTTTATTAAAGAATAAATTTTTCAAAAATAATCTAAACAATTCCAAATAACGTCAATGTACTAACTATATATTAAAAACATGATTCTAAATATAATGATGTTCTCACACATATTATGGAGGATGTTGTATAGGTGTTGACATTGAGCCCATGGTTTAATCGGCACTTTTTTACACTGCTCGTTGTTTAAAATTAGAGTTATTGCACTGTTTGGGTTTATGTATTGAGTTGTAGATTTCAAAGCTTAGAAGTTTATACATAGATTCCTTCCTAAAAAAATATAAATAAAATCTCATGTTTATTGAGTGAAACTGTTGTTCATGCTTGAACATCATATAACTTCCCAAGCAACTGAATATATTATATTATTAGAACTCTTTATCCCTTCTATGTCATCTGTATTCACTTACCTTCTGAAAAGACTTTTATTAAGAAATAAGAAAATATATAATTTTATTACTTCCCAGTAACTTGGGAAGATCACATGATATTTATGTGCCAAAGAAATAGGTTTATTTCAACAATACCAATATTTTAAAAAAATATTCACCTGAACATCAATTCAAAATTTTTTAGCTCTTGAATCAGACACTCTACCATTATGATAAATTATAAAAATATTTGATCAATGATAAAAGTAATTTAGCATTGCTTTTTTTTTTTTTCATATGTCAAATGCGTTGAAAGGAAAACAAACCCGGGCCAGCTGCTTGGAAGGATAGCTATGCTAACCACTAGGCCAACAATGCTTGATTATACAAATCTAAAATGCCTTTACGATGCTCCATCAGGTAAATGAAGCAAAGTGGGCATAGTTAAAAAATCGTTTGATTTAGCTTGTTTCATCACCAGTGATGCCAAATCAATAAATAGAAGAGACACTTGTTTTGCCATTTCCAAAAAATGGATAATATAGAAGGAAATTTGCATACATTTGAATATAACATTAACAATATGAAAAGACTATGAATATGGAGCAACAAGGGCTCTGAAAGCGCTAAGTCTGCAAATTTGAATATAAAAAAAGCCTACAAATTATTACATAAAAAGTTTCACTGCAACGCATCAGTGTATTATTAATTATTACTTTAAAATATTTATATCTTTAAAAAAGTTATTAAATCTGAGTTTTATCATTAAATACTAGCATTAATTTAATTGGTGTTAATTTATTCTATAAGATTATTATATACATGTGTCCCTATATGTGCATACACAAGTTGAAATTCAGAATATATAAAGAATCTGGGTTTTATAGGTACACAATACATAAATGATTTTATATGAATGACAATAATTATGAGAGAATAAAAACAATGGTTATTTTGTCCGTTCCCAGATTTATGTAGTCATTTATAAGTGATTGAAATTTATTGTAATTGTGGCTAAACGGTGTCTTATTGATGATTATACTCATTACTCAAAGTACAAATAACAATATTGATTTTGATAGCAAAAATAAAAGCAAAAAGGATAAATTATCTATATATCCAGATTACCATGAATTAAATGCTGCATGAAATATCTATATTATTATTAATCAGACAGTATTTTAAATTAGAGTAACAGCAATACCATGCATCTAACTATTAGTCTTTTTGTATATGTCTGGAACTAACTATAGAACAAAATATTCACATAATATGAAATTATATATATAGTTTATTGTTTAAATTGTGATACAAGCAGTAATTGTATTTATTAAATTAGTAAATAATTCTAATGATAATTTAAGGTCAAGATCAACTTGACACAGAGTTTACAAAATTCTCCCTCTTTATGTTTACTCTTCTTTTGTTTAAGTAATTGAAAATAAAATGACATTTTAAATAATTTTTTGAATGTATGTGTAAAATTTTTTAGTTCAAATATATATCAGGTTAAAACTAAAAAAAAAAAACAGTTAATAAAATAACTTTCACAACTTACAATTAATTCTACCTATATGCATACATATGTTAATAGCATGTAGTGTTTCACAAACAATGATTTATAACAAGAAAATATTAAAATGTTTGTTGAATTACCTAAAGTTAATTTTTGTATTTAAATATTAGCATGATAGGATTTAATTAAGTTATATCATAGCAATATTATTATGAAAGAATCACCTGAATAGATTGAAAAGTATTCTTTTAACAAAATCCACAGAGATAAGATATATTTCTGATGTTTCCATTTCTTTTAGTCTTGATTTTGATTAGGGTTAATTATATGCTGTGATGAATTCATTAAGTTTCCAATCAAAGTAATTGATAATTCCTGGCTTTTACTAATGAAATTTTAATGTTTTTTTTTTTTCCAAAAAAGGCATATCAATTCTTGACAAGTATGAAAATGGGATGGTATTTTTCTAAGTATAGGCAACTAGTTTAGTTTCTTTTCATATCTTTAGTCTAGTATAGTTGTCCTCCCAATCTATTTTAGTATTAACTGGAAAGACTAACATTAACTGAAAATAATTCTCACATTAATTGAAATAATTTAATTTAAATTACTGGTTTTTATACATTTTTTGGAAAAATATATTTTATTCTATGAAAAGATGATTTTCTTGTGCAGAAAAAAAAGAAAAGATGATTTTCTTCAAATTTTTTTACATAGGTATTTATTTTGCAAACTCAATAATTGGTTCAATGAATATTTTGTGATAGTTATTAATACAAAACTGTTTATGCATTCTTTTATTTTAATTAAACTGAGAGTTTACCAATATATATATACATTTAAAAAACATTTAAAACAATTTGCTTTATTTTTTAACTTATAACTACAAATGTTACACGAAGAGAATAACTATTATAAAATTTAAATATATCAAAAATAATTTTATTTCTTGATCCTTTCAAATCATTAATCAGAAATTCTTTTTACCTTTTAACTCTACTTTGTTTAATAACAATTATGTGCTAGTATGAGATAGTGATCATGTGATGTTTAGTGGTTTAACACCAATCCTTCCTGATAGGATAGTGGTGGCTATGGTTGTTAGAGAGCCAAAGACACCAAAATGTATGGGTGCTGAATTGAGTTCAGACGCATATGACTATATAAGCTATTGAGATTAGATTGAAAATATTATTGTGTTTTCAATTTCATTCTCATAGTTTGTAGTTAAGTAGAGTTAAAAGGTGGCTGTTGGAGGGTTGCATCAGATCCTAAGATCTAGGTGCAGTGCTCTCAGATCCAAGGCTCCTCACTGATAAAGGCCACAAGCCAGAAACTAGTCTGGGGATATTGAATGAGTAGGCACTAGATAGGGATTTTATGCACAAGCCTTCTGGCATTCATTGATTGCTCTTGTTGGCACAAGATGGCACTACTGTATGGAGAGTTTTGCTTTGTTTAATAACAATTATGTGCTAGTATGAGATAGTGATCATATGATGTTTAGTGGTTCTTTTAATCTACTTATAAATATATCATTAACATATTCATAAACATGTCTTGCATAATATGAAGTCTTATTTTTCTAAAGAATATGCTTATGATAGATTGTCATATAGTTTCAGAATGACATTAATATTTACTATATCAAGATAACTACTATTTTGGATAGTTCTATCAACATCATCTTGTTCCATAAACTGGAATTCAAAATTCCAATCCAGGCATTGACTAAAACTTTTTTAATTCAATGTTATCTGCATGTTTCCCCAATGCTACTTAAGTATAAAAGAATGAACATTTAATATTCACAAATCATAGGTTATCATGGCCAAATAATTTTAAAAGCAATGCCCTGGTCTACAAAAACCTAAAATCATGGTATTCTATTCAATTTTGTTGAACATAATCTAATTTTTTGCCATTTGACTGAGCTATCTTCTACTTAATTGGTAAAATTACATTACATTTTTGAGCCAATAGATTTTACAATTCATTTAAATAATGTTTGCAAAATCTACATTTCATTTTTTTCTGTTGGTTTTTTTGAAGTTTTATTTGAAGTTCTTCCATAAGAGTCACTTTTTATCCTTATTAAAAATTGTTTTGGGTGTTATGTTTTAAATGCTTTTAAAATGAAATCAATAAAATCAATGTTGTTATAAATGCAGAAAATGGATTGGGGGGTGGGGGGGGTGGATTTAAGTAGTAAATGTTTCATACACTTTATAAAGTCATTTTACTTTGTTAATACTCTCTTGATATCCACATTCTTTTAACTGTATCTAAACATTTTTTTAATTTATGGAGGACCATAAATGTCAAAATTAACTACCTCTAAAATATATCTATATAAAAAATTATGAATATAATAAATTTATAAAATAATTCAAAGTATAACTATCTTTTCCCTCTGCATATATATTTTTAAATATTTAAAAGCTTGCATTTATTATATCTTTTTAATCCAGAGTGACAAAACCAAAATCCAGCTTTAAAACTGTGTTTTTGATTTTTATTTCTGAGAATATAAAAACAATATAAATATATTTTAACAATAGATTTACAATATATTTATAAATTAAAACCAAAACGCTGTAATTGACTCTACCATTTTTTAATATATCAATCAATCAATAAATAACTGTGATAGCAAGTTGTTGCAATTATCATTAATGCTATTCAAGATGGCAGTCGTGCTATAAATTAGTTATAGCTATTATTTATTTATACATTATTATATTAAAAATTGTAGACAATTCCAATGTTTTGCTTTATTTTGTCTAATATTATATATATATAATAAGACCTATTTTAAAAAAAACATTCACATACAAATTTAACTATTTTTTTGCTTTGTGTATAGGATATAGACATAATATATATATATATTGAAGTGAATGTTTTCACAGACAAAAGATATTTTATAAATCTTGTTTTCTGTGATTAATAAAAAATAAAATAATAGTAACTGGCATTTCAGCAAGATAACATTTGGCCTCAATATGTAATCATGTAGTTATTGCAAAGAAAATAATAATATTACATGAGTATGGTTTAAATTTAGGTAATGTTTTTTTCTTTTTTTATTCATTTGTGTAATGAAACACTTTTATAGATATATTAGTTTTATTGTTTTGGCACATTCATTAACTCAATTAGGTCTATTAAAATTTTGATTGTCTCCCTAAATACTCTTTGATATTTGAGAAATATATTTAATGATCAGTGTCTAAGACATTGACAGCAAGTGTTGAAGATATTGAGAATTATTTTACTGCATTAAATTTGTCAAGCTTTGGTGGTCGAGAGGCAGCGACAGCTGCTTTACAAGCAGTTGTCCCGGGTTAGCGGGTTCGCTTCCCGGCTGATGCTATGACACATGAGAAAAAAAAACTTTAAACTCTTCTAGAAGATGTACGTTAATAAATTTTGTTTGTATAATTGAATTAAAACATTTTCAAAATAAAAAGAATGATAGCTATTTTTTTTTAAATTAAAGTTTTATATAATTAATTCATATTAAAATAATATAATAAAAAATATTATAGTCCCTTTCTATTGCAAAATAAATAATGATATGATAATAATAATTTTATGTATTTAATGATTGATTGTCATAAGTTTTTACAAATATATATGTATACATTTATAAAATAAATGTGTTTAATGACTATCAATAATTGATGTGTGATGTGTTTTTTTTTCATATGTCATAGCATCGACCGGGAGGCGAACCCACAACCGTCTGCAACCAACTACTTGCTTGCAAGGCGGTTGCGATGACCTCTCTGCTATCAACGCTTGACGTGTGATGTTGAAGAGCTGTGTGACGATTAGCCTAACTGCACAAATCTGTTTATAAAAAGTGTATTTTTAATAACTATTACCATATTTTCTCTTCTTTAGTGTTTTTTAGTGTATGACTAGATATGTGTTTAGTGAAAAAAATTGTATTTTGATTCTTATATTCATTTATTTTAGAATATTCCAGGTCCAGGAACATTTGATATTAGAAGAGATATTGGTACTGACAAAGTTCAATATATAAAACCATTCAACTCTGGATGTAAAGTAAGAAATTATATAAGCACAACTTCATACACACAGTTTATATATATATAATATTTTATAATCAGCATGGTAAAAGTATAGCACATAAGATCTTCACATGATCACCATTTTCTACGCTTGCTTATAACTGTTATTAAAACAGGTTAATATGAACGTAGATTGAAAATATTAGTGTTTTTTCAATTTTATTCTCATAGTTTTGTAGTTAAGTAGAGATAAAAGGTGGCTGCTGGAGGGTTGCATTAGATCCTAAGATCTAGATGCAGTGCGCTCAGATCCAAAGCTCCTCACTGATGAAGACTATAAGCCAGAAACTAGGTTGGGGATATAGCATGAGTAGGCATCATGTGATGTTTGGTGGTTTAATACCAATCCTGCCTAATAGGATAGTGGTGGCTATGGTTATTGAAGAACCAAAGATGCCAAAAAATGTATGGATACTGACTGAACTGAGTTCAGACTTATTTAATGAGCTTAGGTTGAAAATATTAGTGTGTTTTTAATTTTATTCTCATAGTTTTGTAGCTAAATAGAGATAAAAGGTGGCTGCTGAAAGGTTGTATTAGATCCTAAGATCTAGGTGCAGTACTCTCAGATCCAAGGCTCCTCCCCGATGAAGGCCACAAGCCAGAAACTAGTCTGGTGATATAGGATGAGTAGGCACTAGATAGGGATTTTATGCACAAACCTTTTTGCATCCATTGATTACTCTGGCTTGCACTGAGTGGCACTATTATATGGAGAGTTTTTTCTGTTTCATATAAGATCTTAATTATTCAATATTAATTTCTAAGATTATATTTTTATTCAACTGTTTACATTAGATATATTAAGCATATACAATGAAAATAAATAACACAATAACAAAGGATTGATTTAGAGAATGACATTTTTAATATATATATTTAGAGTGTTTTAGATATCTATAAATAATGTTATAACAGTTAAGAAAAAATTCTAAATAGCTAAAAACTGAAATATGATATATGTATCTAAATCAAATACACATTTTATTGGTTCTAAATATAAAGGCTTACTTTGATTTAAATAAATCTATAAAAAAGTATACTCTTTCTATGCATTTTCACAATGCTTTATTCAATTCCATTTCTATTACAGTTTGTCTACAAACAAAGGCAAAACTCTCCATACAGTAGTGCCATCCTGTGCCAAACAGAGTAATCAATGGATGCCAGAAGGTTTCCATTGATTCCTTTGTTTGGCACAGGGTGGCCCTACTGTATGGAGAGTTTTGCCTTTGTTTACAACAAGTATGTGCTAGTATAGAGATGGTGATCATGTGATGTTTAGTGGTTTAACATTTTGTCTACCCAGTCTTCTTCAGAGCAGTTACATATTCTATTTTAAAATAAAATATATTAACAAATAATAAATTTATTGAAATCATATACAGTAAAAAATACTCATAAAATAGAGGCATACAAAAATAAATAATCATTTAATAATATAAAGTTTTTTTAGGATGTTATTAAATGGTATTATGGTGACACTCTATTTTGTTTGATTAGAGATAGGTTTCATTTAACAATTGTCCATGTAGGATTCTTTTATATACAAAATGGCTTAATTTGAAGATACAATTTATATATAAACCTGACAATATTACATAGAGTCATTATTCAGATAAACATTTGTTTTAATGTTAGTCATAATTTTGAGTAATATTTTTCTTTCACATTTTTAAAAACTATATTTTCTACTGTTTTGTTAAAAGAGCTCACTTTAAAAATCTCACACTAAATTACCCCTAAAAAAAATCCACAATCATAAATGATTTTTTAAAAAAAATCTCACACGTAAAAAGGTACATCAAGGGAAAAGGCCCACATAAAAATTGTTCATATAAAAAATGCCCATAAGCAAAAAAGCTAAATTCGAAAAATACATAGAAAAATGATCACCTAAAAAATGCCCATATTAAAAAATGATTACATAAAAATGTTTTAAATGAAAAAATGCACACATGCAGCAATACCCCAAAATATAAATATTTATGAAGAAACTTATTTTGAAAAAAAAAAAAAAAGTTTATTTTAAATCAACTAACTCAAGTCCATTAGTTTGCTAATTAGTTTTATTTTGGGGTATTATAAAAGCTAACATGTAAAAAAAAAAACTCAATGAATATCTAAATATTTGAAAACCAGGCACTCTTCACAAACCTGGAGCTTTCCATCATCAGATTTTCAATGATATGGATGGCTGAAAAGTTGGAGGTTGGAGTACATTGAAGTCTGTCCCATTAAAGTATGAGGATTTGCTATCTTAATATAAACTGTGCATTGATTATATATATATGTGGAAGATGATAATCTGGACCACCTGATGAATGCTGGTTTATCATGAAATATGTATATTGGTGATTATTTATATTTTTTACATGTGTATGGTCATGTATATCAGTTGTATGAGATAGAGTGTATAGTTGGTAGCTGCTTGAAAATCTGAGTTCAAATTTCCTATATTTCAATGAATATCTATATAGTATATGATTGTTGAAATATATTCTAAAGTTTAGGCTTAATAATTTATAAGATAATTGAAATTATTTTTGTTTGTTGATAAATTTTATACATTGAAAATGAATATGTCTTGTATCAAAATAAAAACTAGAAAGAAAAATTAAGATTAAACTTAATGTATAACATATCAAATATGATACAATGTTCATGATATTGATTTTTATTATAAAGAGGATATGTCTTATATCTTGTTCATGATATGGAAATAAGTTTCATTTGGTGTTTAGCACTATTTTTGTATGACTTTTAATACCTTTCAAATAAAAATAAAAGCAAAAAAGTTATGGATATTTTATAAAACAATTTATATAAAAAATTACAGTATTTAAACATGCATTATAAATATATCATGTAAACAAAAATGAATGATAATATTTCCATGTAATAATTAGAGAATTATATTAGCAGTTTTGTTGCTAGGTAACTATCAATTCATTACTTACAATCTTTAAAACTAAATTGATTGCTCTTGTAGACCAAAATAGCTCTTTTGTCTTTGTATACTTAAAAACAAAAAAAGGCTCTAGTATTTTTAACTCGAGGGTTTTAATGAATTTAAATCCAGATATATTCTGAGCTTAAATCCATATATTACAGGTGAGAAACAAAAGATGGTCCTCCATTTGTTTTTAAGTAAACTCAAGGCAAAAAAGCTATTGTGGGATACTAGAACAAATAGTTTAGCTTAAGAACTGGCATTAATATATTTTTCTAGTTATTACATGAAAATATCTACATTCATTTTTTTATTTACATCATCATCAATCCATGAAAATATTTTATTAATTAAAGAGACAGGATTTCACCTTTTCACATATGTACCATAATAATTTATATAATAGCTCAACAATGTCATGTTGGTGCAGAGGAAATTCTCAAGCCCAAATACAAGATAAAGATTTTATAAAGATAAGAGTGTCCATCCTTAAAGGAAATTCTTAATTATATAAGGTCAGTCTAAAATATCTTGGTTTGAAAGCATGAAGATGTTACTCTGTTCACTTTTACATCAATTTTTTTTTCATACATTAAAATACGCAAAATCTTTTGATATTCTATGAATCAATATTAAGAAGTAATAGAAACTATGTAATGTTCAAATTTATTTATAAAGCACATAATATCTTCACACTTTTAAACCAAATGCTTCATATTGGCCTATATAATTAAAAATTTAGGTTAAAGATAAGATCATTACTCTTATCTTTATAAAGTCTCTATCTAGTGTTTGGATTTCAGCATTTTCTCTGTACTCAACACAATATTGTTGAGATAGTATATAAATTATTAAGGTGCATATGTGAAAAGGTAAAATCCCTTCTTTTAATTACATATGTGGTATGTGCTTAATAAATAAATTTGAATGAAAATATTATATATATCCTGCAAAGTGTAAATTAATACATGTTCAATTTGACATGTTTTTTGAAAATGAGTTAATCTCAGGTACTTTTTATCTTATCAAGTTGATGAAGTACTACATAATTTTCCTTCTACTTTTTAGAATGATGAACTTGTGTGTTAGAGAGTGACAGTCAGTGGAAAGTCAAATTCTCTTGTAGCCTATCAAATAATTAAACACTGGGATCATCGTTTTTAGACTTTTGTTATTTTCTTATTAGTAATATCTGCAATTCTTTTCTGTGGAAGTAGATGTTCTTGCTTGTTGCTGATCTTCACTGATATTACATTTAGCCTGTAAGAACTTTTAATAACTTTCAAGGAATATACTCTTCTCTGATATTTCATAACAGTGGAAATTATAATTGCTAAGATACTTTATGTGGTACACATGTTTGTACAGCTTACTAATATTTTTTAATGACGCTAATACAACTAGTTCTGAAGGATTCATAAAATGTCATTCACCCCACTGTTTTCTTAGAACATTTTTCATTTTTTCTTCCATTGATGGTTTCGTTTATATCTGGAATGAATTGTTTTTTATATCCATAAGGAATGGACACTTTGACAGTTGTTATTATGATTTATAAACCCTATCATAATAAGAAAAAATTGGAAAGATTCTATTAATAACCAGCATATCAGTTCCAATTAGCTTTCTTTAAATTCCATCTTGTATCAGAATAATTTTTAATTATTAGCAATTTATATTCCAAGAGTGATTAGACTTAGTTTATGTTAGGTATAAAAAAAAGTGAACTAATATCACTAGTTCTGAAGATAATGGTGAACTATTTTTTGTTGAAACAAAGCATATGTCTGAATAGTACATTCCTCTTTGTTTTGCATTATAAAATATTTGCATGTTAAGTGCATCAATTTTAAACATAGTAACCAGTTTCATTTTTATTTACATATTCATATAGTCTACTATGAGAACTAAAAATTTCTTTAAAATACAAAAGAAGTAACAAGACTTGAAAAATAAGAGTAGGATTAATTGGTTTTTAAATATTATTTTCTGAATAATTATTGCAAAATACTTTGAACTATTTCCAATCAGAAAATGTTTGCTTCTCAAAATTATTTGAATAATCATACCATGTTTAGATTATATTTTGTATCAATATTAGTTCAAAAATTGTATGAACATGTACATTAGTAGAAGAGTGATAAATTTCTTAAAGTGCAATTATATTTACTGTTATAATGATCAATTAATTTTTAAAGTCTTCAATTTTGATTCTAATATACCCACAAAGTTGAAGTAAACTTTTTTGTGTGTTTTGTAAGTGAAGAAAAGATTGTGCTGCAGAATATTTTTCTGTCACTTGGTTTGTTTCATGTTTCCATTAACACATCCTCTAAAATAATCAAGGTTCCCAGCAAAACTTTTTTTAATGGATTTTCACAGTGTATTATCTTTAACTAGGAGCTTATCAATATAATGTTTTGTTTTCATGTGGATACATTCATTTCACAATCTAATGCTTACTACTTGCAGGATAGATCACACAAGAAGGTTGGTATCCATCCACCCAATTTTTAGTATAAGTTACTGTCATATAAAATGTATATAACTTAAAAATTTTTAAATGATCACAAATCTCAAATAGGTGATTCAAAATTTTATTTTTTTTTCTTCTTAGCACATTGGATTTAAATTGAAACTTTAGTAAACTGATAAAATGGAAAAATGTTAACTGGTCTGTGACAATATATGTATATATAGTATTTAAATACAGGTGTACTTTATATCCCTAGCATTTAAATGTAATTATAGGGAATTTAAACTCAGAATTTCAAGTTCCCTTCAGTTATCCAATCCATTTTCTACAACTGATACACATGATCACACATATTAAAAAGATAAATGATTTCCAATATAAGTAATTCATACTGAACCAGTACTCATCAGCTTTTGAAATTACTATTGGTTGAGGCATTCATTTGGTATCTATATAAACATTTGATGTAGAGTTTAAGTGAAATAATTACAGATACTGAAGAGATGATTACATCTTTGAAATTTTTAATTTTTAAAAATGTGAATTGATAATGATACAGTTCTATAATAAATTTTGTCATAAGGTCCAATAGTAATGCCAGAATTGGAAGAAAAAAAAATTCTTAAAGATTTTGCCATTAGAGTGTCAAATATCTAAAAGAATATACTGTATTAGATTTTTCTTCATAATTTATGTACACTTTTATGAATATTGCAAACACTAAAAGCATAAGAGCTTAGAACTGTCCATCTATTATCATTTCTTCTAGCAATAAGCCCAGCCCAACTTTGCTTCAGTTTCTTAATTTTTTCAATGATGCCAGAAACATCTGTTTATTCTCTTATTTATTTCGTTTTTGATCTCTTCTTGTTACTCCTAACATGCATCTCTCCATATTTCTTGAGTGGTCTAAAGCCTCTATATTGCTCTTCTACTAAATGTCCAAGTCTCAAATCAATAAGTTACTTACTTACTTACTTATTATGCATGTAGTCAAGGAAAAGTTGTGTTGAAGCAGGTAAATCTTGCTGTGCCACAATGTATAAATAAAAAGTAAAATACTACCTTGAGAAATTTAAAACAATAATAGAGTGGGGACTCAGTAATTAGCCATTAATTAAAGTATAAATATGAGAAGCACTCTTAATGAGATAAAATTGTTGACATTAATAATTTTGTTTGTAGTAAAATGATCAAAATATACATCAGTGAATACAGTTTTTGCTAAATATGATGAGTTGTTATATATAAACTGATTAAAGAAAGTATTATTTAAATAAATTCCGTGATGAATGATTTTTGTTTTATTACGAAGTTGAAAAATTATTTTTGTAAAAGGGTGAGTAAAACAAGGACTAGTAACATCATTGGAATCATTAGATTAGCTTTGCATGCAGTGTTTATATATATATACTTCATAGTCACACACATATATATATAGTCAACAAAGTATTTGCTTATTTTTTTTTTTGTATTTTGTCTAATATAATCTATTTTAGTTTCTTATTTTCTAGTTAATTGAAGAAATTCTATCAATAGATGTCTTATCACTTCTGATTGGTTCATTTAATGAGTGATTCAATTAGCTGACATCTTTTATTAATGCTTGATCGCTAATAACCTGAAAGAAAGGAAATGTTTCTTTGCATTTTAGTACAAAGGATTTTGTCTTTTATGCATCACAATAGTTTAAAATGGCTATTCCTGTAATAGTAAAAGATTTGAGCATTAACATTCAAAAGCAAATTAATAGCTTCCACCTTAGCTAAAGCATTCATGGCCATAGAATTGTATTAAAATGTTTAATGTATCCCCAGAATCTATAGTAAGTTTATGCAATAAATGATTCCTTGTTATATATTCATTTAAAATAGCTTACTTGACCCATTGTTCTTTATTGTAGGACCTTTCATGTCCTTTATAAATTTCGTCAGGGGAATATAATTGCATTATTAGCTGCTTGCTAATAGATTATTTATCAATTGCATAAAAAGAATCAACTTAATTAAAATTTCATGGGCTTTTTATTTGAATATTTTTTTCGCTATATATATATAAGGAACATTTTGCACTACACACAAGACATGTATATATATATATATCAAAACAAAGTACCTTATAACGCATCTATCTTATTTATATTTAATTCCAACAATAAAGCAGTTATTAATTCTATAATAGAAGTTTTTATCCAGCGATCCGTGGATCCCTCAGAGTTTGCGATGCTTTCATAGAGGTTAACAAAAGCTTCTATTTTTGCAACAGAAAAATATCAACGATTGACCGACTGATTAATTGAAGAATGAAATAAAAGAGAATCAAGTGTGAAATCTTGATTTTCTTTCTCTTTATTATGTGAAATTTGGGTTTTTATACCTACAACACCATTTAAAATAAAACAAAAGTAAATAATTAGTACTGTTTTTTTTTTTTCATATGTCATAATATCGGCCGGGCGCGAACCCACAATTGTCTGCAACCAACTACTTGCTTGCAAGGCGGTTGCGATGACCTCTCGGCTAACAATGCTTGACAATAATTAGTACTGTTTAATAGCAAAGTGTGCTCTTAGCTCTTTAACATTCTCAGTATTGAATTATAGGTGACCTTGTGCTGCAGCTCCAATAGCTCATAATATTAGAAGAGCAATAAATATGGGCTTAATTTATTTTTTTTAAAAAAATAATTTCACATTACTAAAAAACTTAAATACGACCCTCAACTATCCACGCTATCTCATACTGCTGATACACTTGATCACACACATGTCGAAAAGATAAATAATCACCAATATACGTATTTCGTGCTAAACCAGCACTTATATATATATATGATGATAATCTGGTTCAACATGGGTGTGATCAAATGTATCAGCAATATGGGATAGCATGGATAGTTGACGGTCGTGTGAAAGTCTGAGTTCAAACCCCCTATATATTACATATTGGACTGCATGTATGAAAAAGCCTGTACTGTAGAAAAAATTCATATATTAAAAAACTTAATCTCATACAAAAATAATATATAAAAGATACTACATTATTTAGTTAGAGTATCGACTGTTAATACTGCCTTTATTAAAAACTATTTTCTTCTATCTTGCATTAATATATATATATATATAACATCTCATTAATCAATGATTACTTTCTATGTTAAATCTATTAAGTACATTACAATCATAAAATACATATTTTCTATTAATCAAAATATAATCCAATTCTGCTGCACTTCCACTTGAAAGCTTAAATATTAATTTTTGCTTAAAATCTCCCCCCCCCCCCAATAATAATTGCATAAATATTCAATTTGTCTTTGTTTTTTTAATTAAGCAAGTATCTGTGTTATCCGTCAATTTTGTCTCCATATTCAAATTTAATCACAACACATTAACTTTGTCAATACTTTTTTAATTTTAGGATTTCCATTTTTTTATTTGGTATATTAAAAGCATTTTGCATATCTATATATAAATTCTCTATTCTTTTATCTCAACGAGAACTCATTGGGGTAATGAACTAAACTATCTACTTTTATTGAATAATCAGATTACCACAAATCTCTACAAAGTAATTTACCATTTTTAATATTATATAGTTCTTTCTCCAATTTTTGAAGATTTTATTTTTATTAATAAAATATTCTTATCAAATAGCAGCAGCCTACTCACATATATTTTTGCATCATCATCTTGGTTTTTTTTTGTTTGTTTGTTTGCCAATAGATTGTGACTCCACAGTCTTCTAAAACTCTAAAAATGAAGCCCATAATTTAGTTTTATTTGTCTTGATTGTAAATATAAAAGAGAATCAGCATATCATTGATCCTTCAAATAAACTCTATGTCAGAAATCTGAGAGCTAAAAATCATAGTAATATAAAATCCAGTAAACCAACTTATCATATTGACAGGTATAACAGTAGTTGTATTTATAAAAACATATAAAAAAGACTTTAAAGAATTTGACCTACTCAGTTTCTTAAAAATCTCATTCAATTCCAGGATCCCTCATGGTAGAACTATATATCCAATTTCTATTGATCTTTAAAATGACTAGGGGTAAATTTTGAACAGTTTGCATGTCAATATGTGTACTACAGTTTTACGTTGATTGGTTCAAATAAAATAATAATAAATCTATATTTAAGTTTTTATTTTTGGGTTTAAATGTCAAGAGTTATCAACTGATAAAAAAGTTGATATTGTAATGGTCAACTTTCAGAAGTTAAGTTGCACAAAATAGCAGTATTTGTTGACATTTTTTGTAATGTGAATGGCTAATTGATTCAATATTATTTCCAATATTTTCAAAGTTATTTTTATTTAATAAATATAAAATATATTTTATTTTTATAATTATATCGTAGTTTTAAGAGACTTTAAACCTATGCAGTGGAAAAGAAGAAAAAAAATTGCATTATTCTAGTAAGGTATGCTTTTTTACTTAAATAAATGTATTATTTTAGATATTTTGTCATTATTTTAAATATTGTAACGGTCAGGTTTGTACATTTGCTCAACAGACTGAGAGTCCAAGCTGGAGAACCAAAAGCTGACCAAGTCGGGATAGTAATATCCTACATCTGATCATACCTAAATTCTCTTACCCGTGCTTCCAAGTCAACCCATTGCGAATGACATGCCTGAGGTTACCTTCGATATCTCTTTATTCATGTTCCAGCAATAGTAAAACAAGGGGTTCCCCCCCCCCCAACACATAATATTATATAACTTAACTAGTGATTCATAATGTAATGAGCAAGAATGGAGACAGATAAATTTATATTTCATAAATTTAATGTAACACTTAATAAGTTATAAAGCAAATGAATTATGTACAGATTGCTCACACACTGGTGAGTGAAGACTCAGGGTTACAAAGGATATAATAAAGCAAATTATATAGTGCTCACATGCAGGTGAGTGAATACTTAGGTTTACAAAGAATATGATAATGTAAATTATATTGCTCACATACAGGTGAGTGAATACTTACGTTTACAAAGAATATTAATGAATAGTCAGTAAATGATAACACAAATTATATATATACTGCTCACACACAGGTGAGTGAATACCTAGATTTACAAAATTCTTAATGTGATTATCAACAAACGATAAAAAAAAACAATTATATTTGCTCACGTGCAGGTGAGTGAATTTTAGGGTTGCAAAATGTTTAATTAGTTTATGACTTTGCAGAACTGACAATATGCTTATACCATCTTTTATGTCCTAACCCATGCTATGATCTACATAGTAAAAATCAGTAAGAGTTAGAGAGATCAATTTATTGGTAACTGATGGGAATTATACTATTAAGTTTAAACATAACTTATAATAATAGTAAGATTATATATCTCTAATTACTACACAGGTAAATGCATTAATTCAGACTCTGAATCAGATCAAAGCTGATGTTGATTTCTATGGAAGGTTGAACTGATGTTGGGCAGTCAAACATCAGATTCTAGGGTGTTACAAACTATAGTATCAGAATATATGCATCTCGAATGTGTTTTTAATTGAGGTTCATTACCTAGTAATTGGTTCCCCAGACCAAGCTACTTGCTATAATATGAAGAGGCCCAACAGCGGCTTAATGAACCTTTGGAATGCTTTGGTTCCTTCAAATATATAAATGTCACAATTGCCTAAACTTTAGAGGCATGTCTTGACATGGAAACAATTTTGATGTAGGCCATTATAGGTATAGCAAGAAGTTATGCATATTTATGCTAACTAGCAACACATTTGCTATGCTAATTTAATATTTTTTAAATTGATTATGCCAAATCTTAGCTTCCATCAGTGCTACTACCACTGGTCAGTTCATAAATAATATTACTTAGTCACACTACAAAGGCAATAATAAGAATCTGATTTAAGGATATACGTATAGCTTAATCTCTAATTAAGGAGATTTACAGCAATATTAAGGATTTACTAAGATTTAAAATATTACTTATATGCTGTATAAATCATGTCTATCATTAAGTAAATATTGATTTTTTAATAACTTAAGCAAAAGATTGCTTTTTAAAATAACTTACGCAAATTAAATAACTTACGCAAAATATCCATTTTTAAATAATTTACACAAAATATGCATTTTAAATAACTTATTTTGTGCATTATAAATAATTGATTCACTCTAGCATAAATAATAGTTTAATTTCTGAAAGGAGTTTTGCCTATATTCCTTTATTATAATATTCTAACATAATGGAAAGGTGCTTAATTGCACCTTCGATAATTATTAAACCCTACAAAACTCCATTTTGATGAACATAGCATAAATTAATAAACATGAAATTAAAAACTAAATATAGATGGCATAAAAACAAATTGCAGAAAATGATCAATAAAGTTATAATTTAGAAATGAAGAATTTGTTTGAATGGTTTTATAGAACCTAAATATTTATAATTACTTAAAATATTTATAATCAAGCAAGAATTTTGAGACTGCTCTAAGCTTTAAAGTAAATATAAACAGTTTAGTTAACATTTAAATATAATTAAATATGAGACTTGATTAGTTAGCTAGCTTTTAATTTAGAATTGGTTTAGTAATGAAATTAACGTATTCTGCAGAATGATTTACCGGTAATACTTGGTAGTAAGTCTTTCAAGGCATTCTTTACTATGCATCTTCTCTTCATTAAATTGGCTGTGGCTTTTCTAGGTTTAAGTCTGGATGTAGCTTTGTATATTACTTCGGTGGCAGCTTTCCTCCATCACTTTGGTCAAGAACTCTCTAGTATTTCAGGTGTAGCTTCTCCATCACTGGACGCGGGCTGAGGTTGATGTTTTCTTCCATTCTGTAGCAGTTTTTCATGGGATATAGATGACAGTCTACTGTCCCTTACCAACAGTCCTTACTTTAATAGCTTTGGTAATGGCTTAGTAGAATTCAGTTTAGTCAAAGTAATGCAGGAACAGCCTTTTAATTATTTTTCAACACTTGTTTTTCAGAAAAATGCATCTCCAACAATTTTTGATGGCCACTACAGGCTTTTTTATATTCTATTTTTGACAGTATTTCCCTCCCCCTTTTACTTTCACAATGTTACTTGTTTACTGACTTCGAACTTTGCCTTTACCTAAATTTCCACTTAGTTTTTAATATTTGCCACAGCTAAATCTGGAGTTAAAAGCTCTATTCCCTTGGGTTTCCCAATTGCACTTATTATAAATTTATGCCTGACTGGATTTTCTAATTTGTTTTTTCCTATAATTTTAAATGAAGTCAATTTTCAGCTAAAGATTATTTTTAGACGAAATGTTAAAACTCGTAAACAAATTACAGCTTGTATAATCTTAAGCAAACAATAGAACTCAAAAATTATTTAAAATGAATATTAAAACTTAAGTGCATGATTTTATAAATTTAAACTTATTATTTTATTATATACCTAAATTCTAACTACACACTGCTATGTTTACTTCAGTTTTAACAAACGTAAAGGAATATGTGTATATATAAATATTTATGACTGCATCTTCATATCATAGTTATCAAGGTGATTATACATGCACATACTCAGCAATATTACAAGCACACTCAAAGTTTTAAATTAAAGAAATACATGTAATCTGAGTGAAACGAAATACACTATTATAGAATATAATAGATGAAACAGACAGGTCGATAGATCTAACTGTTTCAATATATGCAAAATTAATGTTATTAATAATTATGCTAAAAATAATGTAGTTTTGCCGTAAACTCTATTCAAATATATGTATAATTAGTCAAGTGTTGGTAGTTGAGAGGTCAGCACAGTAGCCTTGCAAGCAGTTGCTTGCAGACAGTTGTCATGGGTTCGTTTCCCGGCCGATGCTTTGACATATGGAAAATACACATATAATTAAATTTTGTAAAATTAACCTCAAATTAGTTATTTTTATTTTATCTGAAGTGATTAAAAAGGCTTTTTAATTATGGCACATACTTTTGTGCAGATATATATGCATAAATATTATTAATTTTAACATGGATTCTTTATGCATTTTATAGATAAATTACTAGATGAGATGACTTTAGTCAACAATTTTAATTATTAATTGATACTCTGCTTGGTTATATCACTTCTGAAATTTCTTTTACTAGATAGTATTAAAGATTTTAAGACTTCTCATTCGATAATTTAATATACAAAATTAACAAAGCATATGCCACACTTGAATGAGAAGCTATAAAGATACACAGAAATTATTACACGCTAAGCGTATGAATTCAAATGTCAATATCAGTTTTTTTTATTAATACTTTGCTTTAAAGTACACAGAGAATTCCCACTAAAATTGTTACTATTGATATTTAAAAGCCTGTGAAAATCTACACATATATATTGTAACCTATTAAATGAGTTCAAATAGAATAACTAAGTAAAGGTTCATAATATAACACTATCAAGAATTATAAGCAAATTATGAGCAATGTATTATAACTCAGGTATATGGCAAAATATCAAAAATTAAATGATGACCAAAAGAGATTATTATATCTGAGTAAAGGAGTCCAATATCAAAATTAAAGGTTGATCAAATTATTAATAACCAGTATTATATGAAATCACGTGAAGTGAGTACACTAGTAATTCAATAAATATATAACTCAGGTATACAGGCAGTAGATCTTATCCCCTTTTATTTCTTGGTTTGATGTTAAGTGCATGTTTAAACAAATACTAAGTGAATATGGTCTAGCAGGGCCCACTAGATTATCTGAATCTGACACGTTATATCTAATAACCTTTCACATGTACTGGTTTGAATCCCTTTTTGGTACTTTATTTCTAATAAAAATGAGAGATTTTGCTTTTGAGCCATATCAGCTCTGACTCATTATAAGCTTCCAAAGGAAAAACAATTATTTACAAAAAAATTGCACAAAGATCGATATCTGATTAAACAGATTTCCTCTTTTAACAAAAATTGTACAAAAAAATAATTTGACAGATTTAATACTTCCTTTCTTTCAATATTTAGGAAATGTAAAATTTTGTATGTAATGTACACACATCCTTCATTCTTTCAAATCATTCATAAACTAACCTTAAATAATATGATTGCTAGCTTAGTAATTATAACCCAATTATTTAATTAAGTCTGTAACTTTTAAATCCCACTTATAATTAAAGAAAATAAAATAAAAGTATAGAATAAAATATTAGAATTGATCAAGCATAGGTTAGTTTTAAAGAAAGTTAAAATGTTTAATATTTGAAATATAAAACAATTAAATAATTTACACATACATTGTCTATATGTATGCATTATAACTTTGCTTTTTAAAGAAAAATTAAATATTAAATAGTTTAAATGTGTGAATTACCTTTCTATCAACACACAAACAAGTAAAGCATGTAATTGTTGACCCATTCTTTCTCTGTTTAAAGCTTTTAGAACTGGACCTTGTAGGGTTTAAACTTGGATGCCCTAAAGCTTCATTTATGATTATATAAAAATGTGATGATGATTTTTGGTTTACCTTTTCTACATGCACATTACTATAAATTTAGCTAGTGACTAAATTGTAATGGCACAATATATATATCACTTATGTTTAATTCTTTAACAAATCAGAATAATGAAATCACTTATACACTATTAAAATTATTCATCAAATGTTCAAAAATGTCACTTCATCAATATACCTAATGTAAAATTACTAAAAAGTTGAAGATACATAGAGATTTATGTAAAATGATTCAATTTTTTAAAAATGTTTTTCAGTGTGATTAAAGAATGAAATTACAGAATAATATCTTCCGTAAAACAGTGATAATGTAAGTCGAATTTGCAAGTTGTGTTCTTTTTATAACAACTTATACTATAGCCAATAAAAAAAGTAAATAATCCAAAAGGTTATTGATCTGATGTTCATAAGAAGTTTAGTCATTAGTTCCATGATATACAGAGTTTAAGTCTCAAAATGCGCCCCTTTAGGGCTGATTAAATAATGTTGAAAATAAGTGGTCCCAACAGTTTTGGGCTTTCAAAATAAATTTCCAAGGAAAGGGTAAAAAGCCCATAGAATGGAAATACTGTGCTCAAGTTAATGCCATCTAATTCTCCTCATCTCTAATTAATGCCATCTAATTCTCACTCATCTCTTGACTTTCTGAAGATCTAATCTTAGAACACAGAAACAGGTGCACCATTTAGTTAGACTTTACTTAATACAGATTATTGTTAGCCCTGTTTGACTTTTTAGTACGTTTTTTTTTTTATGTGAAAAATTACAGAAAGATTTTAACTAAATATAAATTGGATCTGAACCTCTTAGACTTCCTAATTTATTGGAAAACTGATATTGTATACAGTACAAATATTATTTAAAAAAGCAATATTTATTGTATATGAATTTCATAAATGAAAATATTGCTTAGTCTATTAAGAGTTAAAGAGATTTTAATCAATAATTTATAAACTAAAGTTTGACTCTAATTAAACGTGTTTAATTGATTAATTATTTACATTTTCTTTTCAGCTTTAATTCTTCTCTCTGATTAGTAAAACCTGTTGTTTTATTACTCATGTTTTACAAGTTTTTACTGATTATACTTATCGTTATTAAGTTACCAGAATTAGTCAACTAACGGTGATGAATTGGTTCGCCATCTGCAGACTTGATTCATATAGATAGGTTTTAAATCACAATGTAACAAAAAAAAGTCTTTTTTATTATTATTATTCATTTAAATTTATGATATGTGTTGTGTCAGAATGATGATGAAAAATGTGTAAGCAAATGTTCCACAGTTGTCTACATATAAATTAACAATAATTTAAGAAACACGAGAATGGAGTTGTTTAGTTAAAAATGAAAAGTTATACTAGGTTATTTTAAAGTTTAATAAAATGAGAAAGAGCAAAAGTTGACTGAAAGCCTTTTTTCTAAAAAAAGTCACAAGATCAATGTTTACACACACATATGTATATTAATGATTACACGTTTTAGTACATCCCTGACAAAATAGAATTCTAGCGGTTTCGGTTAGTAGTCTCTGACCTCAATTTTATATATTTATTAAAACAGAACATTTGTTTATAAATTTATTTTTATAATACGTGTATTAATGAAAAAAATATTTGTTGTTTAATTTAAATATTTTTTTAAAAAAAAATTGTCTATAGTTTTAAAATATTTTTTAGCAAACAGTTTTTTTCTTATCAAGCTAAATACAATTGATGTGTGTGTTTATTTTATTGCTATCTTTTATGATATTAATTAATTAGATTCTTTTATTTATCATTACTGATATAATTATTATTTGTTTCCAGAATGTAATTTAAAAACTATTGATATTGATTAATGTTTATCGATACTTAGTAATTTGGTCTCCAAAAAAGGTATAAGATTTTAAAAAAAGAATCCACCCAACACGATTAAATTACAAATAAAGGTAATATAAAATATGACATCACATGATCACCATTTCTTATGCTTGCTCATAACTGGCATCCATTGATTACTCTGGCTTGTACTGAGTGGCACTACTTTATGAAGAGTTTTGCCTGTTTTAATATAAAATATGGATAAATTAAATTATGGTATGGGTCAAGATTATACGCACCCAAGCTGTTTACATGTGCCTACCAAAACTAGAGAATGGTGATGAAAAAAATCTGTTTAAAAGAAGAAATATGGCATTCTCAACTTTGTCCAATAATAAAGTGAATGGAAACTTGATGACAAAATGAATATATAAGCAGAAAGACAAAGGTTTTTTGGCTGGGTTGTTATTTATTACAAAAATGTGTATTTCTCCACCAGTGAAGATTTGAAATCCAAAAGCTATAAAAAGCAGATGAATCATCTCCAATAGTTGCATTCAACTATAGCAGATGATAATAAAAAACTGTAATTTTAATAAGAATAAAACAAAAAATTTCTTCAAAACAACATCCTGGCCAAAAATAAAACTGGTATTTTTTTATTGGTCACATGATTTTTCTCATGCGAACATGAATTTTACAAACACCCTCACAAAATACCACAGTGAAATTTAAAATGTGATTGTTCATATAAACTGCATAACATGAAGCTCACTGTAAGTGGTGGCAGAATAAATGTCCCATTTTTATGCTGTAGCATAGAAATAGGCACCACAAACAAGTCAAACGGACTATTTTTATGCTTAAGCATTGAAATAGAATGTTATATAGTGGCATGGCCACTTAAACAGCATATTTATGTGCATTTGCATAGAAATTACACCCTCAAGCAGTTTCAATATGGTAAGAGAAGACTACCAAAAACTCTTCAGATTAGCGGCTTCAAAGATCATTTGTTCTGCATGGCAGGCATGGTCTTTTTTATATAATGGGGTCAGTCATGCAACAACTTGAATATCTTCAAAATGAGGAATTTACATGTCAAATGCTAATAAACTAATAAACTTTAATTTCTGATAAAAACTCAGACCAAAAATAAAAAATAAAAACAATACAAAATATGGAAAGATAACATTTAATTATGATGTGGGACAGGATTGCATTCAACCATATTTTTTTCATCAGATAGACAATAAAATATAAAACTATTTTCAGTGAATTACTTTTAAAAGGTTATGTCATGCAAAAAAAGATAATTTATTAGTAACTCAAATTCTTTATATTCTTATTTCTTAGATTTACAGAATGGTTAATACTGTGATTTTTTTTCCATTTCAGAAAATGATAATCTACAGAGTATTTTAATGTTTTTAATGCCCTGTAAAAATTATTTAGTAATAATAATTCAATAAATCTATTTTTTATCAGCCAGTGATGGATAATATTTTTTACAAATTTCTACCTCAGATAATTATCAGACTGTAAACATGAGCTTATTAAACCACATTCACACGATCATCATTTCTTTATGCTCCTCACTGATGAAAGCCAGAAGATAGAAACTAGTCTTGGGATATTGGATGAATAGGCACTAAATAGGGATTTTATGTACAAACCTTCTTGCGTCCATTGTTTCTTCTGGCTTACACTGAGTGGTGCTACTGTATGGAGAGTTTAGCCTCTGTGTAATGAGCTTATTAGTAGAAATAGCATCATTGATTCCATTGTGGTTCAACTACATCTAAAAAGTTAAGAGTAGTAGAGCAATAGTAAAAAACTGCATCTGATGAATGAAAAACTTTTATCAGTCTTTACTTCACTGTGTAATAAAATGCATATAAAACTTTATAAGAAACAGAGAAATAAATATAGAAATTTAACAAATTTCTAGAAAACTCAACAATAAATGGCCAATTAAATTTGCAAGTGAATATTGTAATTCTATTAAATCATTAAATGACCCTTTTTATGTGATAATATTTTAAACAAATGAAGGCATTATCTTTTAAATAATCTTATAGAAAGTCAGGATAGAGCGATATGGCTTAATGAGGCTAAAATAGTTTTCTGTAATATTAAAAATAAAAAGGGCTGGTTACTAATGGAGTTGTTGGAATTGTTTTGAAATATGATAGGTTGTTTTATAACAGCATGTTGAAACCGCCGGAGGGTGTGGTTTGTTTGTAAACAAAGATAAATATAATGTTGCCGGGGCTGGGGGGGGGGGTGGTTTGGTTTGTTTATCACATTTATAAAAGTAATATCAAATAAATTTTTTAACACAAAAAAATGCATAAAAAAATCAAAAAAATGAATTTACAAAAAGTACTTAATTTTTTTTATTCTTTTCATTACTTATATTTTCGGGCGGGTTTTTTTTCTATGTATTTTTTTGTTTTTTTGTTTATCACATTTAAAAATACTATCAAATCAATTTTGAACCAAAAAAAATACATCAATTAAAAATGAATTTTAAAAAGTAATTACTTTTTATTCTTCTCATTACTTATATTTTCGGTTCGGTATTCTACTAAAAATCAGCTTCTTATTTTTTTGTTTGTTTTATTTTTATAAATTACAAATAAATATATTTCCATTTAATGATAACATTTACAACCCAAAGTCAAACTTGGGGGGGGGGGATGTTTACAATTCATAACAGAATGGAATGCAACTCGAAGGTTGACAAAGTTTTGACGGTAATTACCAAAAACATAAATATATACGGCAATTAAAACCAACTTTTTGGGCTCTTCAGGAACAGCATGCATGCAGCTTCAAGTTCTTTTGTTTGATAACCCTTCCAGCAGTCAGAGAATTCTTTGACATTCGGAAACTTTCCTATTTCAGCCATTGGATTAAGCTCGCAGTTGTTCTTGCAGAAACATGACTTAGAGCATGATTTCATACGAAGCGCGCTTGCACCTACACCTGGCCAATTTTTTGAGCAGGAAATGTGGGCTAGGGAAGCACGAGACTATGCTCATAATTGTTAGTAGACATTCCTAAAACATGGGAGATAGAGGAGGAGGGGGTCTTAATAAATATTAAAATAGTTTTGACAATCGGAATTCCAGCCACCATCACACAATACTGTAGCCACAAGTGAAATGTGATCACACATCAAAAATGCTTAGACCAAATCTGAGCTGTAAGCTGACATGATAGCTTCTGCAGCAGATTAAATGTCATGTTTCTGTGCATTAGCACAGAAATAGACACAGCAGCCACCCCGAACAATGGACTATTTCTAGGCTTACACATTAGAAATAGAACGTTCGATAGTAGAGGCCACCTAAACGGCATATTTATATGCACTATCATAGAAATAACACCCTCCGGTGGTTTCAACACACTATTATAAAACAACCATATGATAATATGTTTTCTGCAAATTATTGTGATTTAATTAAGATTATATTAAACTATGAAAATGTACCATCTTATTTTATGATAGTTTTATTATCACAATTTATAAAAATATATAAAAATTCTCCACTAATATTATTGACAGCCACTCTAGCAAAAATATTTTAAAGCTTTTATTAAATAATTTATTTCAAGTAATCATTTAATATAGACTTAACAGGGTTTAAGAAAATATGATTTTGTTTCCAGAAAATCTTAATAGACTAAAAAATATAATGAAATGGTGTTTTGCTTGAAAATTTATATAAAGTTCAAACACTAGAGTTGGCATAATTAAAGTCATGATTTATAGATCATAAACTTCAGAGTTTCTAATGTATTACTGCATTAAACCAGGTAGGATTAATCAATAATAATTTGAGCAAAGCATATTTCAGTATATTGTTATTATATAATGATTTCGTTACAGTATAGATTTATTTAATTAAAATGATGGAATATTTTAAATGAGAAAACAATTTTTGAAAAGAGTTGTCTGTCTGTAAAATTTATTTATTTATATCCATCAACTATTTGGTAGTTTGAAATAAAATATTAATACTATTGGGGAAAAAATATATGACATTGGAAATGAAAAACTGCTTTTAAATAATATATATATTATAACGATCGAAATGAAAGTGAAGATCGAATGTAACCGCAAAAACAATATCTGCAACTACCAGGGCGCCATCTAGGCATTTGAGCCTAGAAAAATTTATAGAGTAGGCAGATACGTGCTGTTAAGATTCCACTTTATTTAAATATTCCGATCGTTAGCCCAAGTCACTAGCTCAGTGGAGACGCAGAGATAAAAATCTATATCTTAAATATAAATAAATAAAAGCCACTGCCAGAAATTAACACATAAAAATATTTATTTACGCACATATAAAATAACATTTAAATGTTGAGGAATAAGTTTAACATTTTAGATTGTTATATTAACTTTTAATTTTACATTTAACTAAGTTTCAATGAGTTTAATATTTTATTTAGCTAGTCAAGTATGAATAGACTACATAGATCTGCATTTGAAAAGAAAATATTCTTCCCTGATTTAACCTTAGGCCACAAATTTCACAACCAAACTGGCGCCAATCCATCTGATACATTCATGTATTCAATGTAGCATGATACGACAACACAAAATACTATACTGTCAGGAAAGTACATCTGAACAGTAAGTAGAATTAGAGAAGACATTGACTCTCCACCAACAGGAATGTCACATCTGTTGGCAAGTAGAACAATAAACAAAAAACTCCATAGGAATGGACTGCGGTCTTCTGCTGACTTACCAACCCATCCATAGGCAAACAGAAGGTGTGTGGCGTATATATGCAATCCTGCCCAAAGCGGATCTCATACTACATCTACTAATTACACAAATATATCCAATCCATTGAGCCAATTCAACTACGAAATGAATAACCTAAGATTACTCTCCCTTAATATAACTTTACAAAACTATATAGCCATTCACGCCCAACTTAAATTTAACATTTAAATACGTTCGCACAAATGCATTTTATAAAATTTGTTTTAAAATGTTGAGTACAGATCAGTTGCACAGATTCCACGGTCAAAAACATTCCAAATTAAACACAACCGATCAAAATACAAAGTCATCGATAAACGTCACTTGCATAGGGAATATACAAATCCCATTAACATTCATCGTAAGATGCTTGCAGTGATATCGTTGACATATATTCTAATCGAATGTGAAAACCACAACATTATCAACCGCTAACGAATCTATGCAACGTCTATACCCAACCTAAATTTCATCATTTAAATTTAAACAATAAACAATTTATACAATAAGAAAGAAAAAAAATGGAAATGATTTTTATCAATCGGAAAACATATAAAATTAAACATTATTAACTGGATTTAAAAACTTACAAAAGTCAGATAAGAGTCCATTTTTAACATTTAAGTTGGCTTGTTTATCAATTTATAAAACTTGACGAAAGTTCTTAATTGATTTTAATAACTGTTCATTTCATATAGCTTATGGTAGAAGAGTCCAGGTTCCTGATTTTAATTCCCACGGAGACTTTCCTGGAAGACCGGTCTGATATTTTGGAGGTAGCATTAGCTGGTTCTGTTCTGGTATCACAGTCTTTGCATTTTTAAAATAAGTGAGTGAGGACGGCAAGTGCATCTTGTCGCTCGATTCACCAAAATCAAGTTGGAAAACTCACTGGAACTCAATATTATTTCTTTTTATAGTCCTCCTATGGATTCCATGAACAAAAATGTCACTGTTCTGTTTTTTCGTTATGGTCCGGGACTTTATTTGCTTCCACTGGTCAAGCTAAAATCTCTTTCTTCTCTTATCTAACTTTTCATCTGACTTTTTAATTACACAGCTTTTAGATAATTAATAAACAATCATTTCCATTTACAGATTACAGGAATTAATTAATACCTGTTTTTATTTTAACTTACGTTATTTTTTTATTAAAATATTTTTATATTTCAATCTTGTATTTTTTTATTAAAAAAAATACGTTCAAATACCTTTTTTTTGTTTATGAAAAAAATATTTTTAAAGTTTAGCATCTGTGCGAATATATATATATGTTTAACAAATATTTTAATTTTAGCGTTTAGTTTTTTTCTTTTATTTGCGAACTTTTAAGTTTTTATTTTAAATTAATGTAACAACATATTTATATATCGTTACATATCAGTAAACTTCCTCAAAAAACAAAAAACATTAAAAAAAAAAAAAGACTTTACTTACGTTATTTCTTTTTTAAACTATTTTTTTTTTTTAAAAAATATGATTTCGATTTATTATTACGTTTTATTTATTAGTTTTTATTCCTCGAATTTATCTCTACATATGCGCAATTTTTCTTACTGGCAGCACTTTTTAAACAAAACTTCAAACTGCAACTCCATGTCAATACAACAAATATATTTATACTAATTTCAGAAAAAATATTACGGGCATGATTTATTTTCAAAAGTACTAGTGGTTTATGAAACATCTGGCTATAACTTTACGTTAGTACAAAGATGTATTTATTTCAGAAAAAAACAACAAATGTTATTTGCATGATTCACTTTTAAAATTCTCAGGGCACTCGTGATTTATTAAAGATAGAAAATTTCATCATCATCAATTCCCCTTTTCAGGGCCAATCTCTGAGGTAAGGCCCCACATTGGGTGCCAATTATAACGATCGAAATGAAAGTGAAGATCGAATCTAACTGCAAAAACAATATCTGCAACTACCAGGGCGCCATCTAGGCATTTGAGCCTAGAAAAATTTATAGAGTAGGCAGATACATGCTGTTAAGATTCCACTTTATTTAAATATTCTGATCGTTAGCCCAAGTCACTAGCTCAGCGGAGACGCAGAGATAAAAATATATATCTTAAATATAAATAAATAAAAGCCACTGCCAGAAATTAACACATAAAAATATTTATTTACGCACATATAAAATAACATTTAAATGTTGAGGAATAAGTTTAACATTTTAGATTGTTATATTAACTTTTAATTTTACATTTAACTAAGTTTCAATGAGTTTAATATTTTATTTAGCTAGTCAAGTATGAATAGACTACATAGATCTGCATTTGAAAAGAAAATATTCTTCCCTGATTTAACCTTAGGCCACAAATTTCGCAACCAGACTGGCGCCAATCCATCTGATACATTCATGTATTCAATGTAGCATGATACGACAACACAAAATACTATACTGTCAGGAAAGTACATCTGAACAATAAGTAGAATTAGAGAAGACATTGACTCTCCACCAACAGGAATGTCACATCTGTTGGCAAGTAGAACAATAAACAAAAAACTCCATAGGAATGGACTGCGGTCTTCTGCCGACTTACCAACCCATCCATAGGCAAACAGAAGGTGTGTGGCATATATATGCAATCCTGCCTGAAGCGGATCTCATACTACATCTACTAATTACACAAATATATCCAATCCATTGAGCCAATTCAACCACGAAATGAATAACCTAAGATTACCCTCCCTTAATATAACTTTACAAAACTATATAGCCATTCATGCCCGACTTAAATTTAACATTTAGATACGTTCGCACAAATGCATTTTATAAAATTTGTTTTAAAATGTTGAGTACAGATCAGCTGCACAGATTCCACGGTCAAAAACATTCCAAATTAAACACAACCGATCAAAATACAAAGTCATCGATAAACGTCACTTGCATAGGGAATATACAAATCCCATTAGCATTCATCGTAAGATGCTTGCAGTGATATCGTTGACCCATATATTCTAATCGAATGTGAAAACCACAACATAATCAACCGCTAACGAATCTATGCAACGTCTATACCCAACTTAAATGTAATGCATTTAATAATTTCTACAATAAATATTACTACAAATAAAAATAATAAAATGGAAATGATTTTAGCAAAACTTAACTATATAAATTTAAACAATCAATTATTAATTTGAAAATCAAATAAGTGTTCATTTTAAAATTTAAATTAGCTGAATCTTTAAAAAAAAATCAATGACGAAAGTTCTTAATTACTTTTTTTGGTTGTTGTTAATTTGAAAAGTTCATAGCTCACGGTAGAAGAGTCCAGGTTTCTGCTTTTAATTCTCATGACGCCTCCATTGGAAGATAATGTTCTGGAGATGGCAATATCTGGTTCAAGGTATCACAGTCTTTTCAATTTTCTTTTTAAATAGAGAGTGTGGTATGTGCGTCCTACCACCTCTCAAACACACAACGCTGGAACTGTCGAAAAAACTGTATTTCCCTTTTTATATTAATCCACACGGATTCAATCAACGAAACGTCACTAATCCATCACTTTTATTAGGGTCCGAGCCAAGGCTTAGTGCTTCCATTGGTCAAGCTAAAATCTCTTTATTCTCTTATCTAATTTACTCTCTGACTTTTTAATTATACCAGAGCCCAAGGCTAGCTTGCTTTTCAAACAATTTATAAACAATCATTTCCATTTACAGATTACATTAATTAATACCTGTTTTTATTTTTAAATCTTGTACTTTTTTATAAAAAAAAGTACGTTCAAATACTTATTTGTTTTTTTTTTTTTAAAAAAATATTTTTAAAGTTTGGCATCTGTGCGAATGTATATACGTTTAACAAACATTTTAATTTTAGCGTTTAGTTTTTTACTTTTATTTGCGAACTTTTAAGTTTTTATTTTAAATTAATGTAACGACATAGTTATATATCGTTACAATATATATATATATGATGGCTACCACACAACCACTAGTTGCAAGAAAACAACAATTATTTATAAAGTATCCAAGAGTTTTTAAATTAATTTAAAAATTAAGTTTCCACTACACTTATTATGATTGAATACATTTTGCCATACAGCAAATCTCTGATCTTTCATATACTTAAAAAATACAATTCTACTTAAGAACGAACTCAAAAATATAAAACATTTATTTAACTCATCATAGCCACATGCATATATCTAATATAGTATAAATATAACTATAACACTTTTGTACAACAGAAACACTCTTAAGTAGTCAATTGAGATTTGAATTCCTATCTAGTAAAACTACAACTTCATTACAAAATTTTCTCTTTTGAGTCCAATCATTAATTTAATATAAAATCTCAAATGAGACACATATAGATTTAGAACTATTTCACTATTCAACAGTGAACAAACAACTTTATATGTACTATAAGCCTACTTATACAAAATCTAATTCACAGCAATGAAAGAAGAGTTAAATTATGTAGAAAAGAATTCAATTGATTCAAATGAATCTATAACTTAAAATTACTTATAATTACTAATCATTATTTAATACTTGGATGGGTTTTTTTCCTACAAGTGTGGATACTTTCCATTATATATAATAATCAATTTTAAAAAATGGAAACAAACAATGAATTATATTTACAATTATTTAATTATCAACCCGGCTTTCATCCCTTATTGAGATCTTTTCAAGATATAAAGTTTTATACATCGCACGACCCATCAATTACATTTACTTTACCTATTGGACATTATTCTACTTTCAACAATATAATTAACATTATACATATAAATGTATAAATAAATGACATAAAACAAAAAATAAAAAATACATAAAAAAGTAATTATAATAATCTTAAAACTATGTAAATACATATACATATATTTTTATATACCCATATAAATAAATATTCTACTCCCCTCCCATTTTATAAACCCTTATTCACAATTCCACCATGATATTTTTATCATAATTTTTAAATCTTCCCACTTTCCATCTAATTTTGCTAAATTTTTACCCATATTACACAGCTATCCAAATTTTTCTGAATGTATAATAAAGTTTCTATAACATATCCTTTTTCGATAATCTTTAACATGTTTTATAACTCTAATATTCTTCTCACACTCTATTTTACGACCAGTATATAATAATGTATATATGATCCTGACCTAATATCTCTCCTATTAATCACTCTATCATGTTCCTTTCCTCTATTACTTATAATCCATCCTGTTTTACCTATATACATATACCTTATTACAACTTCCACGTTCAATTTTATAAACCATTCTTCACTTACTATTAATGCCATCTATCCTCTTTGTATTACATAAACATCTACCCAAAGACTTATTATTTTCCCCAAGTTATTCTTACATTATCTGGTAACTTCTTTCTTACTAACTTTTTATACACTTCCCTTGAATATGGAATAGACACCCACTTACAATGTTTATATTTATTCTTATCATATTTATTTCTACTATTTAT
Organism: Epiperipatus broadwayi; assembly: GCA_028023455.1. Taxonomy (NCBI): domain Eukaryota; kingdom Metazoa; phylum Onychophora; class Udeonychophora; order Euonychophora; family Peripatidae; genus Epiperipatus; species Epiperipatus broadwayi. The sequence goes on along the minus strand of JAQFVV010006244.1, from coordinate 6,592,499 downwards.
ATTTTGATTTCTAAATATAGTTTTAATTACTTTTCTTTTATATCCTATTTTAACATGATCATTCTCTACTTCTAATTTTGCTCATATGTCTCTTTCTTATCCAATGTAAGAATATCATTCTTTAACTTAAATTCCCTTAACACCCCTACTTTTTGACACCATGGCTGATATAACTTTGGATCAATTAAACCTCTAATTTTTCTATCTTTAATATAATGTTTTACCACTAGTTCATTCATATTTCCTGTCTTCACAAAAATATCTAAGTATTTTAATCCATTTATCTCTTTCTCCACTATAAACCTAATTTCATATTTATTATTATTCAATTCATTAAAAACTTTATCAATACTCCTACTATTTCCAATAACAATAATATTATCCACATAGCTATAATATTTTATAATTTCATTATTCCTTATAAACTCAGCCACTATACCCTCCCTAACTTACAAATACTGATGATAATATCTCAGTTATCGAACACCCCATAACCCATCCCCTTTCTATACTCCAAAATCCTTCCTTATATTTAAATTACAAAGTCTCATCTACCACTAGTAATGTTTTATAAATAATATATATCCAATTCTCTGATGAAACATTACATATTTTTAATTTAATCATAACTATTTTAATACCATCCTTTCTAGGTATACTTTGGTACATTTTCTCAATATCAAATGATGCAATCATTCTATTTTTATTTAATTGAATATTACTTAACTTACAATTTCTTCAGAACTTTTTATATAATCCAATTACTTCTACAATCTTTTTATATTAATACTTTAAGTATATAATTATTGAAATACAAAATTACCCTTATTGGCATATTCTCTTTATGTTTCTTAATCTTTCCTGCTATACACAGATGCTCAAAACTTGTAGGAAATAAATATTTATATTCCTTTTCATTGATTAAATTCTTCATTTTCATATAATTCAACAATAATTTATACCTTGTAAGCAGCAAATATAAAGAGTGATTTAAAAGTTAATTTCACTCAAAACTTAATAATGTTGTAAATAAAAGAGTTAAATATAATAAAAAGGAATGGAAAGAAAAGTCTACAATATATCAAATTATTGAGAAGGTAAATAAATAAAGTTTAATAGTAACAAGTGAGGATAAAAATTCAAGATTTGTAATTTTAAATGAGTTGGACTATGAGTGGAAAATATATGAAGATATGGTTAAATATGAACATAAAAAATTAAGTAAAGATCCTAGAAATAAGATTAAAACAAGGTATAAATTGTTGTTGAATTATATGAAAATGAAGAATTTAATCGATGAGAAAGAATATAAATGTTTATTTTCTACAAGTTTTGAGCATCTGTGTATAGTAGAAAGGATTAAAACACATAAAGAGAATATGCCATTAAGGCTAATTTTGGATTTTAATAATTATATATTTAAAGTATATGTAATTTGGTATATAAAAAGATTGTAGAAGTAATTGAATTTGGAAAATTTTGTATAAAAAATTCTGATGAAATTGTTAATAAGTTAAGTAATATTAAATTAAATGGAAATGGAATGACTGCATCATTTGATATTGAGAAAATGTACCAAAGTGTAAGTAGAAAGAGTAGTATAGAAATAGTTATGATTAAATTGAAAATACATAATATTTTGTCAGAGGATTGGATATATATTATTTATAAAATATTTTTAGTGGTAGATGAGGCTTTGTATTTTAAATATAAAAAAAAATTTTGGAATATAAAAAAGGGTGAATTATGGGATATTTGATAAGTGGGATATTATCATCAGTAATTGTAAGTAGTATAGAGGAGGATATAGTTGCTGAATTTATAAGGAATAAAGGAATTAGAAAATATTATAGGTATGTGGAATATATTATTGTTATTGGAAATAATAGAAGCAAAGTTTGTAATGAATTGAATAATAATAAATATAAAATTAGGTTTACAGTGGAGAAAGAGATAAATGGATTAAAATACTTAGCTATTTTTGTGAAGAGAGGAATGATGAATGAAATAGTGGTAAAACATTATACTAAAGATAGAAAAATTAGAGGTTTAATGCATCCAAATTCATATCAGCCATGGTGTCAAAAAGTAGTGGTTTTAAAGGGATTTAAGTTAAAGAATGATAAACCTACATTAGATAATAAAGAGACATATGAGCAAAAGTTAAAGGTAGAGAATGATTATGTTAAAATAGGATATAAAAGAAAGTTAATTAAAACTATTTTTAGAAATCAAAATATAAATAGTAAAAATAAGAATGATAAGAATAAATATAAACATTGTAAGTAGATGTCTATTCCATATTCAAGGGAAGTGTATAAAAAGTTAGTATGAGAGAAGTTACCAGATAACGTAAAATTACATTTTACATTATTACATTTTATTTTGGGAAAATAATAAGTCTTTGGGTAGATGGTTATGTAATACAAAAAGGATAGATGGTATTAATAGTAAGGGAGTAATGGTTTATAAAATCAAATGTGAAAGTTGCAATAAGGTATATATAGGACAGACAGGATGGATGATAAGTGATAGAGGGAAAAACATGATAAAGCAATTAATAGAAGAGATATTAGGTCAGGAGCATATATACATTATTTACATACTGGTCATAAAATGGAGTGTGAGAAGAATATTAATCTTATAAAACATGTTAAAAGATTATCGAAAAAGGATATGTTATGAAACTTTATACATTCAGAAAAATTTAGATAGATGCGTAAATATAGTTAAAGGTCAAGCAAAATTAGGTGGAAAATGGGCACTATTAGATAATTAGAAGAATTAAAAATTATGGTAAAAAAAATCATGGTAGAATTGTGAATGAGGGTTTATAAAAAGGGTGGGGGAGTAGAATATTTATTTATATACGTATATAAAAATATATGTGTATATATTTATATAGTTTTAAAATTATTATTATTTTATGTATTTTTTTTATTTTATCTTTTTATTTTATTTTATGACATTTCTTTATACATTTATATGTATAATGTTAATTATATTATTGAAGGTAAAATAATACCTAATAAGAGGAATAAATGTAATTAGTATATCATGTGATGTATAAACTTTATATCTTGAAAAAGTCTCAATAAGAGATGAACGTCAGGTTGCTAATTAAATAATCGTAAATATAATTCGTTGTTTGTTTCTATTTTATTTAGATTGATTATTATATTGAGTATATATTAATAACAACAATGTGGACAAATAATTATTTTTATATTGGATATTTGACCATTGCATATATATACTTTCATTAAAAAAAATATTGCATCTTTAATTATTTTCTGACAGTTTCTACATAAAACGTTTGGCTAACATGTATATTAGAGAAAGTTTTCTTTTTAAAAAAAAATGCTAACAAATCATAACACATACATATCTAATTAATACAATAAGGAGTGAATTTCTCTTTTTTTTAAAAATATATATATATTTTAACTCCAGCTGCATTGAAATGCAACTAACTTAATTTTTTTTTCTTAAACTTTTGCTTCCTGTTTATAATGTAAAATATAGTTTGCTAGTATTAAATATAAACTAAATTAAAACTCAAAATGGTTAAGATAGATTTTTTAAAAAAAAAATTTACAAAGTAAGTTATATAATCCTGGTTTGTTTTCTACATGATGGAAAATATTAACCAATTTGTTAATGGACATACTATCCTTTATCAATCTCCAGTTTTGAAATATGAAATAAGCATTATTTATTCATTTTAACAATAGATTTGTTGAAAATAGCATGTCAAGTTTTCAGATGTCCAGGGTAGATTAGCATTATTAGTACATTACACAATAATTTTTTTTTAGAAAACTTGTGAATGCTATATTTATTAGTATTCTCACAACCATCATTTCTTAACGATGTGGAAGACCACATGTTAATACTGAAATGAATAAGACATTATTCATTTCAATATATATATATATTAAGGATTGATTGTTATCATCTACATTTATAAACCTATTAAAATCTTGAGTAATTGGCTTTATTGTCTTAATAACTATATATATAATAAATCAGTAACTAAGTTTTCTATTTAAAATTGTTTGATAATTTTAAAACAATTGCTTTTAAAAAAAGTTAAGCTAAAAAACTTGCATTATTTAAAACGATTGGCTAAGTTAAAAAAACACTCTGGATAATTAATTAAAACAATGATTGAGAATTTTCTTCTTTAGCATTTTTTAAAACAACTATTTTAAAATAAAAATAAAAGCTATCAAACAATTTTAAGTAGAAAACTTAATTAATTATATACACATATATAATATATACGTTATGTGTATATATTATATATTAATTTACTGCAGAAATATTTAGTGAGTTTATATAAACTGTATGGTGTTTTAAAGTGAAATTATATGTATTAAGTGAAATTCATTTACAATATATACTCATGTATCATTATGTACACATACTAAATATGATATATACATAAGGGTATACATTTTAACTTATGGAAGATATATATATATATATTGTGACCTATAAAGAAAGTGATATCAGTAGTGCAGCTGTCAGGCCACCATTTGTAACCTAAAGAAAGTGAAAATGATGCTACTAAAGAAAAGAAAGTGGAAATGGAAATATAAGAGTTAAACTATTATACTTCATGATGATGAAATTCAAATTGTAATGTGAAGCTACACTAACAAGCTATTGACCTAAACTCAGTGAGTCTAATAAAACTATGTCACAATATCAAGATATATAGGAAAGCATTATAATAAAATACAATAAAATATAAAGTAACATTATTAATAGATTAAGAGATGGAGAAACCTTAATTCACTTTAACTTGCATAAAGGAATCTTAGTATTATAAACATATGCCATTAAGGTTACATTTAAATGTCTTTGTTATATGAAGATCTTCTAGCACAACTATCATTTTTATCCATTTTTTAAAGATCCTCTAATCATCTTGTAAGCATCTCATTGCTTTGATCAGATAAAACATTGTTTAATTCTTATCAAAATTTGAAATGTTTTTTAAAAATTTATGTCACTTAAAATCCATCTTTTGAATATAAATTTTTAATATTAAAATTAATTTAATAATATGGTGTTTAAAATTATATTAGAGTATCTCAGGGTAATATGATTTCAGAAATTTTTTTGACTTTTTTGATTGATTCAATCTTGAATGAAATTCTAGTTAATAAAATAAATAAGATATATATTTCCCCAAAGCTAATGTTTAACAATAATAAGATTATTATTATTATTTAAATAAACTAAAATAATAACATGATCTCTTAATTTGAAGTAAGTTAATTAATGAATAATCTAGGATTACACTCAGACATTAAGAATAGGTAAGGGATTTTGTAGTCATCCTATATATCTTAGATTTGAATACTCTAAATGTAACTTAGGTTCTTGTAAAATTAAATCTTATCATAAACTAATAACTATGATTTTCCAATATGAAAATATCTTTATAATATAATACACAGTAATTTAAAATAAGCAAATTAAATTAATGAAAATGATCGAAATTGATCAAACAGATTGTAACTCTTTATTAAGCATGCACACCTTTCTTTGATGTTATATTAGAAATTAAATACTTAAATAAAATGACTTTTGTTAATTTAAATGTCATGTAGTCTTTTAGTAAATACATTTAAAATAATTTAAAATATTTTATTAGCATTTAAATTTTTAATCCAAATGCATAATAATTTCTGTTTGATAAGTGGAGGATTTCTGGTTAACTCTTACATAGTATAAACTCTTCTTGGTCGAGTGAGTTAAAACTCTAAACTTTTGATTGGTCAATTACAGAATCAGCAGTAAAAATATATTCATCTTTTAATATTATATTCATTTTAGTTTTGTTTGTAAAAAGCAAATTAATGATTTGTCTGAATATGAAAATGAATAAAAGTTTTTTCAAAATTAAATTTCTATTTATAATTATAAAAATATTTTATAGCAGAGCAACTAAAAAGAATGTTCGTAACCTCTTAGAAAATGCTTCTCAATTTACATTTGTGTAAAAGTAAAGAAATTTTATTAAAATCTTAACTATTTTTCTAAAATAATTTTATTTTCAGCATATTTTACCAAAATAATTTATAATATGTAAAAAAACACTATAAAAACACTCTAAAACAACATTTTCATTTTTAAAATCAAAACGAAGAAGTTGGAAGGGTGAAAATTATTGACAGGCACTCTTCTTTCTTCGAAATGAAAACCAAACAATGAGCATCTAGGAAAGCCTACCTTCTCCCATTGTTGTAGCTTCTTACATCAATATTATTTATTTTTTACTTGTAAAATAATTTTAGAGAGGGCATCATTGTACAGTGATTTTTAAGCTCTAAAATGAGCCTAAATTCACTATGATAATGTAAAAATTGCCCATTTTAGAGCATGTTGAAGCCATGTTTAATCTGATTTGCCTCTTTTTTTAAAAAGGTTAATTTAACAGATGGAATGATTTATAGTTAACATATAAGATGATGTGAATAAACAACTATGAGAAATCACTTAAGTAATAACAAAAAATATTTATTTACAATAAAATAACAACAAAATTTACAATTAATCCAGTTTTGAGTTCACATAGATCAAAAATTTTTACAATGTTACTTTTGCAAAAATTTATATCAGAATGATCAAAAAAATTTTAAAAAAATTTACATACTGCTTTATTAAAAAGTAAATCCCATTAGATTAAGCAAAATAATTCATCATATCAACCTAACTTTTAGTATTATTTAATTGTCAAAAGTTCTTATTTATTAATCCATTCATACAATGATAATGGCCATCATATAGTAGTGTCTCTTATATGAATATTTACTCAAAAATAATAATAGTTAATGAATCAATCAATAAAGGAATTATAAGATAAATTGTCTATTTATGCCTAAAATAAAGTTTAAAATTTTAAAATTAATTATTTATCATATTTAGTCCTGCCAATTAGCAAAGCTTAAATATAGGACAATTTACTATTCAGGATTTTAGGCTGACCAAAAATGCTCTAGAGGTAGGTTAGAATTCCTCAATGCCTTGATAAAACCACTAAAACTACCAGATAAAGCCATGGTAAAATCTTACAAATGCTTCATTAAACATATCAAAACTATAAATAATATTAATCTTCAATAATAATAAATTAAAACAAAATGAAAGTATGATGGCATATGTCATAAAACACACCTATATTTGAAGGCTAATAAGGAATCTAGGACATTGTAGCTAGTCAGAAAATAATGAGAATGTTCATCAGGGATCAAAATACTAAATAAGAATTGCCTTAAAATACAGAAGGCCTTAGTTAACATCTCTATGCTATGAGCACATAAATTGTAGCAAGACAACAATATTAAGAAAGAGACCAAAATGTGACTATCTTTTTTTGAAAACAAGCTAGCAAAAATAATGATGGAGACTAACTATCATACTTAAAATATACTTGCATATAAAAGCACTTCTAAAATATAGAGAAAATAATTCTATCTATAATAAAATACTACAATGGCTAACCAATGTGAAATATGATAATAATAATTAATATCATATATGGTTCTATTAATATTAGGCAAATAAATCATAAATAAGAGAAATATACATCAGCTTATTCAGCTTACAGCATGACAATATACCTTCATAAATAAATTATTCATACTTTAAAATAGAGACCCATGTTATTTCAAAATATGTTCATATGATAAAGTACTATTCTGAGAATTGCAACCTTTAATATTTTTAAATATAGCTTATAACATGAAGAATAATATATGCACATCATAAATGTAGTATAAAATCATAATATAAATAAATTCAACCTTTTTATCATAAAAATAAGTTATATTAAATAATAATGTTCTTCTGCTTTCTTCTTGACCAATTGTCAATTCCACTTGAGTATGAAGAAATCCATTGGCAACAACATTTTGTGAACAGCAAAACACATCTATTATATAAGGTAATATCATTAAAATACTGTAATCTATAATATTATTAGAAAATGTAAAAAGCATTTTTTAAAGAATATTCTGGATAAAGGGAATTCTTTCTACTATCAAGTATATGATAAGTTAATGACAATTCATTCAATATATTCATAGATTTAGTCTAATAAATATTCATGGTACTGCAGTAAATATATCACAAATCCTTAAATTTGGATTTGTTAAATTAATCCATTGTACAAAGTATTCTAAATAAATATTTGCAATAGTACTATAAAGCATTTCTGACAGATATTACTTATACATTGTTGAATATTTTCAGGAGAAAATGTTTGATTCAACTATTATCTTTAAGACCTCCAGTCTCCATAGCAATACATAGAGTGAAGAAATCATTCACAAGTTTTAAACTTTATGCAGGCAGTATAAATAATTAAAATTAGAAAATTATTTAAATTCATTTAATATAAGGTCATTATTGTAGGTATCTTCTCATTTTATTAAGTAAAATAGTTTTAAATTTCCTATATTATCAATTAAACAGTTCATTGTAAGTTAAATTTTATTATTACCCTGCTTGGAGAAAATTGATGTTTTTTTCTTTCTCTTTCAGGAGAAGAGCAAACAGAAATAGTTACAATAAAAAAATCTTCATGCTGTTTTTCAAATAATAATAAAATAGCATCTTTCACAATAATGATGCAGTACAAGTAAATTATTTTTATTGGAGTATAAATTATTTTAGTCAATTCTTTTTCTTTTGCAGAATTAAATTATTATTGAACATCTAAAATATTTGCAATGTCAATTTATAGTTCTTATTTGAATTAAAGGCTTTTACTCCTGGTAAATTATTTTTAAATAATATTGATTTGAATGAATATTATGAAGAAATTGCTAAGAAATTATTAGTATTATATGTAATATACTTGCCAATATGAGAATTAGATATTCCTTGGCAATTTTATTTATAGCATAGATGTTCAATTTCTTTTTAAAATTGACAACTGTCCTCCAGTCATGGCAATAGCAATAACAATAATTTTCAAAATTTTACAATCATAGCAAATTAAAAAAAATACTATTATAAATACTGTAATAACAAATTATATTACCATTCCATTGGAAAATACAGAGATGTCAGTTTCTTTGGTGTTTCTGTTCAGACAATTGTGCCCAGATAAAAGTTTAGCCTAATATACTGAACTAATAAAAACAAAAGTTTTAAATAAAATTACATTTTTAAAATTTTAATAGAGTTTAAAATTAAACTGCTACAAACAAAATTAAATTGGAAGAGAACCTTGAGAAAATGAAGAGAAAATGATAATGAATTGATGTCAGGTGTCTGTCTCACCTTATTTATACCCTTGGTCATATTTCCATTTTACCAGACTGTTTATTTACCTTTGAACTTACAATCTCTCCTCTAATTAGTTTGAATCATTGACCTATTTATCACTAAAGGCAATCATGTGATGTTTTGATGGTTTAATACTAAGGATGATTGTTAATCTAAAGTTATTTAATTATTTTTTTAATTTTACAATAAATCAATTTTTTGTCTAAACACTTGATATTAATTAAAAAAACGTTCAATAAAATAATTAATTAAAAATTACAAAAGTTCAGGATAAAATAAAAATTTGTTACCTCTTTAATTAATTAATGAGTATTACAAACAATTTAATAAATTTATTTATTACATTTTTAAGTCTAGACAAATATCCTAGAATAGGTTTTAAAATTATTTTTAAAAATATTTAAACTAAATAATATTAAATAAATGTAATATTTATCCATTCACTCAGTATTTATTTATTCATTACTTTAAATCCTATTTTAATTATAAACTTTATTAAATTCTTTTATAATTAAATCAATTTAAAATATTTAACTAGGATATTATGTTTTACAGTTAAAGTCAATTAAATATTATAGTTTTAGTTTTAAACACCAGCAAACCAAAATATAGGGTTTGAACTTGGTTTTTTAACTTTAAATTCAATATAAGCTTTTTAAAACATTTCTAATTAACTAAAACTAAATTAGCATTCTTAACTCTAAATTACACTTTTTATCATTGACATTACCAAATACTAAAAAATTTAAAGATGTTTAACATCTAAACATTTATTTAAATTAAACCCTTATTATTTAAGCTGTGTAAAAATTATTTTACAGATGGATAGTAAAAAATATTGATATAGCAGCTCTTATATGTAAAATTATGGCACTATAAAATATTAGCAACAATTAATTTATAATAAAATTAAGCTATATATTGTAACCGACTACCACATTGGACCTGTACACTAGGTTATAAATCAGTCAATTTAATGATGCATACAAAGTTTAAGCCCTTGTTATGTCAATTATCAGTAATAAGTAATTAAATATGCTTTTCTAGAGCTTGGAATGAAGGACTAAAATATACACAGACTTGTCCTTTCTAATGTTTAAATACTATTCTTTTAAATCTAAGCATATAACCCTTTTAATGTTCTTTACTTATGACATTTAATTTGAATTAAGAGTAGAGACACCGCCCAACCTAAATGAAAATATCCAATCCACCCATAATAATTTGATTACCCTGATAACAAAATGAAATACTAATCTAGCTCAGCCTTCCTTTAAACTATTCATTTGCAAAATAAATAAATAATCTTAATAAAATAAATCTTATTTATGAGAGATTTATATATCTATTCAACAACTAAGCAATAGTGCAAATTTCCCAAGAAATATAATAGATTTTATTTATCAACATTATAAATGTTATTAAAACAGGCAAAACTCTCCATACAGTAATGCCATTCAGTCCAAGCCAGAGTAATCAATGAATGCCAGAAGGCTTGTGTGTAAAATCTCTATCTAGTGCCTACTCATCCAATATTCCCAACTAGTTTCTGGCTTATGGCCTTCATCAGTGAGGAGCTTTGGATCTAAGAGCACTGATCTTAGGATAACAGTTATGAGAAAGGATAAGAAATGGTTATTATGTGATGTTTAGTCATTATAAATGTTCTAATAAATATCAAAAATTAACACAACCAAATTGCTATAATTTAAACTTTTCAATTATCATTCAACATATATTATGACTTAATATAATTGTAGGCCTTCAACCTGCCATTAAATAGATAATAAATCATTAAGACAACATTCAACAAACAATAATGCACGACCACAAAGGAAATATATTAGATACTATATAATATTTAACAATAATAATATCATTATATCTTATAACAAATGGATTTAAAATATTTTAATTAATCTAAAATTTCCATTTCTAATATGCCTATTATATAATAATCAAAATAATCATAATAAATTCCGAATTTTCCTTTAAATATCATACAGAAATATATTTAACTAATATAAATGTATAGTATATGATAATATAATAATGCTATATAAAAGTGATATAATGAAAATAATATATACATTGTTTTACTTGCAAACGAATTTCAATTGCATAAAAGAAAATAATTTACAACCAAAATATGTTCACGATTATATATATATGTGGTAAACTCTCTATAAATTAATAACTGCTTCAAATATTTTAAATTTAACATAAGTTTATTTAAAAAACAATATATAATTTATTAGACTACATTTTATGAACAAATAGATAATTATACGATAACCCATATTGTCTTGAATTTAACCTTTAACTTTACCAATATTTAAATACCCTATTTTATGTGTTTTTAGAATAACGAAGGAAAATGCAAATTATACGCAGACTAACATAATACGTTTCAAGAATGGAAGAAAGTTTTTATTGATTGTAATAAATCAATATAAATATAAATGTACCAAACTGAATTAAATTAATTTAAATATAGAAATAAGGATCTATAGACATTTTCGTTTCTCTCACCCTAAAGCACACATATATATCTACAAACAGTCAACTAAAATTATTATTACAATCATTTTTTTTAAAACATAAACACATATAAAACTATCAATCTTACTAAATAAAGAAGACATATATTTTTACAAAAGAAACGAATATCATATTTCCCTTTAACCCGAATTGTCTTTAATATTGTCCACTCAACAGAAATTCAGTGAGATTTTGATTGATTTAAAAATCCTTCCTTGATTTCATAAATATTGGTAGTATTAGAGTTTTATCCAAATTTCATGTTTAATGTTATGATTCGAATTTTTCCTAAGCTTATATCCCTATGTAATAATAATAAAAAAATTTATTTATTATTTTTGATAATGTCGAATGAACGCGGGCTTGATTTGAATAGAGTTAACAAATTTTAATTAATGCATTTCAGTTTTAAAAATAAATATTATTGATTCTTTCTTTTATATGATCAAATCATATTGGTAAATAAACTGCAGATTAAAACTGATTCGGGATAATACAAGCATAAACAGAAAATTTAAGGAAAAGAAACAAAAATGTTATTCCATCGACAACTAATTTTATATTTCTCAAAAAAAATATTGTTGTTTTTTCTTTTTTTACTTTTATTGACATCACATCTCTATAGCAATCCAAAATTTTTCTTCCACTTTTAAAATTAAACAGCATTTCTAGTTCAAAGCCCAACTTTAACAAACAATAATAATAACAAAAAATATTTAACTTTCATAAATCGACACTAATGATATTTTATTTACATAAAATAAACACACCTATTTATATTATATTATGGCATTACATTTTAAATAAAAATATTTTACCTATCACCACAATAACATATGTTGTAAAAACAAAATAGACCCTTACAACATTGATTATATTTTATAATCTGAATATCTAAATAATAATGAGTGCAATAAATCATAGATATCAAAAAAATAATGTAATCAAAATCAGTGTTTTTCATTAAAATAAAAAAAAAATAAAAACGATTTGTAATTGTAAATAATAATAATCTAAAGTTGCAAAATAAAATTTTCAAAACATCAATACCCTAGCAATAATATTATATATGAAACTTCTCTTTTAGAAAGGAAAAAGAAAAAAAAATCACATATAAAGTTCAGATTTTAAACTTAACTCAGAACACACACAAAAAAAACTTAAATTTCTACCATTATAATATATATACACACATATATAAAATGTCTTGGTACAAAAATTTAACTGAACATTTAGCTTCTGCCAAAGCTAAAGGTTATAATATATATATCAACTATAAGTGTTTATTCAATTTAAATACACATTCAGGAGTAGAATAGTTTAGTTGTCTTCTCACTCTATCTCAGTATTAACTGAAAAGGCTAACATTGACTGAAAATAATTCTTACATTAACTGAAATAATTTCATTTAAATTATTGTGTTTTATATATTTTTTAAAAAAATATATGGTGCTAAACATTTTAAAATAGTTAAAGTATAATATAGTTTACATTTTCATTTACTGTGCCAATGCTAAAAACTTAAAAATAATAGAGTAAAATTTTTTTTATATATTGAATGCTTTTATTGACTGTGCTCTAAAAAGAAATAAAATAATTGTTTCTTCAACCACAACTGGAATTTTTTGATTTAACTTGAAATAAAAAAACGGGGAGGGGGGGTGTCCAGAAATTAATTAAAGCGATTTCTATTTTTTATAACAAGGGAATGACTTAATTAATTTCTGGGCCTCTCATACTTTAATTTCAAATTAAATCTAAAAACTTCAATTGTGGTTGAAGAACAATTATTTTATTTCATTTTAGTGCACAGTCAATAAAAGCATTTAATACAATTTTTTTTTATCTTTGTTATTAAATGTAAATAATGTGCGGTTGCCACTCATTTATTTGTATTGCTTTATTGGTTAAAGAGAGCTATGTACCACAAAGCAAAAAAAAATCATAACCTATATATGTATATATAAGGAGGTTGCCTTGCAACAGTTTGAAATTGTTGATTATTATTAATATTGGGATTGTCTAAGTGTTGTCTGTTTTTAATGATATATATATATAAAGGATAGGTATTGTGCCATCTGGAATGTTTCTTACACACATGATTATATGCATATGGTCTTTAAATATATATTTTTTTGCTTAAATGTCAGCTTGTTACTTTATTTTGAGAATATTAATCATTAAAACTGCCAATCAATAGCTCTCCACATCATTTAAAAAAATACATTAACTTTCATGATATTTAAACTAATATTTTGTCCCTACTTTTTTTTTAATTTTAAAAAGTAATTTAAAATTAAATTCTTTGAGGGACCCCAAAATACTCATATTTAAAAAGAATAAAATATATTTTGCTTATAATGTGAGCAATAGCAATACATATATCTTATAAACACTAATCTTTGATCAATAAATAATAAAATATCATTTTGAAATTACCTGTTGTGTTGTATTTAAGATCATTAATATAAAGGAAGAAAAGTGAAAATATTTTAATTTTAAGAATATTATTTTATTAAATAACACTTTATTTGTACATTAATAAATGACTGGTATATGTTATATGGGTAAAAGCCTGAAATCCGGGCAAAGCCACTTGGAGCGTTGATGCTAGACAAAATCAATGAAATATAACATTACCGGGCTGCCACAACTTTTTTCTTTTTTTATACAACAAGGTTTTTTTTTTTCTAATATTGATTAAATGAATAATTTTTATTTAATTTAGAACATGATTTCTTTATTATTAAACAAATTTTGATATTCATTTTTATTACTTTTTGTGGGATTTTTGTTGGAACCTGATATTTTTTCAACAAATTTTGCTAATTGTATTTTTTTCTTTTTATCATTTGAAAATTTCGGACCATTTCATGACATCAAAAAAATTTGTTTGAATCCCACCGCTGAAAAAATAGATCACAATTATTTGCGACTTGTTTAGAACTTAATTCTACCTTTCTTTTATTTTTATTTTTTTTGTCTTGACTAAATGGTATTTCTTCTTATTATTATTATTATTAATTTTACTTTTTTTTTTAAACACAACTTGTTATCACTTTGATTTAGATTATGTTTGAATTAGTCTTTTTTTTGGCTACTACAAGAAACAGCTTTTTGAGTGGGGGAGGGGGGATTCATACTGTTTATTATTAACAAAAAGGCCAACAAAAATAGTCAATTATTTTAACAGCGCTGAAAAAAGAGAATCAACTTTGGGACTTGTTTCGAATTTTGATTTCTTTTTGTTTGACGTAATTGTTTTTCTTAATATTAAATCCCAATTTACTTTTGTGTTTTTGACAATTCAAAAATTGTTTTCAAACACCCACCCCCACCCACACTCGGAAAAAAAATTGTAACCAAAAAGTCAAGAATTTAACCTTTTTTTGAAACAACTTTTTCTCACTTTTTACTTTGATTTCTATTTCGTTCGAATTACCCTTTTTTTTTTAGCCTTCTACAATAAACTGCTTTTGGGGGTGGGGTGGGGTGTATTTCATAATTTGTTATTCTTAACAAAAAGTCAACCAAGGTCATCATTTATTTTAACCCCGCTGCAAAAAATTGAATCCAAATACTTGTCAATTTCGAATGAAATAAAAGACCAAAAAAAAAAAAGGACACAAACTTTGGACTTTTTAAAATTATTTATTTGATTTTATTGCTGTAATAAAAAGTGGACATTACGTGTGCCTGACAAAATAAAAATAAAAAACACAATCTCACACACTTTCTGTACTCGGCAATTTATCTGAAGAAAAGTTTCAAAATTGCACACTCATCTCAGATCTTTTAGTGGTCTTGAATATTTTCCCCACCACGCTGAAACGTGACTTAGCGCGTGAGCTTTGTCGAAGCCTGTTCGAACATACACTTTGCCAATTTTTTTACATATTGACCTTTTTTTTCAGGAAGGGTGGGGACCATATGACAATTCTTAATAATTAACATTTTTTAAATCGAAATGACATTACTCTATTACGGAGATTTGAAAAAGTCATACCGCCTTGAAATTTAAACACCCTCAAGCGATACGGTAATCAGCTATGAAAAGAACGAAACGTGTAAATAGCTTCGAACCACAAAACAGACCATAATATTTTTGTGCGATGTCATGTAAAGTGGTTTAGTTCAATGGGTTAATACAATACGTAAATGTTGTATTAGCCTGTAAGGCTGTGGCCACCGTAAACGGCATTTTTATGTGTTTTGACACGTAAACAATGCCCCAAGCGGCTGTACCTGGATTTCAGGCTTTTACTATTATATGTTGGATGTAATAATTTATATACTTATATGTACCTGTATGATTAAAACTACATCGATCTACTATTACAATTGTTTGAAGCAATAAGTGAATGAAGCCCTCCAGTGAAATTGAATAGCAACAAGAAAGGAGACATTATATAATTATTTTTTGAAAAACAGCAGATATAGAAGTCCTTATCACCCAAGAAGTTTTTTATTATTCTTTTATATTTTTTATTTTTTCTTGGATTGTATATGTTATATGCTTGTCTTAACCATCTAGAAAAACTACCTTTCATTCAATATATTTTATTTAGAAGCAATGTATGTATTTATAAAATTGTTTATAAAAGAATAAGGTACTCATCTTATAGCTAAAGACGCCATTCTATGGCGCGGTTTTCGTTCTAAAACACATGAAAATGCTGTTTCCACGGCTGACACATTCGAACCCGCATTTTCTATAATACAACTTTTTTGTTGTGCTACAGAATGCAGGCCACTATGTCACGTCGCAGTACAGCATGTATGTCACTAAGCAGCACAGTTTATAAAATAATTACAGCTTGATGAGAGAGTTTGTATTTGAATTGTATTGAAATGTTGTTTTCATTGGATTTTTTTTAAATTTTAAACTATTGAAATGTTCAGATTTTTTAAAACAATAATTATAAGACTTTTTACAATGTACTGTATTGAACTTTTATTTGGGTAAATGTTAAATATCTATGTTTTTATTGAGTTGCAATTAGGTAACGTGTCAAGTAACATACTGTTAGTAACATTCCACAAGACAAAGAAGATTCTACCATCTGTATATTTTTGAAGTAAAAAAGAGCAGTATGAAAAAAATATCCAGTAAGAAAAGTCCAAATATACAGGTTTTTTTGTGAATTTAATAAAAAGCAAATATTATAAGCATGTTTAATAAGTAAAGAAGACATTTGTATGTGTTTGTTGTTGTTTAAAAAAGTTTGAGTTTCTTTCTTCTGTCCAAGTACGCTTACGATTTTGATTTTTTTGATTTTAGCATTACAAACAAACAGAACCCTAACCCTAAAACTAACTCTAACCCTAAAACTAACCCTAAACCTAACCCTAAAACTAACCCTAAACCTAACCCTAAACTAACCCTAAAACTAACCCTAAACTAACCCTAAAACTAACCCTAAACCTAACCCTAAACTAACCCTAAACCTAACCCTAAACTAACCCTAAAACTAACCCTAAATCTAACCGTAACAACTTTTACTTTTATTACGATTATTATTTTTTAGTTAAACAACAACAAAAAAAGTTGTAACACAAGTAAAAAAATATCCGATAGAAAATTGATAAAAAAAAAAGCCGTAACACAAGTAAAAAAATATCCGATAGAAAATGTATAAAAAAAAGCCGTAACACAATTAAAAAAATATACGATAGAAAAACACTAATCAAATTTTAATTTGTTGATTTTATTTTACATTTATTATTATCATTTAAATTGTATATGTTAGTAAAAAGTAATATTTATAAAAGACTATTTTGTTTTGTTTTTATTTTCACATTACAAAAAAGCACAGAAAAATTATTAAAATCAACGGTCCATGAATGTTCATATTTTATAGTTTTAGCATGAAAATGGCGCCATCCAATGGGATCTTTATCTATAATACAAGCACCAAGAATAATATAATATGAAGTGCTAAGGACAAATAAAATTGATGTCTATTCTATGTGGACCAGGATGTAGATTAACGTTATATAACTGCAGAATTATGACTCCTATCACGTTGCAAAATTTGTTATCATTTTCATCAAAAATGTTTATCAAAATTACTGTTCTAATTTAAATTAAACACATGTATAAACATAAATGCATACATACCAGGAATAAAATAGCACTTATCATAAATGAAATAAAATATCAACTTCATTAAAGAAACTAAATTAAATCTTCACATTTACAGCAAGGATTATTTATTCAAAAGAAAAAAATGTTAAATCTTAATACAATAAGTTAAATGTTAAACCTTGATGCCATCTAGCAGAGACCATGTGTTTCAAACATCCTGTTAGAATAAATAAATATATATATATATTATAACCAATTAAGTTACATGGTACACAGCAACATAGTTGTGTGTGCATATATATAAAGTAAAGTAAAGGTAGAAATAAACACAGACATAATTTTTGTAGATATTTTGTACATTTCACTTGGAATAATAATGACTGTAAAGGGTTAAATAACTCTCAATTTAAGCCAGAATTTTATTATAAATAAACATTTAAATAGGTCCAAATAAAATAGTATTATTATTACTCTGATTTTGAAATTTAAAAATAAACATTTTTATGATAATTATAAAAATGTCTTTTTGAAATCTTTTAATTAATTGATAAATTTCTATCTAAATAAAAACTCGTATATCACACCTTGATAAAACTTCAAACTTGTTTTCAAAAGGATTTGACAGACTGAAAACAGTCTGCAATGTGTTGTTATCACTTCCAATTCAAGTCTATAAAAAGACTGATAAAAAGATCAGTTCAGTTTGGCTTGCAATTTTTGTAAGAGCTGGCCAGAAGAGTCTGGTTTTAATATTTTGAGAAGCAGTGACCAGGTAGTCCAGCTGCAAAGTTTGGATAGTAATTTTTTTGATGACACTTTTTGTCTTAAATATTTTTGTGAAGCAGTTGGCTAGCAGAATTGGTGTTTGGAGAGTTATGAAAATAAAAATAGCTCCCATAAAGATGTATCTGAAATCAAACCAGTAGATCCAGCAGTGAACGATGTACTAGTTCTACATACTGGGATTTTGATTCACTTGAAGACTGGGTCAACATAAAATGAATCAATCAGCCTGTTAAGTGTGTTCTAGAAGATAGTTTGCTGGCTTGAAGCTCACCAAGTCCTAGATAGAAGTCAGAATGCCAACATAACTTGATTATACTTCCCTGATTATGATGATCCTGGATTATATCTGTCTCACCAAGACCAACTCACAAAAAAGTACAGTTAGACATATATATATAATAGTGAGTAGCATCACATATAATAATAATGAAATTTTAAATAATTTCTTTTGTAAAAATGACACTTAAAAATCTATATATTTTAAAAGATAACAAGTAAATAATTTTACTTGAATTGAATTAAAATCTAAGTTAATGATTGATTCATGGACAATTTATTTTGAAAAAAAGAGGTCATCAAAAATCTTTTTTAGATTGATTCAAGGATGTAATTAATTACTTGAGAGTAATCTGTCTTAAAAAAAGCTTTTGAGTTACCTGTCAAAAAAAAAAATTTTTTTTTAAAAGAAAAATACTTTATTGACTGAAAAAAAGAGACTAATTAATAATATTAATTCATATCATCTATATATTTGTAGATACACATGTATGTGTGAATTTTATGTATAGTTTTAAAATGGAATTAATTATGAAATATATTTTTAATAATTTTATTATTTTGATAAATTCAAACATGTTTATTTTATATTAAGCCACATGTCTGTGCTGAAACCTATATGGAACATATATGTAAATCATAATGTAATAATTTGAATTGTGTCTAGTAATTTTGTAAATCACAAATGTGATATTTTTTTATTGAAAACCTTAACATCATTTTTTATATTGTTGTTAATAAACTTGTGTTCAATTATGAAAATTATTCCAGCAGTTCTAGATATTTTTAGAATATCTATTTCCATCATCTCTTCATTACATACAGTAATAGAGCTTGTGTTTTTCTGAGCTACATTCATGTATAATGGCTGATATATAAATGGGGATGTATTTTAGTGCTTTTGGGCATCCACATAATGATGTATATAATGCTGATTGATATATTGTGGTGGGTTCTAATAGTATATTCTTTAAAGCTCATGCACTACATTTTATTTTAGTTCAGTCTATTAGAAATTAAGTTTATAATGGCCAGTACATTAATGGCATTAAGTAACCAGAGCATTGATGATGATCAGCATGTTCTAATATCTCAGCATTATTGTTTAGATTTTTAATTATGTATTTTGATTAATGAGCACTTAGTTAGTGCATCCAAGTTATGTTTAAATAATTTCCCAAGCTGACAAAGGCTAAATAGTTAGCCTGGTCTACAGAAGACCCATTTCCAATCCAGTCACCAGATTGACTGTTGATGTACTTTGATTTATGGATCATTCATGATGATGAATGGTTATTTCTTTTGAGTATTACTTATACTTATTGATAATGCTGGTTGATTTAATTATATTTAACTGATTTCTTCTGATCTAGTTGGCTGATCACTCAGAGTGATCTGTATAGATTGCTCATGCTCTCAGAGATCTTATGATCTCATGCTCTTAAATATATAAAATTGCTTATATATATTTTTGGATGTTAAACATATCTTTAATATCTCTTGTACTTTTATATCTTAAATATTATACTCTTTGTAAATTTTAAATTTAATTTAATTGGGGCTGATGATGATTCACCATCACCCCATGATCTTCCCAGGGATTAGTACCTCTTATATCACCCAATACCATTACAATATATATATATTATACACATATTGATACTATTAATATATAAGTTATAATGTTTGTGGACATTGTAATAAATGAATGATTAAATTTATAGTTGATATTAAAAGGGATTATGATACTATTATTTGGTAAATAAACAGAAATTACTATTTGTTGAAACTTGCATTTGCATAAAGGAAGTAAATTACACAATTATATATTACACATTAAATATCTAAGGAATTAAAAAGCAAAACTACTGTCAAGGAAATTATACTGGCTTACTCCAAAAACCATGCTCAAATTCTTTTGTATTATTAATTTATTTTAATTGGATACTTACAAGACTTCATACTAATCTTATCAACAAACCAAATATGGTAAATACTTGAACATTGAATATTCCAATAATGTTATAGAGTTTTCAATTTTACTTATATTTTATTATATATATATATAACCATTAGAAACCGGTCAACAACTAGACAATCCCAATATAGATAATAATCAACAATCTCAAACTGTTGTCAAGGCAATCTTCTTTTAACAATAAAACCGGGAATATATATATATGTACTGAAATATCATTTCATGTATGTGTGTGTATATAAATCACACAATTACATATCCATTCAATTAAGAGAGGTCATCTTAGGTTGCTGAAAGCATAAACAACAATTGAGTGAAGTCTACCAAGGTAACTTATTTAGGTCTGATATCCTAACATGGACTCAAAATAAGTTAGTACTTTTCTTTATTAAATTATTGTTAGCAGAATTAAACTAAATGTGTGTTTTCTTTTGTTTTGAAATAGTATTTTGTTTTACATCATTCATAGTGTAAACACACATCTAGTTATTATAATTTAAATGTTATTTATATTTATATTAAGTAACCTAGATCATAACTACAAATGTAAATAAAACATTATTATCCATTAAAGTAGAAATTCTAGCTTTATTTATTTTATTTCTTACATTATTCAAATAGGTTTGCATAATTAAACCTTAACTCATAACTGATTCAATATCATTGATATGAAATTTTGCATATAGTAATATTACTATAATTCAACCATCAATGTTAGACACCTTCATATGAGTTAGCAATATTTATTAACCAATTTGATTTAGATTGTGATTGTGTGAGTGAGGAATTTAGGCTTTGACATACATGTCTATGACCCTATTGCTGTCAAGCACAATTTTGTGTTGTCAAAATGTAAATTCAATAAAATGTCTATTGCATCATTGGTTATTTTTATTCAACTTTACATATCCACTGCCAATTTCAACATGAGAAAAAAAAACCTTTTTTTTTTAATTTGATAAGATTCTTAATTTTTTTTTTTTTAAAAAAAAAAAAAAAAGAAGTTTTTTGTTTGAAAAGAAACAAAATTTTAATAATCCTATATATACATATTAAAGAAAAGAATGTTGCAAATTTTAAATTCAAGTTGCTTTAAATATATCTAGAGAGAATAATAGTATATACATTAAACAGTAAACATGGACATTTCATATAACAAAACATTCACTTCCTCTTTTTACCAATCAATTAAATAATTCACCATACACATAAATAGTTTAAACCTAGTAAAATGTAGTTAGCTATAATTAATATATTTTAGAAGGTCATCATAAAATAAAATTTTAAATGATAAATACTTTATAATGTCAATCTCAAACATTAGCATAATGTTTTGTAGCTGGGATCCTATCTACAGTTGTTTGTGAAGATTTATAGATGGGGTAGCATTTCTCCCTCAGTGGCATGCAGTAATTTATACATCTTACTGTCATCTATTTTTTTAAGGCACACTATACTGTCTTTTATCAGTTTATTTGATAGGCAAAAATTCCTTTCATCTGATACGCATTTCTGTTTAAAATGCATTCTTGGAATTATTTAATGATTAAGAATTATTTTCTTCATGTAGAATAGAGATTTCATTAAGGTAGTTTGATAAGATTTATCAGTGTGGATCCAGGGTGAACTTCAGGAAGCTGATGTTTTTATTTTTTAGCGAATTGTAATCATCATGATAAAATGTAGAATGAAGGATGAATAAAAACAAGAATCAAGAATAATCATCTCAAAAAAACTTTGGCTATATGTATTACTGATCTCTTGTTTACATCACTTTGTTGGTCTTTTTATTTCACTTAACTTAGTGACTTCAGTTTACTTTAATTACATTTAATTTTCAAAATACCATAATTATTTAACAGACTGAATTTTTACTTTGTTTTTGATCTCTTATCTGTAAACACAAAATGCAATTTTAAAAGTCAAACCAGGCTTGATATTTTAATTACCTTATTTTTAATCTTTTTTTTTATTTAAACCAAAATGTAGAGATTTTTTTTTAATTAAACTTTTAAAATCTATTTTTTTAAAACTAGTGTAACTTAATGATATTGTTTTTGTAGTAAACAACTCATTCAAATGTGAATTAAAACATACATTTTTTTTAAATATTATAATTTTTAATCTTTGATAAGAAAAAATACCTGTACTGATTTAACCTATTTTATTTTTAATTACTCTTTAATTTTATCATTTATAATAATATATTTATTTTGAAATATGACTGTTAATAGACCCTTATCAGATTTTAATTATTATTATTACTTTTAATAACTTATTCTTAGCTATTTTTATTTTATTATATAACTATCTTTAAAATTTTTGTAATGCTATTTTTATTAACCAGTCTTACAAGGGTTGTAAACAGCTTACTGCCCTGTGGAAGATCATATGGCTGACCATAAAATGAATAAGGCATTATTCATTTTAATAAATAATAATGTTCTATTTCTGTAACTTTCTACAGTGAAGCTATTAGTTTCAATATATATATATAATACAATTATAAAATACAGAAATCAAATCTTTTGCTATTTATTTTTAATGATTTTTTTAATATGTATAAATAATTTTTTAAATGAAACATGTATCTAAAATAATAGCGCTATATACAAATAAAATACTAATTAAAAAACAAATTTATACTAAAATTCTTTTTTTCTCTCATGTGTCATAGCATCAGCCGGGAAGCTAACCCGCTAACCCGGGACAACTGCTTGTAAAGCAGCTGTCGCTGACCTCTCGCCACCAATGCTTGTATGACCGCAATTTCATCTATTAACAAATAGATCTTTTTAAGTGAAAACCAACTAGACATAAACCACATACCACACATACATACACATACATATATATATATATAATAGAAATAATCTTATAAATCACTTCAAAAACTATTCACCTTTAATATCAAATAAAGTTTTCATGAAATTGATGGGACCTCAGATTCAAGATTTATCATTAGAGTTTCTTTATCTCTTCTTTTTAATTCATTTTTTAATTATAAAAATTAGCCTCTGCATTGTCAAATAATATTTTATGATTTGTATTCAATTCATGAATATACAAAGCTGAGTTATGATAGTTATATTAATGCAATTTTAACTCTTTCATTAAAACTTAATTTACTTTGACATTGTCACAGTCATATTTGTACATTCATGCAAAAAAATCCAGAGTTTTGGCAAATTATCCCAAGGCTGATCTAGACGAAGGGTTGAGATCTCAAATCAGATCACACCTCAGTTCCTTCACCAACACTCTGTGATTTACAACCTTATGGATGACAGATGTGAGGTTACACTCGGTCTTTTTTTAGTTCACATTCTGGCAGTAACAAAGAGTAGAGTATGAGACTCGAGGCATAACAACTAAATTAATAATAACTAAACACACACACACATATGGCTGGTTAGATATTGCATATATTAATAACTAATACTAAATTAAAATAGATTTGGATAAGATTTAGGATGGGTTGTGAATAACACACTAAACATTTATAAGTTTATATCTTTAATTATTAAAATATAAGTAAATACAAAATTTAAGTGCATTGGGAATTTGCACTTGTAGGTGTTTTACAATGATGAGTGACTTAGATACAAGGTCTCATCTTTTATGCACTTTAAATCATTTAATTTTAACATGATTACATATTAATAGCTGTGGTTTAATCATGTGTGAATATGGTATGCCATTTATTCTTTGTTTGCAATATGTTAAACTTACAAGAATGATAGCTGACAAAATATACTTATTTATTAAAATTATATACTGAGCAATAATGTGCTCCCTATACAAATCATTTATATATGCACCAGATTGGGAATCCAGATCAATGCTGAATCAAATAATAATGTGGAGGGCAAACTGATGATTTGCAGCATATCTTCAGAAACTATGGCACTACATAAACTAAATAAAGGTTGCAGCTCAAATGTGTAATTACTCTTGGGATTCACTACCAAGTACTTGGTTCACATGGACCATATATCTTTCTATTACCAAATATAAAGAACCTTTAGTTCATGTGGTCAGAGCAGCTTAAAATATGGTCTGGACCCTCATGTTTCAGTTCTAAATAGGAGCTTTCTGAACTTATACTAATGGGATGGCCTTAAAGCAAAAACCCATTTTAAAAAACATTTAGTTTGGGAGATTGGAGCAGCTTAAAATATGGTTCTGGACTCTCATGTTCCAGTTCTAGGAAGAGCCATTTTAACTAATCATAGTGGGATGGCCTTAAACCAGAAGCTCATTTTAACCTTTTCTGAGAAACAAGTACAGATCAATGTTTATGGCTTCAAGTGTTTTTATGCTTATTTTAAAGCTTAAAATGTACTGTAAGATTCTGCTCTCTCTAGAATTATTTTTCAAGTAAAAAATCAATAATATTGAAGTAAGAAGCTACAACAAAGGGAGAAGGCAGGTTTTCCTAGATGCTGATTGGTTGGTTCACATTTCGGACAATAGAAGAGCATCTCTCAATTTTCACCACTCCGACTTCTTTGTTTTGATTTTGAAAATGAAAATTAATGTCTGAGAATGTTTTTTTATTATTTTTTGTACATATTATAAATTATTTTCACAAAATATGCTGAAAATATAATTATTTTTGAAAAATAGTAAGATTTTAGTAAAAAATTGTATACGTTTATATGAACATAAATTGAAAAAGAAACCAACACTAACAACAATTTTGACACCTGTCAACAATTTTCATCACCCCAAGCTCTTTATTTCATTTTCAAACAAAAATGAATAATTTAGAGTATTTTGCTGACATTTATTTATATATAATGTATTTTGGTAAAATATGCTGAAAATATAATTATTTTTTTTAAAAAAAAGATTTTAGTAAAAAATTCTTTACTTTTACGCTAATGTAAATTGAAAATCAATGACATCCACAGCACTTTATAATTTATTATGAACTTTCTTTTTAGGTTTTCTGCGATTGAATATTTTTATAATTATAAATAGAATTTTATTTTTGAAAAAACTTTCATTCATTTTCATAATCTGACAAATTATTAATATAGTTTTTACAAATAAAACTAAAATGAATATAATATTAAAAGATGAATATATTTTTACAGCTGAGTTTGTTAATTGACCAATCAAAAGTTGTAAAACTTTAATTCACTTGGCCAATTAAAAAACTGTTTAATTAAAAAAAATTTTTTTCAAGGAAAGAGTTAATAAAAAATTCAAAACAAAGCAAAACTCTCCATATAGTAGTGGCATCTTGTGCTAACAAGAGCAATCAATGGATGTCAGAAGGCTTGTGCATAAAATCCCTATCTAGTGCCTACTCATCCAATATCCCCAGACTAGTTTAGACCCATATGACTATATAAGCTATTGAGCTTGGATTGAAAATATTGATTGTGTTTTCAATTTTATTCTCATAGTTTTGTAGTTAAATAGAGTTAAAAGGTGGCTGCTGGAGGGTTGTATTAGATCCTAAGATTTAGGTGCAGTGCTCTCAGATCCAAGGCTCCTCACTGATGAAGGACACAAGCTAGAAACTAGTCTGGGGATATTGGATGAGTAGGCACTATATAGGGATTTTATGCACAAGCCTTCTGGCATCCATTGATTGCTCTTGTTAGCACAAGATGACACTATTATATGGAGAGTTTTGCTTTGTTTTGAATTGTTTAATAACAATTATGTGCTAGTATGAGATATTGATCATGTGATGTTTAAAGAGTTAATAAGTAAATATATAGCAAGTGTATAGCATGTGTGTGCTTTATAAGGTCACATTCATAATGCTTTTTAAAATATCAAATATTAACATGTGATAAATCTAGTTTCATTCTGTGCAACTACTATATGCCACTTCATGCATTAGCATATATAAAACATGATAAAAAAGGGTTAATTAAAATGATCTAGTTTACAGATTAAATCTGAATAGTTTATATCATAAACTAAAGAGAAAAAAGTGTATTTGGGGACTTACTTTATTATTTATAATATGTTTTATAATATCATTCTTGCTATTAATTAACTAGATGTAATTTACTAACATGCAAACCTTAATTATGGTAAGTTAAAACATAGTAGCTTAACTAAATATATATATATAATAGATATCAAAATGGAGATTTATGTGTGTGCTGAAAAGCAGTATAAATCCATTATGTGAGAGCTTCTAATCATCTCTCTAATATTACAAATATTATTAACCTCTGATTTGAATCATGGCATATCATAAAATAATGAAATAAACAATAAAATTTAAAATATGATAAGCATGATTACAGATGAGGACAGTATGGACATAATAACTGAACAAGTTATTATGTTTAGAGAAAATTATTAAATTATAAATATTCATTTAAAAGGCAAGATTCTTATAATTATTATTATTGAATTAAAAGTTACATTATAAAATTTATTACAATTACAATAAATTTATTAAAGAGTTTATTTATTAAAATATGATTATAAGGTATTCATGAATGTTCAACTATTTAGCTAGCTTGAGGAATTATTAAATTAATTTGATTTAAGATTTAATTTTATAAAGCTCTGTAGGAAGAAATGTTACCAATAATCTAGATGAGGCATCCCTCATGGTGTTTGGCACTAGTGTTCTTCATTGGGCTTCTTGTCTGATGTCTTCATGGTAGGCCGTTGGTCTTGAACTCCTCAATTTCAATAGATCAGTCTTCTGAAGGAAGACAGCAAATATGTGGCCTTCTAGCTGATGGTTTTCATTGTAAATCAGGCATAGTTCCTGGCAGACACTGAATAATTAATTTTAAGAGTGAACCTCATTGCTTAATTTTGGGGGTTCTTTTTGACCCCCTCCCCTGTAAAAGCCATGAGCTTGTTTACAATTTTTAGTTTTTAATCTCAGGTTTTAACATAGTTTTATTAACTTTAAAAAAGACAAAAGAAAAATCCGAGTAATTCATAAAATAGTGCAGCTTGACTGCCTTTCCTTTGTCTTAAAATTTATTTTAAAGTTATTTTAAAATCTGCTCTTGGTTCCCACAAAATTAAACCAGATGTGTGTGATGTGAAATTTTCCAAGAAACAGATGATCTTTTAAAAGACCTCGAGAATTGAAATTTATATGTGAATAAAAGTAAATTTGTACTCTAATTTTATAATAAAGATAAAATAATTTAAATAGCATTGCAATGTTTATGAAATCTATTGCATTGCAGCTTCATTCATATATATATATATATATATATATATATATATATATATATATAGGTGCACTTATACACATACAACAATGTTTACACAACTTACTTTTAATTTAACCTACATAATTTATAACTATGTATACACATTATATAAAATTAATATACTTAAATGTACACAAATATATAAATCTACACACATATACATAAATATATGCTTAATATATATTAATATACATGGACTTGGATGGATTTGAACTAAGGAAAGAATACTACTATGGGACATAGTAGGTGAAATGGGATGCCAGACAAATAATACCATTTTAACATATATAAATTTTATGATTACTTCAATTAAACTTATAAACTATGCTAAAAATACATTTACTATTAATTGACTATTTTAAACTATTTAATGATAAATTTGAATCAAGGTCTTCCAAACAACTTTCATGCCATGAACCAATCTATAAATTGATGACCTAAATGGGTAAAGAAATAGTCTTTATTCCAACATTTAAATTTTTATTAATATCAGGTCTATAGATGTTTTTATTAAACATAAGGTTTCTAGTAAAGTCATGGGTATAACCCAATTTAATATCATTCAAATACAATTGATTTCTTTGAATGATTTCTTTAACAAAAATTCTACAAATAAATTTTTTTATGTGTACAAAGTTGACAACAGTCCATCTTATTATATTTCTTAAATTTTTATGTTTAATAAAATGACTACAAAATAAAGGATTATCAAACTTATCAACACTTAAATGTAAAAATTTTAATTTAACAAAATCAACTTCCTCCATAGTAAAATAAATATTAGAATCAAAAGCATTTGATTTATTAAAAAAAATTCTTCAATTTATTTTTTTAAATGGCAAACAAACAATCATCAATATATCTAACATATAATTTTAAAGAAACAAAAATGATTAATAACACTACTTTCTAATTTAACCAATATTTCATCTTGTTTTAATCTTATAAAACAAATTATCACACATAAAATAAATTGAATCCTCTAATACAATATCAAAAGTGAATCATGAATAACTTTAATCAGGTTAGCAGAAAAATATTTTTAATTCATCTTCTGATTGGTACATATTTAATATCTAAACTGCCAAATACAAAATCATCCTCTAAAACAAAAACTTTTATTTTATTAAATGTCTTAAAAAAGGAAAGACACAAAAATTGACCTAAATTAATATAATTTAAGAAAATTATAAGAAATTTAGAAATTTTATCAACAATCGTCCCTGTTAAACCAAAAACACACTTTAAAGGAAAATTATTTTTATAAAACTTAAACTTTAAAAACCTTCGAAACCATTAATCACTGGAATAGCAATTTAAACAAGTAGTTCTATCAAATAATTTTTTATTTTCCATAATTTTATATAAATCAAGTTAGATTTGCTTATATCATATATATTTAAATCATATACTACATAGTGTTTAAAAACTAATACAGCAATTTCACTCTGTAAATAATCAATTTTTTTAATAAACTAAAAAAGCTTATAAGCTGATAAGTACATTAAACTTGCCATAAATTTGCACTTTGTCTTGCATTTTTAATGCATAGTACTATTTTCATTTTTTCATTGGATTTGTTAACAGTAAAGTAATGAATTAAAAATGGTGCTAAAACTTATTTTTGTATTTTAGATATCAGTCTCTCTGTATTAACTAAAAAGTTAAGTAAAATGTTGTCATTAAGGACACTAAAATTTCCAGTACATACAAATAGCATGATCTTTTATTAGATTCTAAATGAATTTGTAGTATATATTTTATTACTTATTTAATATTTTTTCATAAAATTATTAAATATTTGTTTCTCTGTAGTTTTTTAATGATTACATTGTGGTTTTACTTCAATTCAATCACTTTTTAGCATAACTATTCAGCTAAATATTTATGTGAAATCAAACAATCCATCTACTGTCAAATACTTTACTATTTTCTACTAATAAAAAGTTGTATTTTTGTTTATTATTTATGTTTACTACTTTACTATTTGCATAGCTGATATTTTACATTTTGTATTATATTCATTCTTAAAATTTATCTTTTTCATGGACTTTTAAAAAATAAAGTTATAGTGCAAAATAATTTTTATTGCATTTGAAAATAAAACAAAAAAATAAAAACAATTCTCTAGTGGTGAAGAAATAACTTATCAAGGATTAAATGCAGGTACCTTTTGTGTATCTGATTATTTTACTTATAATACAAATGAAATTGTCCAATTTATATATTCCATAAATAAAATATCATTTGATTAACATGAGGATGATATTATTAATGGAAATAAGAATTATTATTTGATCATAGAATGCTAATATTAATTTTTATTTAAATTTCTAATCCACTGTAGCTATAAATTTTTATTATTGAATAAGTAGATCCAAGTCAATATAATATCTGTCAATAATGTATTGTTAAAAATTGAATGAAAGAAAATAAGAAAAAAGTATATTAAAACATTTTTAAGAAATTTTCTTATTAAAATTTATATTATCCTTTTTTAAACACATCTTCTGACATGTGTAGATGGTTTTAACTTATATATGTTTAATTCAATTTTTCATTTTTATTGTTTAAATCTAACTTAATTCAAAAATCATCACCCATTGTATTTTTAAAAATATTTTCATTATTTTTTTTAATAGTTTTATAATTTACCAGCATTCTAAAGAGTTTTTTTTATATGTATTCTTTAATTCCAATTGTTATGTTTTTGATAATAAATTATGCTGGCTATTGATGAATTTTTTCTGTTTTATTTTCAAACGATTTAATCTTTATAAAGAATTAGGAATTTTCTGCATGTTTGGTATTAAATTCTTTATCACCTGACCATACAAAGTATCACTTCATTTCCATACAAATTAATATTTTTTCTTAATTATCTTGCTATGATATATTTTAGAATAAAACAGATTATTTCAAATTAAATTAGATTCTTATCTATTATATAAATAAATTTGAAAATTTGTTTGTTTAATAACTCAGCAAATAATGTACCAGTCTTGATGAATCTTGTGTAATTTTCTTGCTTTTATTTTGGAGAATTACATAGGCTATGGATTTTTGCTTTATGGACTTTAATGGTTTGAAAAAATTTGGGAATTTATAGATAATGTAAAGAAAACTTCAGGTACAAAATTTCAAAGTTTGTATTAGAAGTGATCTCTAGAGAATTTTTTATCATCTAAATATAAAAGTAATATTTTTTAAAAAGTACTGAAAAAAGTTGTACTAAGACTGGGGTAATATTTTTGGAGTTATTAAGTAGTAAAACAAACAAATACCAAAAAAAAAAAATCAAATTTATATATATAAAGTTAATAAAACATATATTTGAAGAATTTTTTAAAATATTGCAGCAGATAATTTTTAAATGCTTTTATATTAACATGCCCTGTCTATCATTCTGTCAGGAAGTCCAGATTTTTGAATTTTTAACAATGGAAAAAAATCTGTTCCTCTTCAGAACTTGAACTCACAAACTTAGGCTTTCCAGGAAAAATCCTTAACAATTGAATCAATGAAAATATTACTTTTGTCGAGTAAAATTTTGTTAATTTTTTAATACAATAAATTAAAAGCAAATATTTTCTATTAAAATTTGAATTATTCTTCTGAATTAGTTAATATTTCATAAATATTTTGTAAAAAAAAATACATGTGTAAAAAAAAAGTTTTTTTTTTAAATAATGCTCTTATGTAAATAGCCTACTAAAAAGTAAAAAAAACAACAAAGGAATATACAAAGTAATCCACATTTTGGTTAATTTGCCATTCTTGGAAAATATCAGAGATGTTTAAAATTTAAACTTGTTATAAAACAATTGGAAATTGCAAGGATATTATAATGTAAATAAAAGCAGTTGAGATTTTTTTGATTTTTATGATTAACGTGAGTCTCAAATGTTTTTATGAAATGACAATATTCCTAAAATTTCCAATTGTTTTATAACATGTCTAGATTCATAAGATCTGATATTTTCCAAGAATGGCAAATTAACCAAGTAGTGGATTACTTTGTTAATTTGTATATTTTAGTAGGCTATTTACACAAAAGCATTATTAAAAAAACTTTTTTTTAAAATAATGTTTTAAAAAAGATTAATATATTATGCATGCTGCTATTATTTTTAAAAGTAAGTAATTTAAAAAAACTGCATCTGAGGGATTGAACATCTGCATGTTTTAAACTTGACAATATATTAAAGAAATTATGCACAAAAGTGAATATCAGCAAGAAGTGCTATAATTTAATTCAAATATTACAATAAGGATAAAGGATTTTTAGTCACCAACCAGGACAAATACTAGAGTTCTTTAAAACAAATAATTCAGGAATATTTAAAGACAACTTTATTGTGTGCAAGGGTACAGACAATCCTTTATCTATTATACAGTTCATCATCTATGGAAAGTTTGTTTGGTTGTTACTTAATCATACCAATCTTGATGAATCTTACACAATTTTCTTTTTTTTATTTTGGGGTGGATGGGTGGGTGGGAATTTTTGCTTTGTGGTACTTAATTGCTTTTAAAAATTTGCTAATTTTCTACTAACACTAGCAAAGCACAGGTACAGTTAGTATTAATATAAATATCTCTTGAACAGAATGAAACTTTCAAAATCATTCATTATAAATCCTTAAATGCATTTTCACTGCAAAATGCTTTCTTCATAAAAAATAAATATTAGAAAAAAATTATAATAAGTGACATCATTCTGGGACAATAATATGGCCTGACTCTTAGAAAATTTTATAAATTAAATAATTCTTACTGTACTATTTTAACTTTCTTTAATGAAAAAAATGTATATTGGTATGTATTGTGCCTACTAAAATTGGAGTTATATTTCAGTATGTGGTAAAATGTCTGTCATAATTTTCTTTCTTGCTTGCTTGATTTTTGGATAATGGATATGTGAATTTATGCAATATTAACTGTCTTGCTATCACAACAATAATATTAATATAAAATTGTTTGTTATTAATTAATTTTGTAAGATTATAAATTGACTTTATTCATTTTTAAAAGAAAAATAAATATGTAATAATAAAGTATATAGTTTGGATGAAATTATTATTATTTTTTATGTGTTTCATTTTTCTTACTGCATTCACGATAGTAAATAATAAACAGTACAAATACATGTCTAATATTTCAAATATATTTGCCCTTTTATTTAATTAATACTATATTAGGAGATACGTATACAAATATATTTAGAATGTAATATATTGAAAATGTGATGTGCATTCTTTAGGCTGTGTGGAAATGAACATTTTTTATTGTATGTAACATTTCTAAAATATTTATTTTTATTAGTTGAATAACACAATTTTTATTAGAAAAACGCTACCAGAAATAACTTAATGAGTGATATAGATAATTACTATGGTTACACTGATGTCAATAAGGAAAAGTTATAAATATGAACAGAAACTTTTCTATCATGTTTTTACTTTGAACAGAAGCACATATAAATTTCTGTGCATGATTTTTTTTTATTTACCTTAAAAATATATAATTAATAAAACAAAATGCAGGAGGAAAAATCAACATGATCTGGGGCAGAGCAGCTTATTCATAAAATTTTATGAGAAAATGACCGATTTATTATAAAAAGAAAAATCACCAAAATTGCTCCATTATGTAAACCATCAGAATATATTATCATTTAAAATGGATGTTACACATATTTTAAAAACAGAACACAAATAGCAGAAGAGTGTATAACAATCATATTAACTTGCTTGTGTGATTTTATTAGATCAACTGATCAAATTTTTCTGAGATATGGATTAATTTAATTTTCATCATATCGTCCTAGGTAAAAACTAGCATCTATTTATTCATACTCTTTTTAAATAATACTTGCTTATGAAAGGATCTCTTTTTATATAAACATAAATATAAAATAATGTTTATGTGTGCAATATCATATGAAACAAATAATTATTATTTAAAGGATTAATTTGAATATATACATAAAATATCATAATTGATAAAATGTACTTTGATATATTATATTAACCTGAAGATGTTATTCAGGGATGTTTAGAAAGATGATGGATAAATTTGAAGAAATAAATAATAAATTAAGTAGAAAAATAAAAGATGTAAATAAGTTTGATGTTCAAAGTAAAAAAAAATAGAGAACTAAATAATAAGATTGGTAATAAAAATAGAGAACTAAGAGAAGTTATAAAAGTAGAGAAAATAGAGAAATAAGAGATGTAAATAATAAGTTTGGAGATGTAAATAATAAAATTGATAATCAAAGTAGAAAACTAAGAGAAGACATAAATGATAAGTTAACAGTTTAAATTGAATTGAATGCTACTAATGCAAGATTTGATAAGTTCAAACATAATTTGGATTTTAAGTTGAGAGGATCTGATGATAAATGTGATTGTAGATTCAATGAATTAAGTGATAAAATAGATAAATCACAGGAAAGACTAGAAATCAGACTTAATAATTTAGATAATGAAGTCAAAACATGTAAAATTGAGTATCAAAAATTGGAGAAAAAGTAGTTGAAAATTGAACAAACTTAGAGAATGCTCAGAAAGCCTCAAGATTAGAGTTAAATGATATTAGAAGGGAGTTAAAGGTATTCAGAGTCATACAAAGGTAGAATCTAAAGAAGCAAAAGCAGAAAATTATAAAGTATCAAAAAAAATGCCTTTAGAAACAGTTATGAGGGTCAAAAAATTTAAACAGGTAGAGATAAATTGTTCTGAGAATATAATAGAAATAAAGTATATAAATAAGCAGAAAAGCTTAGATATGATACTTTATAATGTTGAGCAGTAATAATAAAATAGAAAAGTAAAGACAAAAGATATTCAGATAATTATAAATGAAGTGTGGATGAAAAATAAAATTAGTTCCAAAGGAGTTAAAAATTTGGAGAATAAATTTAATGATAACATAGATTATAGATGTGATGCACAATAATATAAAAACATATATTATAGAGCAAAGGAAAAATGGAAAATAATAATTGAAGGAGTCATGGCTATAGTAATGAAAATAAAGGGGGATATATTTTATAGAAAATAGTTTAAGTAGTCATTCCAAGAAAACGTCTATAATAATGTAGTGAAAGGAAAAGAGAACAAATCATCCAAGAAATGAATTAAGACGTTCTTTCATGAGAAAACTTATAGTAAGGATATCTAGGCAGTAGATCAGGGCTTCTTAAACTTTGTTAATTCATGACCACTTTTTATCATCAAGATTTTTTTGCGACCCCAGATATTAAATATAAAATAAATATAGAAATAAATATTTCCATAAATAATGTATTTTTTTGTAAACAATATACATATGAAAATAAGTAGTTTTAGGATTTGTTTTAAGTATACAAAAATTAATGAAAGAAAATCATGTTTTAATGAGACAGATGTGCTTGTTTTTTGCTGCATAACAAATTAAATCTTGGTGAAATATTTGATACTGCTGGACGTAAAGCATCTTCAACATTTTTCAGCATTGAACGATATTTGGATTTAATATACATTAAAGCTGAAAAAGTCATTTCACATAAGTATGTGGTGCTGAATGGCAGAAGAACATTTAATGCCATTTCAGAAATTGTGGGAAATTCAGTCCTAGCTCCGATCCAGAATTTAATCAAGGATTTTTGTGGAAAGTCAAGTTTTAAGTTTGAGTCACTCAATAGCTCAGCAAATTCCTCTTGGGCTTTATATGGCAGGTGATTAATCTCATTAGTGTCAATCAAAATGGTCTTTGAATCCAAGATAACGTTTTGAAATCTAAATTCGATATAAAGTATTTGAAAAACTGTGTTTCTAGGGTTTTTAAGTGATCTATAATATTTTTTGCAATTAAAGTTTTACAATTATTTTTTTCAATTATAAAAATGTCGATAGTCAAAAACATTTCCAATGAATCATTTTCCACCCTATTCTTCCAAATGTAGATCTTTTTAATAAAACCTTCAATTTTATCATTCGAAGTAAAAATATTGCTATTTTTTCCTTGAAGAGACAAGTTAAGATCATTTAGCTTCTCAAAAATATCAGACAAATAGCACAGCTTTGATAGCCATAAGTCATTTTGAAAAAGAGCAGCAAGATCAGATTTTTGTTCGGTTAAAAATACAATAATTTTTTCTTTTAATAACAATAATCTTCTTAAACTTCACCCTCTTGACATCCATCTTACTTCTGCATGTAATAATAAATTTTTGTATTCAGAGTCCATGTCTTTACAAACATTTGAAAATAAATGGCTATTAAGGGCACGACACATTTTTAATAAAGTTTATAATTTTGACAGCATCCTGAAGCACATTATTCAATTCCGTTGCTAATTTTTTTACTGCAAGGGCCTCTCAATGGATCAGGCAGTGTGTAAAAGTTACATGATTATTACCAGAAACTTTAACAAATGATTTAAAACCAATATTTTCACCAGTCATTGCTTTTGCACCATCTGTGCATACTCCAAAGCAATTTTCCATTCTAAAGCTTAAGTTTAAAAAAAAATTGTCTACTTTATTATATATAGCTTCCCCTCTTGTATGTTCTTCCAAAGAACAACAAAATAACAATTCTTCCTCAATGTTTTCTTTATAAATGTATCTGACATACACTAATAATTGAGCTATTTTTGAAATATCAGTTGTTTTGTCCAACTGAATTGTAAATATTGGACTTTCTTTAAGACTAGTAATAAGTTGCTCAAATTGGTCATTGCTAATTTCAGAAATTCTATTAGTGATAGTATCACTTGACAAAGGAATTTTCTGAATTTCATTATTTCCGTGAAGTATTTCTACCATTTTAATAGCAGCAGGTAATATAAGATCTTCTCCAATGGTGTATGGCTTTTTAATTTTAGCAATCAGATATGAAACTTCTTATGATGTGAGTAAATATTTTTCATTAACAGTTATAAATTTCTCAAAATATTGTTTTTCTTTATTTAAAGTTTTTAACAGTCATTGAAATATTCTTTTGGTTTATTGACATATGAAGGATGCTTGGATTCAAAATGCCTTTTTAATTTTGATGGTTTCATACTCTCCATAGACAAAACATTATTGCAAATTAAACAAAGAGGTTGTTCATTACCATCACAATTGTTGAAAGTAAAGCCAAATTGGAGAAATGTCTCATCATATTTTCTTTTTCGCATCTTAGATGCCTCTTTCTGGTTACGAGATCTTACTTGAAGACACTTTGTAGCATTGCCATCTGCATCACTATCTTTGGTATTCAAGTTCAACCATTTATCCTTGGGTAAAAAGTATTTTTATTTTAAAATATAAATAAAATAACAGTACTTATTAGTTAGCAGAGACACCAAGTGGCAGCTGTGTTTTTTGTTTAATTATACGAAGCATATTTACTCCCGTATGTTCTATTTTTTAATATCCCCGTATGTTTTATTTTTTAATATTTAAAAAAATATCAATAAATCAATTATAAATTACCTGTTAAGTTTAAAAAATAGAAATATGTTTTTACTTGTTAATAAATAAATGACAATAAGTTTCAAATAAAAAATAAATTTTTATAATAACTAATAGGATGATAAATTTTTGAATAAAAAAGTGAGAAAAAAATTATACAAGCATTTTTATATATAAAAAATAACATCTTTCATAATATTTATTCAAATAAATACTAACCTTAGCCGAGTAAAACAGTAACAATATTGTATTGTTCTTGCGATGTGGATACTTGTTGAAATGAAACCGAAACAAATAACTTGACCGGAAATGCATGATATAATCACAGTAGTGCCAGCCTTATTCTCGCCACTGCAGCTTATATCTTGATTCTGAAATAACTTATATGCTGAAATTGCAATGCAACACCACTATTATTATGCATTTAGTGCTATTTTTCAATATGTAAATTGAAACGGTCAGGTTTGTACATTTGCTCAACAGACTGAGAATCCAGACGAAAGAGAAACAGGTTAATCAAGTCGGAATGATGACATCTACATCTAACCTTACCTCAACTCTCTCATCCATGCTTTCAAATCCCACCCTAGCCAATGACCTTCCTGGGGCTACACTCAGTACTTCCTTGACCATGTTCCATTACTAGAAAATTGGTAGAACATAAGACTTATCCCCATAACTAATACTAAATGACTTAACTAGCGATTCATAAAGACTGTGGGCAAGGATTGAGACTGAGAGGTGATATAGTTTAGAAAATTTAATATATAAATTCATAACTAATAAAACAAAATGTACATAGTCTATCACATGCAGGTGAAGGTATATAGGATTAACAGGTTAAGAATTGAGCTTTATATGAAAGGAAATAAATATCCATTCATGATACAGAGTAGCAAACATTAAAACTCAGGATATAAATGATTCACATGCAGGTGAATATTACGGTAAAACAAAACATTAAAGTGGCTAATTAACCTTTACATTGCCATTTTCCCTTTTATTACATAGGGATGAGTAATGTGATACACAGTTATGCAGAGATTTATGCCAAGATATATGCCAAGAACTTAGCAAAAGGAGTGCTATCAAACTATATGGGAGGTATATTACTTATCAATAAAGATTACATCTAATTTATGATACAAATTAATCAATTTAACCCAGATTCTGGCTTGGATCAAGGCCGAAGTTATTTAATAAGATGGATGGAACTGATGGAGCAGGGTCACTTCAGATTCTACAGCATATCAAATATATTAATAAAAGGAGTGTGTCTCGAAGGTGTGCTCATAAAGATTTATTACCAAGTAATCAGCTCTTTGTACCACACTGCTTGCTATAATAATAAAGGAGACTTTAGTCCAGAGGATTGAACAGCTACTTCAAGGATGAGACTCTTTGGTCTCTTTCAAATATCAAATACAAATGGCATGGCTGTCCGAACTAACTGGCATGGTTTGACATTAAATCAAATCCAATGCTGACTCATAGATATGTATAGAATATAGCAAGAAGCTAAGCATTATTTGCTAATGAGCACCACATTCACTTTGCGAATCTAATATAATCATTTTAATTCATTAAATACACAAAATATGAAGCGTCTAGCAGTGTTACGGCCATTAATCAATTCCAAAATAGTACATGATAATTATACTATAGGGAAATACTTAGAATCTGGCTTAAGAGTTATCTGTATTGCTTAAGACATATAATTACCGATTTACAGTGTATTTTAAGAATTATTACAGGTCCAAATATTCATTGCACATATACTGTAGAAAATCACTCTCACTTAAAGGCAAATAAACACTACTTATAATTATTTATTAAGCCATATTATAGATAGCAATATTATCACTGGTGAAGAATAATAATTACAAAAGGGAGTTTGTCTGTTTCTTTAGAGCAGATGAGCACAATGAGAGCATGTAGATATCTCTCTGAGAATTAATAATTCGCCGAACTCCTTTCTGATTACTATAGCATAAATAAAACATAACTATGATAAAGAATGGCTTAAATAACATCTAAACAATAAATAAGAAGTTAATACACTTATCACTAAAGTTTTAGGGCTTAAACATTACATATTAAAATAAATATATGCATATGTGTATTATTATTATAATGATGATAATGATGATGATCAAGCAAGATTTGATAAAGTAACTACTTTAAAATAATGATACATAGCAGATTTACATTTACATAGCAGAGTTATACAGGAAACATAATAAGCACTAGCTTGATAGTTACTTTAAAGAAATGAATGATATTTTTGCATGCTTTACCGTAATTCTCGACAGGAATTCTAGTAGAAGTTCATGTAAGGACAGCTTCTCTGAGTGTGATTTCTATTCTCCATGGACAGACATGAATCTGGGTTTTCTTGCTTTCTGATTCTATTCAGTAGATGCAACATCACCATTTTAATGCGGGTTATTGGATACAATTTGCTTATGGCTGGGGTGGCTTACTGGGTACAGCTTCGTTATAGCTGAGGAAGCTTCTGGATATGGTTCCATTATTATCTATGTGGCTGGCTTATACTTATAGGGTGACTGTTGCTGGTTCTTGGGCATAAGACAACTGCTGTTGTTAACATTTGTAGAAGCTCTAGTGGAAGATAAACGACAACTCTATCACCCCCTAGCCAATGGTTCTCATCTTAGCAACAATAATATCTTTTTAATAAAAAAAAACTTTAATATTTTATCTATGATATATATGGTACCTCATATATATATATTCTTTTTAATAAAAACTGCAAGTTTTTATATCTATACTCAGCACACACCCCTATTTCTTTCCAGTGCTTACTACGTCACTTGTTTACTACTTCGAACTTTGTGCTCTCAGTTATCTTTTACCACCTCTAAAGAAACTCTCCTGAAGTCCCTCCAAATGGTCATGTTAGGATTTATGACTGACTGATTTTTAAATTTACTTTTTAGTTATAAGGCTAATTAAGTTAAAATGTTATTTTGGTCAAATGTGAAAACTCATAAACAACTTTACAATCCGCAGCTTTAAACAAAATCGTAAACCTAAAATAATTTTAAGAAAATGCTAATCTAGTCAATCTTTGACTAAACCATAATTTTAAGCAAGTTTTAACTCATAAACAACTTTACTGTCAACACTTCTAATAAAGAATAAACTGAAAATAGTTTTAAGTAATGCCAATCTGGTCAGTCTTTAACAAAATATTACTTTGAACAAATATTAACTCGTAAACAATTTCACCATCTGTACTTTTAACAAAGAATAAACT
This sequence comes from Epiperipatus broadwayi, assembly GCA_028023455.1. Taxonomy (NCBI): domain Eukaryota; kingdom Metazoa; phylum Onychophora; class Udeonychophora; order Euonychophora; family Peripatidae; genus Epiperipatus; species Epiperipatus broadwayi. Next base: position 6,551,576 of record JAQFVV010006244.1, on the reverse strand, counting down.
TGAAATAATTTTAAAAGAATATTTAAGACTAATATTTTAAATAAATGATTTTTTTTCTAAATTTAAATATAATTCTATAACTAAATTCAAGCTGCACAGACTGTTAGGTTTACACAATTTTAATAAATGGAGGACTACATGTGCATATATATCATGCATACTGGCATCTGTACTGTACTGCAATGAAATAGGCTCTTATAAAGGCACATAATTAAAAAAATACTTGCAATTTGGAGTGAAATAATGTACAAATAAATCTACTACTAAGACTATATTAGGTGAAACAGGTGAATCTTTAGATCTGACTGTTTCAAAATATAATTTACAGCTCAACTTGGCCATCATTACAATTTTATAATTACACTGTACAGAAAAAATAATAAATTAAAAATAATTAAGGGATTGTGACTAATATTTTTTTAAATTCATAAATTCATAAATCTGAATTAAATTTTCATGACCCCAACTTTCTGCTTCGCTACCCCATTTGGGGTTGCAACCCACAGTTTAAGAAATGCTGCAGTAGATGATAATGTAAATAGTGAGATTTCTCTGTTATTTTATTTAGAAATATTGAAAGTAACTGAAAATTACATGGAGGGATAAAAATCTTATTTCCAATTTGAAACTGTGATAAATTTGGATGACATTATTTCCTCAAAGACCTATGATTTGATTAACAAATTAATGAGCATGTGTACGAATGAAAAGGAGAACCTACAATGCCTGCTCTTTGAAACTCATCAAGAAGAACTTAAATTAGTGGTGACAAATAAGTGATTTGATAAGCTAGAAGTATAGGATGTAAGTTTTTAGTATGTGTGCTAATTGTGGATTAAAATTATTTGTATGATTCAGCCATTGTAGAGTTAGCTTATTTGAAATGTGTGCTTGTCCTCAAAACTGTATGTAGATTAATAGTGAAGCATCAGTTGAAAAATATCTTGGACTCATTACAGAGTATCTGGTAGAAAGGAATTCCCAGTGAAATGATAAATACTTAATTATAAATTGAAAGTTAGAATATGATGTTCAATAGAGTTTTCATGACAGCTGCAAAAAGCTATTCAAACCCAAATATATCTGATTAGCAATAATGTAGTACACAATTTATCTCCCAAGGTAGTTGCAACATTCTTCAGAAATTAAAATAGGGTTTAGTTAACATTTAGTCAGTTTACTTTAGTATTGAAAGTGACTTTAAACTTAGTACCTGTACTATTTTAATTTCCAGCTCAGTATCAAGGTTAATTTGCATTTAGTTATTTTATCTCATATGGAAAGTGATTTTAAAATTGTTTCATCAATGCCTGGAATTTAAAGCCACTAGTTATTACCATTGTTTTAGTATTTGAATTTATACATGATATTAGTTGGTAGTAATATATCTATATACATTTAACATTAGAAGAAGGAAGATCTCTATTTGATGTTCTAATAATAATAAGGTATTTTTTAACAAGTGATATTTATGAGATGATAATTATGGAAATGTGGGAAAAGAAGAAATAATCTCTTAAATATTAATATTTATAGCTTCTTACATTACTTATGAATTATTCTATAATATTAATGATAAAAATATTATAAGCACTTGATGTGAAGTACATTTATATTTGTTTAATAGTGCAAATATAATAGGTGATACTTGTTTTTATATAATTTTAGCAGGAATGTTAAATCATTTTATTAATTTTTATACAAGAAATTATAAATATTAAATGTGTTGCTTAACTATAAAAAATTTGAAGTCATTATTAAAGAAGTTGATAAAAGAGATGTGATTATAATTAACAAGTTTTATGAGAAATAATAAAAAAATAGATTTATAGTTATACATTATGGTAAATTGTTAATAAACCTTAAATGATCAAATTTTTGTTAGTCATAATATTTTGACATATTATTTATTGAAGAGCTATAATGAAATAATGGGAATATAATGAGAAGGGAAGAATAAAAGGTGTAAATATGTTTTGTGATGAGCATACTAATAATATATTTAGAATTCATTAGGACTGAATTATTAAATGACATATGAAGATGAGAAAGAACAAAAGAATAGATGTTTGTGTATATTTAGATGAAGATGGTTTATTGTATACATTTAAAGAAAATAATCACATTGTGTTTATAAGAAAAATAAGCATTTTTTTATTTCAGTATAAGATAACATGTCAGTCATAATTTTTTTCTTTCTTTCTTGTTTGATTTTTGGATAATGGATATGTGAACTTATGAAATATTAATTGTGTTGCTATGACAATAACAATATTAATATAAAATTGTTTCTTATTAATTGTTTTGTAAAAGAAAGATAAATATGTGAATAATAAACTATATGGTTTGAATGAAATTATTATTTTTTTGTTATATATTTTATTTTTCTTACTGCATTCATGATAGTAAATAATAAACAGTACAAATAAATGTTTAATATTTCAAATATATTTGTTCTTTTTATTTGTTTAATATTATACTAGGAGATATGTATAAAATTATATTTCCAATATAATATATTGAAAATATGATGTAGATTGTTTAAGCTATGTGGAAATGAAAAAGGATATTGGTATTATAAAAACATACATTTTTATTGTATGTAATATTTCTAAAAAATATATTTTTATTAGTTGAATAACACAATTTTTATTAAAAGAACACTACCAGAAATAATGTAATGAGTGAATATAGACAATTATTATGATTACACCGATGTCAGTAAGGAATACTTATAAATCAGGCTGAAAAATTTGAACAGAAACTTGTCTCTCATGTTTTTGCTTTGAACAGAAGCACATATATAAATTTCTTTGCATGATTTTTTTATTTACCTTAATAAAACAAAATGGAGGGATAGAATCAACATGATATGCCCATAGAGAAGGGCAGCTTTTTGATAGAATTTTATGAGAAAATGACAAATTTATTATAAAAAGAAAATTACAAAAATGGCTTCATTATGTAAACCATCAGAATATGTTATCTTTTAAAGATAGAATATAAACAGCAAAAGGTGTGCAATAGTCATACTTACTTGCTTGTGTAATTTTATTAAATCAAGTAATCAAATCTTTCTGAGATAAAGATTAGTTTAATTTTCATTATGTCACCCTAGATAAAAACTATCATTTATTTATTCCTCTTATTTTTAAATAATACTTGATTATGAAAGGATTTGTTTTCATATAATCATAGATATAAAATATGCTTATGTGTACAATGTTATATGAAACAAATAATTATTATTTAAAAGAAGAATTTGAATATATACATAAAATATCATAATTGACAAAATATACTTTGAGTTTAAAGTTCCCACATATACATTTTATCTTCTCTGGAATAAGGTCATACTATTGGTTTTGTAATTTGAAATATAGACATTGGAACTGTGATGTCATTCTGTAAATACAGTGTTTAAAGACTCATTCAGGTCATTTGTTTGTGTTTACCATTATTATTGATGTATATATTTTATTCTGTTCATTTAAAATGTATGTTTATCAGTAGATATAAATAATTTAAAGTTAATTAGTGATCTATTCACATACTAAAATATGAGAGAGCTATGTTTTTCTTAAGTTTAGACTTATATCTTGTGTTATATGTAAATATATCAAATTTATTAAGCACAAACAGATAACATTGTAATTATTGTATTTTATAGTAATTATTATTTTCATTTAAAAGATTCATTTTTTTTTAATGATTAAAAATTTAACATCAAATATATCATATATATTGAAAGTTTGAAAAGATTTTATTACAATAGGTATTTACTTAGATTTGTTTTTAAATTTTTATGACAAATAACTAGATTCATTTTATGCATATATGTATTTTTTAATATATATTATAAACTCTCTTGTATTTTGAAAAGTAGAAACATCTTGCAACACATTTAATATTTTGTTATTAAATAATTGGAAATTCATATGCAATCAGATATGTTAATATCAAATTAATGTCAATCAAATGATTTATTGTATATTCAATTGGATCATATATGTATATATCGATTATTTTGGATCTATACCTTATATATATATATATATATATATTATTATTATTATTATTATTAAATCATATAATTGATATTTATTTATTAATAAATTTGAATTTAACTTAAATCAAATAAATATTTTTGATTATTGTCCAGTTGTGTAAACGAATTTATTGCTTAATAACATTTGAGTGAGAACAGACAAACTGTCTATATCATAAAATTTATTTAAAATAACTATATTTTAATATCAAATCCTAGTATTAGTAGATGAGTATGGTTATATTATTTTTTATATTGAATTTTATAGTTATTACATCTGATTAGATATATACTTTATATGGTAAGTATAATCAAATATTTGTGTGTTTTATCTAAATTATTATCAATTAAATTGAGATGGATACTATATTGAGTTCATCGTTGATTATTAAGATCTTAATCTTATTCAATTATAAAGTTGATAGTAGTATATCTTGTTCTGTTAGAATTCAGAATGATTTGCCTTAATTATATTTAAATTTAGTTGAGATGGATCGTACATCCAATTAAGTATTAAATTTTAATATTCGTACTTGATTATAATAAATGCTAAAAATTCTTTTTAATATGTTTTAATTGTTATAATAATTTAGTTACAAGAAATTTAAAATAAATTGATATGATTAATTAATTGTACTTAAGTAAATATCCAATAGAAATCTGTTTTTTTTCATATACTGATATGATTCGATATTATAAATTTAAGATTATATAATAGGTTCATTGTTATTACATCATTATTAAGTATTACCTTTTATTGCGACTAGCTTAATTAGTAATAATAATGTCAATATAAGAATATAGCATGATTGAGTTAGTGTCATTTATTGTTTATCATTTTATTGTCTTTTCTCGTGTTATAAATAGTGTGATTATAAATAGTAACTTAAGACAAAATATAGCGTGGATGAGTTAGTATGATTTATCATTTTATTAAAATAGGAGTTACTATTAAATATTGGGTCACATATCTATACAGATGTTATTAACATTGTGAACTTATAAGATATACTAAAGCTGTTATATTAATCATTAATAAATTATTTTATTTAGATATTAATATCTTTAAATTTTAGTATAAGTTTTTATTTTTTTTTATAAGCAATGTTTGATTTGTTAGGTATATTAGAATTTGGTTATTGAATAATTTATCACCATTTTCATTCGATTATAAGTGAAATATATCTTAAACAGATATCATTGTTTTGTGACAATGATATTTGATTTAACTGCTTTAGTTTAATTCATGTTAAATAAGAATTGTATTTAGGAGTATTTGACATGATGATCTTGTTGGTTTTCTGTTTCTTCTAAATGCTATTTGAATTCTTGATGTTATAATAAAGATTATTCATCACTGTTTGTTTTTAGTATAGTTAATATTTGGATATGTGATTTGATAAAGGATTATTCTAAATACTTAATGATTATTTATTGATTAGCATTTGTTAATTTAGTATATTATATTTATTCTGTTATAGACAATATTATTATTTTCGGGTACTATAAAATTATTATTATTATTATTTGATTTACATTTTATTCAGTTATAAATGATGTCCCACTTCAGAGATCATTTTTATTCTATTGCATAGAGCAGCCAAAGACTACCTATATTTTATAAAAGTTAGAGTTATTATTTTATTGCACATTTTCAATCTGTTACAATACTACCTAAATGATTGGTGCTATAATAAAGATTAGCATACACACATATTTATTCTACTATAAATTGTCATTATTTGTAGGCATAATTAAACAGGATCATTCTATCATGGTTTTATCATATCTGATTTGTCACAAATCATTCTCAAATCTGTAATGCATTAAAAAAAGAGTATACCCTCATTTTTATCCTATTTCAATTGGCGCTTAGACTTTAAGGATAGTAGTAAGAGTTATTTCATCATCTTTTTTTTTTAGTATCAGCAATAAAATGTTGTCTAAAACCTATAGGACAACTTTTTATTCCGTTACAATATATATATAATTACATTTACTCTGCCATTTTAGATATTAATGTAAAATAATACATATACAGGGTTCAAATATAAAATTTTAATGATATAATTATACAGAATTTTCAACATTTTTCACGTAATATTCACGGTTTGTCAAATTATGTTATTAAAATTTTATATTTAAACTTTATATAAATATTATTTTACATTAATATATATATATATATACAAAATAAGAGATACACATAACATTTTATAATTTTATATTGTGTTTGTAATAGTGCTCGTAGTACTATTATGTATTTTTTTAATTATTCTTAGTTATCTCATTTTTATATTCTACACGGTTTTAGAAAATTTTAATCATTTCTAAGAAAGTTAGTTTATCTAAATAAAGGAAGAGCTAAGAATTTATATTAAGGAAACCATTGTAACAAATCTGTAAGTCTGGCCTTGTTAGAATACAGTCATCATTGCCAGTTTTTGATTCCTGCCTTGATTAAGGATGCATGTTTAGTTAGGTTATTCTCAATGATAATATTATTCTTATCCGAATTAATAAATTATTTATTTTCTAAAAATTGTAAGAATTTCAAGTAAATGAAATATTATTCAATAAAGTCATGATTTTTTTCCCATTACATTAGGTATTTCAATGAATGTTTAGAGTAAAACTAATAATAATGGCAATAAGAAAGAAATCATAATTTTCATTCCATTGCAAAGTCGTTTAGTTGTTCCTGAAGTTGAAAATTCTCTTTATTTGAGCTCTTGTCAGTTTCCTTATCTCAAGATTTATAACTTTTTTTAACTTTCTAATTTTCTATTAGTTTAGTTTAAAAAACTTTATAGTTACAATTTTTCTTTTCTTTTTTTTAAAAAAAGTGACTGCAGAAAAGCCACATTGAATAAAATAGAACAAATATTTATCTATTTTATATTGCGTTATTCCCATTATATTCTTTTTTATATATATTTCATCTATTTTTTTAGTCCTAAAAGTAGCTCTATATAAATAACATTATTTATTATATCTCCATTATTCTTCATTGGATTGTTTTACCACAGTAATTATTGATAAGTCATGGTCCTGTTACAGTGTTTTCCTACATGTATAGTTTGTGTTAAAATGAATAAAACAGCGTGCGTGTTTTCATTGTCTGTTCTTTCTTTTTAGAACTTGGTGAAATTTTAAAAAGACTATAGTCAAAAATAATGCTTCATCAAGGGGTTATGAGGTCTTGTATTTGAATTTTAATTCATTGAATGTGCATTTGTGTTTACACATGTGAGTCAATTCACTCAAATATCCTAATTTATTATATTTTATTCTTGTTAATTTTCTGTTTAATACAGTATTTATTTCAGAAAAAAAAAAGGAAAAGAGGACAGTGAACTTGAAGTTTTGCAAACTCTTCAAACACTCATGAAGTTCTATCAAAAGTGTAAACTTTTAGGAGTAGATATTTTACATTCTGTCACATGTGCATATTTCATTTTGAATTTAACTGAAAAATTTACACAAATCAAATGTCAATAAAATATTTTTTTTTAACAAATAATAATTATTTAAATACAAGTATAGTATAAACTTAAGCTAGATGTAATTAAAGGGGATTTGAACCCAGACTTTCACACGCCCTTCAGTCATTGACTTTATCTTATATTTGACACACATGACCACATACATGTGAAAAAGATACACAGATGACCAATTTCCATTTAATAAGAAACAATAATGGTCAATTTTTTAAAGATAAAAATCCTAAACCATGACTATTAAATATCTTATTTTTGTGTTATCTATAAAATTAAAATCAAGGTTATTCTGGACAGAATTCTGAAAGATCTACAAATATTTACTCACTATATTTTGTAATTACTCTAATACTTTAAATACTATATATAATTATTATGATAATAAAATTATATATATATTTGTGAAAGTATATTCAGTTTTGTTAAAATATTATATTGCTGATCAAATCAAAACTATAATATATAATAAACAATTGTTTGATTATTTAACTAAACATTTTAATACAATATTTAAGTGAGTGGTATATGTGTTCATACATCTGTATATCTGATTATATAATTAAAATTACCCCAAATTCAAAACTAAACAAGATTAGCCAAATAAAATAAACTCTATAACACAACTATTGGTTTCCCTCTCAAACGCAGATTTTTCAAGTGCAAAAAACTAAAGACATGTCAACAAATACATACTATTGCCCACAATTCCCAATTACATCTACTCACCCTTAATATTAAAAGAACTCTTTGTCAAGCATTGGTGGTCGAGAGGTTAGCAACAGCTGCTTTATAAGCAGTTGTCCCGGGTTAGCAGGTTCGCTTCCTGGATAATGCTATGACACATGAGAAATAAAAAAGAACTCTTAAACAAGTTAATTGCTTCAGAATCATAAATTTTTAATAATAAAGATACTTTAACTTTTCTTTTTATTGGATTTGTTTCAAAGAGTTATTTTAATGTTAAGAGTGTGTGTAATACAATTGGAAATTATGGGTAATAGTGAATATATATTTGTTGATATGTTTTTAGTTATTTCCATCTAAGAAACTCCTTACAGCAAGAAACACAATGGATGTGTTATAAAGTTTATTTTCTTTGGCTAGTCTTGCTTAGATTTGAATTTAGGTTTAATTTTAATTATTTTATTGACTAGTTTGCTTTAGACTTTTAATATTTATATGATCATATGTACAGACATTACATAAGAATATTTTAAATAATTATATTTTATACATCTTTATTTCCATTTTAGCAAATAAAATTTATATTATTATTGCTGTTACTATTATTTTTAAAATAATACACTTTTAGAGGACAAGGATAGTGTCAAAGCAATATTTAATTAAAATAGAAAAGTCAGAGAATGGTGAGAATTATATAAGAAAAGAAGAGAAATGTGATTAAAATTGATTCATATTTTAAAATACATTTCCACTCTATTAATGAGTGATATTTGTACTGTATTATGTTTAAAAAATAAAAAATGTAAAATTTAAATATGATGGAATTTGGCGTTAACTCTTTGATCTTATCCCCCCCCCCCCAGGATATTTCTATTATTATCTAAGAAAACTGATGTCATCTATTTTAAAAATTATTTGAGATTTTCAGATAACATGTTGCATTTAATAAAATGGCATTTGGTAATATAATTTTGGCTTTTTATTATTATCAAGGTTTAATATAAAGGAAAAAATGTTCTCCGCTCTAAATAAATTATTAACATCAAAATATAATCTAAAAGATATTTTTTAAATTACCTGAAAATGTAAAATGCAAAAGTTTTAAGATATAAATTCCATTTTATTATTAAACAAATAAATGTTTTCTGTAAAACTTTTACTATTCTTTTATGGAACATTTATTTTAAATATAAAATTATTTCATTATAAAATTCAAAAGTTTTTTAAAACTCATTTGTTTGATTAAAAAATTCCACTTGATCAAAGAACCAAAACACAAATTGCCTTTTATGAATGTTTAAAATTTTAATTATTTTTGAAATAAAAGGAAAGCTTTTTACTGGATTTAAAATCTTGAAAAATTATTTTTAATTGATTTACATTTTATTCTTAAAAAGCCATTGCTAGAAGAGGAATCACTAAAAACAAAATGAGCCATGCTTATAAACTGTACAAAATATACATTAAAACATTAATTATTTTATAAAATGTTAATATTTATGTGATTAAACTATTGGAGTTGTATTCTATCAATTAGAAGTTTATTTAGTAAAAAGGGTAAAGAAATTCTATTAAATTCACAATCTTGAATCATTTAATAAAATAAAATAAATGATTACAGAAATGTTTGTGTTATCATTATTATTATTATTTATATTTTTACAAATGTTTTCTTTAAAACAATTATAAATGTATAAAAAGGTTTCTAAAACATCTATCTGTTTTCACTGTGAAAATCAAAACAAACATTTTAGAACTATCAAAATCAGCAAAATAATGTTAAAAGATGCTAAAATATACATTTTTATTTTCAAAACCAAACAAGGATATTGGAACTGTCAAAATTTTGACAGGTGCTCTCTTGTGTAGAGAACAAGAAACAACCAATCAGTGCCTTGGAAGGTAGGATTTTATCATTGTTATATTGATTTATTAGTTGTAAAAAAATTCTAAAGGTTATTTAGTAGAGTTTTTTTTTTGTAAAATAATGGTAAAATTGGAAAAATAACATTAAAAGTGGTAGTTTAAAAGAGAGAAAGTTAAAGCCATTTACAAAAGTAATTCAAAAATATTAATTGGAAAAGATTTAAAATGCTATTCTATTCAGGCAATGATTGTAATATATATGCATGCATAGCCAAAAGCAAAGATCCACAGAAATAAGATATTAAAAATTTTTGTATCCAATTTAAGATGCCCCTCTTTTACAGGTTCAAAATTTGAAAAAAAAAAGTGAGTCTTATATTCAAAGTAATACAGTGTAAATATTTTAAATTTATTTTATCATTTCAAAGTGTATTTTACAAATAATTACATATTCCCTTTATACACCCAAACATGTAAATAGTTGATTAGATTTTTTAGGAATATTGATAATGGCTCATATCTTATAAGATTCTTTTTATTTAGAGTGAATACATGAAGTCTTTTTGATATAGATCTGTATTTAAATGGATTACTTAGAGTTCAGCTCTGAAAAAGAAAAAAAAAACTTGTATGTAATTTCCATTAGAAAGGATAGATATTGATGTGATTGAATTGGAAGGTCATTCAATTTAATTTTAAATATGTCATATATATATATATATGTACATTAACCAATGGGCTAAGGATGTCCCATATGATGCTGTAGACAAGTGTATCATATTCCAAAATGAATCTTTATTCAATGGTGTCCAGTATAAAATGTTTAAACTTGTTGATGCTTATTATAATTACAAGCACAAGATGTTCATTTAATATTTAATTACTCAAGAATGTACTTACAAAAAAAATAACGAAAAATTGATATGAAAGTTTGATAAGAGAAATAAATGGTCATTAAATCTTATTTTATTGTTTTCATCCACCTTCTTCATGCATCATCATTTATTTCATAGTACATTGACAATATAAATCACATTTGTCTATTGATAGTACAGTATATATATATTGTGCCCTTTTGTATGGGTCACCATCTAATTTTTGTGCTAATCTATTAAAAATTTTAAATTTAAGATATATTTGAATATGTGATGTTAATTTTGCTTATGGTAATATTTCAAAAGGTTTAATTAAAGCAATCTATGAGTATTTGATATGTGAAATTGTGCTGAAATTGAGAGAGACATTTTAATGATGATTATTATAATATATAGTTGGGAAAAATGGCCATAATCAATACTGCATTAATAGATTTAATAAATAAATATTTAAAGCTGAGGTATTTAAAAGACAAGTTAAAATTAAATGCATATATTTATTGTTGATAAAATAATGTTATAAAAGAATATAAATATTTTAATTTTTATAAGTACATAAATAGAAGATTAATATTTGATTTTAATAATATCGAATTATTAATTTAAAATCTGTTATAATATCTTATTTATTTTTAAAAATATTTATTTTAAAAAATGCAATTGTTAGTTTATTTTTAGATTATGAGAAGCGTTTCTTTTATTGTAAAAAAAAAACAGATGTTAGTTAGATACACACACATGCTTGGAAGTTATCTAATAAAGTTGTACAACTATTTTAAAAATCATGTTGTAAAATTTATAAATAATACGTGAGCTATCACGAGATAAAAATAAAGATATTCAATGTGAAATATTAAATCTGATTTTAAAAGATTGTTTTAAAAATATAACGTATAAAAAAGACTTAGTTTATTTTAAATAATCTTATAAAAGTTAAAATTATAATTAAGTCAGTAAGAATATTTTTAAAAGAATGTTTAATAAATTTAAATGAACGATAAAGATTATTTTAAAATTTGATAATGTAATAAATATTAAATATTAAATAAGTCATTATTTATTTTTAATTTTGTGTTGTTGGTAAATATGTAAATAAGCCAACAAGTTGATTGTTTAATCTACCAATCAAATGGGAAGTTTCTTCCGGTATAAAAGCTCAGTTCAATTGTTAGGAGAGGACTTCGTGATTGAATTTTAAAGTTAATTGTGTTATTAAAAAATAGCTAAGTAAATTTTATAGACGCTTTTAAAAATCATTTTTCAAAATTATAAGAGTGTCTTGTAAATAATTTATAAAAGTTTTAAATGATAAGCATGCAGTATTAACTTAATTTTTTTTCCCTATCGATCGTCTCTATATTAAGCTCAATTTACAAGCAAATAGTCATGGGAACATCATATATAGTGAAAATATATCGGAAACTTTACCTTAGAAATATGACAAACGCTGGATTAGTTCGGAAAGTTACGAGATGGAGAAAAGTAATATTTTGGACAGTATATAATTTTAAAAGCTAATTGCTATTGATTATTTAAAATAGATATTTTAGAGAATAAAATACTTCTTTATGAAGAAAGTATTTTTGCAAGCTATAAATTTAAAAAATATATCTTAAGTAAAGATATTAAAAATGAAAGTAGTTTTATAAATACTTGCCTTGTTAAGTCTTTATGTTTAAAAGACTGAATATTGACAATTTTAAAAGGCAAATAAATTGAGAATATAATTAGATAAAAGTCTTAATATAATAAAAGTAGTATATTGAAATAATCTAAACGCTGGTTGTTTAGATGAAGAAGCTTATTCTTACTTGGATATTTTGTTAAGAAATGCGCAAGTGATACGTGGACGTCCCAGTTAATTTAAAATAATTAAATGATAATTTTTTTTTTTTCATAAACTATAGACTAATTTAAAATAATAACTTTTAAATAATATTCTTTAAAGAACTGCATCCGGATCAGATAAACTATTTTAATTTTATTTTATTTCTTATGGAAGAATTAATTTTTGTTTATTTTAAAAGAACGTTTTCGTTTTTCATAAACTTTTAAAAAACACGTGATGGACTTGAAACAGGAAATGGTGTGCCAGTAAATATGTGCCTAGGATTAAAAAACTTTATGGTGAAAAGGAAACATCGCTGGATTTATGTAATATGAATTTTGTTTTATTTATCTAATATAAAAGTTAAATATTATTAATCTATTAAAAATAAGATAGGTACATTTCTTAAAATAATAACTAAAGTAATATAATAATTAATTGCATAAGTTTATCTTATAATTAATATAAAACATAATATGTTAAAGAATGATTGTGAGTGTAAGTGTGATTTATTCTATGAAGCTGTAATTCCAAAGAATATTGGAAGATGGACTGTACATTAAATCATTATTGATGGTAAAAATTGTATAATAATAATAATTTTAATGTATTTAATATGTTTTCTTTAGATCAACCAAATGATATGTTATTGTTGAATGGATGTATGAATATTTAAAAAATACACACACATTATATTGGCAGTAACAGTTTTATTTGAATATGCATAATTTGAATTTATGATATAAATATGATACAACATTACATAAGAAGCTTAGAAATAATTATATGATTCTTTCGTAAATAAATTTTGATTTCTATTTTTATTATTATTATGTTGGAGTATTAGAATTATATTTATTATTCATACAAGTAATTATTTTATTTCAAGTTAGGAAGAGATCTCAAAGTCTATATTTTATTTTTATTTTATTGGATAAATTAAGTTAAGTTTATGTAGAAGTTTATATTTGAGTTGAAGATTTACTGAATATAGATGATGAGTATAAATAGTTTTGGATAATTAGTATTTATTTAAAGTTGATGATTGTTTTTCCGGAAAGTTTAAATAAGTTTAAAAGGATGTTTTGTAGATAGAAAGTTATTAAGAAGGAGTAGAATAACACATAAAGTAAAGTAATAATTTCACATAGAAAAGAATCATAGAATTTATCTAATATAATACTTTATGAATTTGAAATTAATGAATAATTTAAATATTATTATTATTTCAACAACACATATATGTAATGCATATTTGATAAAACCTGTAGCATGAATTGCATTAAGTGAAATATAAAATTATAATCAATTATTTGTTATTACATTATAAAGATACATTAGTTTATATATTATGCTATTAGAGTAATACTAATAGTAGAGTGAACACATACTAGTACATGATGAAATAAGTAACAGTAATACTTAAGTGATGTAGCAATTTAATTAATAAAGTTTAATTGTTTACATATGCTACATAAATATTATTTACATAAATTTTTCTGTGTAATAATTGAAGTTCACTGATATTTATTTAAAGTCTAAGTTTTGAAAACATACTTCAATGTTATTAATACAGCATTTTAAAGGATGTATAATTACTTATTAGGAGTATGAGTTAATAACAGTGTAAACATATTGTATTATTATTTTCTTATTTTATTTTCTTTGTTTTCATAATTTAGAACTGTAAATATTGTAAATAAATTCTTAGTTGAAGTTAATGTAAATAAATTTGTTTAATTTGTTTTAAAAATGTGTCGAGTTCATTATTTTACACCACAGCATTTGACAGCAGATAATTTGAAGAAACATAATATTTGCACAATGTGAATTTATTAATATTATTTTAGAAATAAATACAATATTTTCCTGATTATTATTTATGAGAATTGATTGACATTATTACATCATATTACAATGATCATAGAGTAATTATAATGCATAATATAAGAGTACAATATTATTTATTGCCACAGATTATTAAGTTGTAAGATTTTGACCTATTCTAAAATTAAGATACTATATGAAAATAAAAGATAAACATATGATTATTTATTTATTGAATACTTAATAATATAACAGAAATAGATAAGGTTAAGTTATACCCTAAGAATAGTATTATATATTATTATTAGAATAAGTTAGGTGTATTTAGGTTTGATATAAAATCCCATATCATACTTATTTACATGAGTTATCATTACTTTAAGATAATTAGAAGAACCTGAGATTATTTAATTATATTTTAAAAATTAAAAGTTAAGATTTATTTATCTTTATTATTATTAAAGATAGTTTATTTTATTAAAAGCCATAAGAATGCTGTAGATGTACTAGTAAGTTAATAAGGAGGTAATAGTATTCTTATGCCATTGAAACAATGTCTTAGAAGATATTGACTCAATGTAAATCTACTTATTACTTTGTAACTTTACTTCACAATCTCATGATTTTAATTAAATACTTATTTAATTAGTACATACTATAGAATTATATTGATTTTAATAATTAATAATAAATTTAAGTAAAATATGATAATATAAAAGTAAATTAAAGATAGATATGCAAATTTTAATTAAGCATTATAATTTAATTGAGCTAGTCGTATTTCAAATTATATTATACATCAAGAAGTAAGGGTACAATATATATATATATATATATTATAATTGAAATAATAAATTTAATGGTTTACAAACTATTATAAACAATCCTTAAATCCACAGAAGTACTTTCGGTTAATTTCTTAAACCTGCCTCAACTGCCATTAAATTTAAAAAAAAAAAGCGGAAGCAAATGTCATCAATTCAAATACCATCAAATCTTGTATTTTAATGTTAGCAGCTTTTCTATTTATTAAGCTGCTAACATTAAAATATGAGATTCGTGGGATTTGAATTGATGACATTTGCTTCTGCTTTGTTTTTGTTTGTTTTTAATTTAATGGCAGTTGATGCAGGTTTTAGAAATTAACCGAAAGTACTTCTGTGGATTTAAGGATTGTTTATAATAGTTTGTAAACTGTTAAATTTATTATTTCAATTATAATTACAATTTTGTTTTAATTAATGGACATTTTATATGTATTATATATATATTGTGTTAGTAATAGATATGAAATGTTGTAAAATGTAAAATCTTAGTTTTAACTTATTCATGGAACTATTAAGTTTAAATATGCTACTATAATTCATAAATCAAATTTCTAAAGAATCATTTTAACAGACTTGCAACAATACCCATTTTTTTGTATTAATGGTAATTTATTGGTTAGTTAAATAAATGGTCACTTTTATGTGATTTTTAGGTACTTAATTGTAAACAAACTAAGCATCAGTATATCAATGATGAATGCGTTATATTTTCAATGTTATGATTTATTTATAGGTTTATTAAAATTATTTGAAAACATGAGTTGTATTTTATACATATTGTAGCAAATCAGTCATTAAATTAAATTTTTATATCTAATTTTTAATGATCTTCTGAATCTGTCATTTTCTGTATATTTAATTCTATTTTTACATAGGATTTCTTCTCAATTTAGTTCTTACATTGCCTGGGAAAAATACAAAATATTTTTTTCAAAATTTGTTTTGATTTAATCTGGGAATATTGTGTTGTTTTGATACATAAATTGTTTTAATCTAACTGGCTAATATTTTTTAAAAAGAAATCTTTATTTAAACCACTAAACATGACATGATTACCATTTTTTATGCTTGCTCATAACTGTTATTAAAATTGGAAAAACTCTCTATATAGTAGTGCCACTCAGTGCAAGCCAGAGTAATCAATAAATGCCAGAAGTCTTGTGCATAAAATTCTTATCTGAGTGGCACTACTGTAGGGTGAGTTTTGCCTGTTTTAGTAACAGTTATGAGCAAGCATAAGAAATGGTGATCATGTGATGTTTAGTGGTTTAATACCAATCCTGACTAATAGGATAGTGGTGACTATGGTTATTAAAGAACCAAATACACCAAAATGTATGGGTATTGAACTGAGTTCAGACCTATATGACTAAATAAGCTAATAAGCTTGGATTGAAAATATTATTGTTTTCAATTTTATTCTCATAGTTTTGTAGTTTAGCAGAGATAAAAGATGGCTGCTGGAGGGTTGCATTAGATCCTAAGTTCTAGGTGCAGTGCTCTCAGATTCAAGACTCCTCACTGATGAAGGCCACAAGGTAGAATCTAGTCCAGAGTTATTGGATGAGTAGGCACTAGATAGGAATTTTATGCACAAGCCTTCTGGCACTCATTGATTACTCTGTCTTGCACTGAGTGGCACTACTTTATGGAGAGTTTTGTCTGTTTTAAATCTTCATTTAGTTGTAATTCTAAGAAAAGAATATTCTTATTCTTATTTTTTTAGGAAATTATTTTTATTTATTTTTATATTTTAAAAGAGAGAATTTGCATTTAAAGCTGCTACATTCATTCAAGTTAATCTTCTTATTGGACTGTTCTTTATTTGAATAGCAACAACCTATATTTCATTCTAAATTTATCACTTGAATTAAACAGTCAGAAGAATTGAAATAGTTTTTTGTATTTTTTTGGTATTAAAAATTATTCTATTTTGGTGTTTAAATTAATACCCTATACAGGCTTAAACCTGCATATATATAATGTATACGGGATTCGAACTCAGACTTTCACTCCCCATCCCATCTCATATTGCTGACCCACTTGATCACACATATGTTGAAAAGATAAATAATCACCAATATATGTATTTCGTGCTAAACCAGCACTCAGATTTGTGAATAAAAAAATAAAGAATAAAATTAAATAGGACTAACTACATTTTACTGATAAGTATTTTCCTTCACTTACTAATCGCAATTTAAATTGACAGCAAATAAAATCTAGTTATAAAATTCAATTTATTTTATATTTTTATGAGTTTATAATATATAAAAAAAATAGGACACACAAACCTAACTAGTATTTAAGTAGAGGGATTTGAACTCTGATTTTTTCAGTCTATTCATTCTTCATTTCATCTCAAACAACTAATACATGATCCCCTATATACGTATTTTGTTTATTGGTTTATTGTTACCCGTTTTTAGAATCTAGAATCAATTCGCCACTTTTTCCACAATTGCCTTTCTTTTTTTACATAGATTTTTTCCCACAAATTTAAAAGCAATTTATCAACTATATATATATATATCAACCGAATCAGGAATGTTGTTTTGTTCATTTTCCCTTTTAAAAATGTCATTATATTTATTCAATAAATCTTCAATTGAACAAATATTTTTTGAAATAATAATTTTTAAAAGCAACTATAAAATAATTAAATAGCGCACTTTTTAAAAAATGTTTAATTTTACAAATACTTAATAAATTCATACTTTATAAATTTAAATATGTCAAAGTGTCAAATGCTATTTTCTACAGTATCTAATTGTAGATGTTCATAAATATTATTTGCAAATGAATAGAGAAATTTGCTTTTGAAATAAATCTTTATCTAAAAATCTCTATTAAGCGAACAATAATGAAATTATAATATAAAATGATTATTTTATGTGAATCAAAGATTTGATATAAGAATTGAAGTAGGTTTGTGTTTTATAAAAATCTAATAAAATTAATCATTATTATTTACAACTTATTCAGGAAATGGGCTAATAACTAGACAAATAACTTTTATATTTTTGTTTTAGTCGAACAGTTAACATATGTATATATTGTTTTGATTTCTATCTCTCTCTATATATATATATATATTAGCATTCAATTTAATTTTTAGAAATAATTGAGATAGTAGACTCAATAATGAATTTATATATTCATTTATAAATCAATATTTATTTTTGTTATTTATAAACAAACAAACAATTGAATAAATAAATCACTTTATTGTGAGTCTAGAAAGTTTCAAATTATTGCTTCAGCGTTACTTCTTTAGCACAGGTATTTTAATTTATTATTTGTTATTAGTCTCTTTTGTTTTCAAATGATAAAACATATATGACTATCCTAGATAAAAGATAAATGATTTGACTTATGAATATTTGTAGTTTGTTTTTTTAAAAAAGAATTATTTTGTAATTTACTTTACAAAAAAATTAATAAAATATTTTGTTTTCTACATACTCAATAATAAAATAATTATTGTAGTAGATTCTGTAGCAAAAAAAAATAATATAAATATCCAGATTATGAATATTTTTGGAGAATTCCTCTCACCAGTCAAGCCTTCATTCAGTTCATGTATTACCATGATTGAGTAATTGCATATCTGGATAAAAGTCCCCAAAGTTTTTTGGAATGGATACTTCATTAGCCAGAAGCTCATAACAGAAAATGGGTTGGTAACTAAGAAATATCATTATTTACCATTTTCACTATTATCACATGAAATCCTATTACCTATTAATATACCATATTCTAGTGTATTCTCTCAGAATATTGATTGGGGTCTAAATTACCAAAAATATTGTTCATTAGTATCTTTTATCTCTGCTTTTTTCACTTTTAATTTTATTTCAGTTTTATAGAATTGGTCAGATTTCTTTTATAAAAAAAATGAAAATATAATTAATTTCATGAATAATGTATTCCTTATAACTTGAAAAATGTCTAACTTGCAAGTAATCAAAGATTAGCTTTTTTTTTTTTGCAATTTTTCTATTTAATCTCATTATCAACATTTATAAACTGTCTTTAAAAGATATCTATCTTTCTGGGATTAGATCTTTCAAACAACCATCTTTCACTATACATATATTTTTATAATCAATCTTCACTTAATGAGTCACCAAGATGTTTGAAATATGTGAATCTCATTACTTGTGTTAATAGTTATATATATATATATATATAGAGAGAGGGGGGGGACTGAAAAACTTTTATTTTGAAAGTCATTGTCAGTTAGTATACTTTGTGAATATATATACAAAAAATAGAGGTGCATTGTTTATATTTTTCTTTTATTTAAATGTATGAAGGCTTCATATGAATGTATTTTAAATCTCATCAAGATGACTTGCTAAAGGCATGAGTGGTACCTTTCTTGACTGGCATGTTTTATTGATAAAAAGGTTAACATTATCCAATTTGAGTCTTAGTGTAGAAAGGATCTCATATTTTAAAAAACTTGTGTTATTGTGTTTATCTGGTTTATGAATAAGAAATCATTGTCACCCTGACTCTATCTATCTATCTATCAATCAATCTATCTATCTATCTATCTATCTATCTATCTATCTATCTATCTATCTATCTATCTATCTATCTATCTATCTATCTATCTATCTATCTATCTATCTATCTATCTATCTATCTATCTATCTATCTATCTATCTATCTACCTACCTACCTACCTACCTACCTACCTACCTACTACCTACCTACCTACCTACCTACCTACCTACCTACCTACCTACCTACCTACCTACCTACCTATCTACCTACCTGCCTGTCTGCCCATTTTCCCATCTGCCTGCCTGTCTACTTATGTATCCAAGCTACAAGAATGAAAAGGAGAAAACCTACTGATGACTACCACTTAAACAATTCAAAACCATGACCAATAAATAAATATATTCACCTTAGCAACCAATGGAAAAGTATCATAATTTCATAGAATAAAGCAAATTTACTTTATTGTACAACTGTCAAATATTTTAATGGATTAACATATACATTTTCAATCAACGCAAGAAATATATAAAATTAATCAATCAACCAAATTAAAGTCACATTGTGGACAAAAAGAAAACAAAGAATCTCAAAAATGACTGTAGCTAAATAAACATCAAAATATGTAAAGTGTTATCTTTTTTATGTATATACTTTTTGCTGGTAAGAGATGACCAAACTGAAGTAAAATATTTTTATATTTATATATTTTTTTTCTATATGTGCATCCCACGACTACTTTGGTTAAAACTTATTATTTATTTAACTATTTATTTTATACTAATTTATTTACTCTAAAATACTATCTGTTTGTTTTCCTAGATGTGTATTTGTTTAATGTTTTGATATTATTCTACTTTCTAAATAAGAAATTTGATTTATGTATTTTTTATTATTATTAAATATTACTATTCAATTATATTATTCAAACATCAGTTAGGCATCTGGATTAATGTATTTTGTTTATTTACATTATTAATAAAAGATAATGTAATTTATTAAATATCACTATCTAGAAAGATAATGCCCAGGCCTTATCAAAGTTTGTACTATCCATTTAGTGATAAAGTACATTGTTTTTGAGAAGGTGTCTAGATACATTACATGGTTGTCATTATGAGGGATAAAACTTTGCCTTTGTTCACCAATTTATCAGAAGTTTAACCCAAGTAGTACAGTATCATAAATAAGTTTTATAAATCCCAAGCTATGGTTTGGTACTGATGAGAGGACCATTAAATGAATATAAATTCAAACCTGGACACTAGTAGAACCTTTATGAATATTAAATAGTATGAACAGCCCAAACTAACTAATATTCGAGTAATCTCTGGTTTCATAAGTTATCTCTTTATGATGAGCAAAAAATATTACTGTTTTGGAGTCTGTATGCTCATTATAAATTATGCTTGATCACATTATTATATATATTAATTCTAATATTCTCATGGATAAATGATGAATTCATAGTATTATTTCCAGGAACTTCCATGTAATAAAAATATAATAGCCAAACAGCAGACATTTCAGTACAATAACAAGTACTTTCCTCAGAGCTTCTTCTTTCTCAAATCATAAGAATGTGTGTGGTGAGATTTAAAAATTTTTTTTTATTATTTTCTCCTTATTTTCAAATTTTACTGGTTGAGAAGTTTTAAAAAATATTTTATCCTCCAATAGCTTTTTCCAAATATTGCTAATTTTTTTCAGACTTTTCATTTGTGCTCTTGGGCCTTTTAAAAATGTATATAGCTTCCCTTAGCAATATCTGATTCTATTGTTCAATTTTTGCCAGAATATGTGTTTTATTAAAATTGATGTTATGGTTAGTTAATTTAATGTGTGAATAAATGGCTGATGAATTATAATTTTCTTTAATTTTAAAATGTATTCTTTCTTTCTTATGTTTATTCCATGTGGAGCTTACATTCATACATTTGACATCCTGTTGTAATATATATATATATATAATTTTCAGAACTAAATATTTAGATATAATGTTTTTTGAGATTAACTTATTGCAATTATTTGTTTTAAATATAATTGAATATCCCTTTAACTTTGTTCTTCTTCATATATTAAGAGGATTGTCTACAATGTTTAATCAGGTATGAAAACATTTACCAATAGAGTTCTGATCAATTAAATAAATTCACATTTCTAGCAAAAGCATTATAGACAATTCTCCTGATATATGAAGGAGAACAAAATTAAAGTAGTCTCATTTTAACTTTAAATGCATTACCATTTGATGAAGCTAGAGGGTTATTCAATTATATTTGTAATAAACAATTGAAAATAGTTAATCTCAAAAACATTGCATTTAAATATTTAGCATTGTAAATTGTTATTTATTATTAGAATTTAAATCATCTTTGATAACATTAAATCTGAAAGTAATTTTATTCTTTCCAGATATATATTTTAATTAGGTGTAAAATCATTTAGTAATAAATTTCTGATTGATTAAATAAATTCATGTCTTCTAGAAAAAGCAAAGTAGACAATTCTACTGATATAGGAAGGAAAAGAAAATTAAAGTGGTATCATCTTATCTTTAAATGCATTGTAATTTGCAATGAATTAATTTCAAAAAACATTATATATATATATATATAAATCAAGTCAGATGTCACATGACTTAATTTAATAAGCTTGTGTTTACAAATGTTCTATATAGAGATCACAAAAGAAACTCTTAACAAGCTTTGTAGAATACCCCCAACCTCAGACCAGTTTCTGCTATAGGCATCCTCAGTGAGGTGCTAGGATATTTAATCATTAGATTAAAAATACCAGAACAAGCCCAGCACTTTATCTAATTTATAACTATTAAGTAGAAACTCTGACATTTTCAGACATCCATATGTCTTCCAATCCAGCTATCTAACTGAAATGGCCATATGGGACTGAACTAAGTTCAGATACACCATATATATATATATTACTAAAGCTATTAATATATGGTATATCTGAACTTAGTTCAGTCCCATATGGCTATTTAAGTTAGATAGCTCGATTGGAAGACATATGGATGTATAAAAATTTCAGAGTTTCTATTTAATAGTTATACATTAGATAAAGTGCTGGGCTTGTTCTGGTATTTTTAATATAATGATTGAATATCCTAGCACCTCACTGAGGATGCCAATAGCAGAAACTGGTCTGAGGTTGGGGGTATTCTAAAAAGCTTGTTAAAAGTTTGTTTTGCAAGTTCTCTCTCGATATATATATATATATATATATATATATATATATATATATATATATATATATATATATATATATATATTGTATCCTTTATAATAGGTACATTTAGTTTAAATAGAGTTGGAAAAGTAGTTATATTTTTAAAAAATTAAATTTAGATTATTTTGTAGCATATAATTTTGATGTTAAAGATAGCAGGGGTTTAAACTTAGTAGATAGGAGATTATAAAGGTATATTAGACAGGTTGAACTCTTTTAGAAATGAAATATAAAATGATACAATAAGTAATTTAAAAGATAATATTAATTTTTATTTATTATATTTAAAAAATACTACAGAGATACAATAGCTTAATTATAGCAGTAAATGTTTTATATTATAGATTTAAAGTAATTATTTTTGTTTAAAATATTGTGTAAAGATAGTTAATTTAATATTAGTTTAAAATATGCTTTCAAAATGTTAGGAAAAGAAAACTTAAATTTTAGCTTATTAACAAAAATTTGATACATAATAATGTACAAAAAATTTTTAAGTCTAGAGATAATATTAGCAAAGTAATAAATAAAATTATTATTATTTTATTTAAATGTAATATTTTATTTTAGGCCAATTTCAGGTTATTTAAATATTAAAAAATTGTTTTAATAAGAATATTTAATTTTTTAGATAAAAATATTTAATATTTAAGGTATTAAATAATTTGATAATATTTAATAATTGATGACTCATAGTTTTAAACTTAATTTTAAAGTTGATATATAGTTGTGTAAATTAGAAAATTTGTACAAGCAGTATTGATCAATGAAATTATTGGATTAATATCAATATAAAAAGAGAGATTGAAGCCAATCTAAACAGTGATTTCAGTGATTCTTAATGATTTCAGTGATACAGTGATTTGCAACTTTGGATTAAGACAGATTAAGTTTGAAAATTTTTAACTATATATTTTTTTATATTGTGACAGTAGTAATTTATTTTTAAATTATTCTTTTACTTAAATATCAGCAGTATGAGATAGCATGGATTGTTGAGGGTCATGTGAAAGTCTGAGTTCAAATCCCCTATATATTACATATATAAGTGCAGGTATAAAAAAGCCCATACTCTAGAAAAAAAGAAAAAAAAGAAGAAAAAAAAGAAAAGAAGAAAGAAAAAAATTCATATTTTAAAAGTGTTCTGAAAAATATAATTGGAATAACTATTTAAATGATTCACTAAACACAAATTTCCTTGTCAGTCTATTCTTACTTGAACTTAGCCTAGGACCTCAATAATTCTATTGAAGACAATAATAGCTACTTAAATATTGGGATAATGAACATTAAAAGTCTAGGAATATACTGCAATAAGACCAGAGAGGATTTATGTAAGGACTTTGAAATTTTTATAATGTCTGAAGTAATTGAACATTTTTTTTGCAATAATTATCATATTACAATGAAGCTAATTTATTAAAGTTAATTAAGAGAAATTGGAGATGTATTAAAAATCTTTATTGTAGTGTTAAATTTGAAAGAAAGAAAAGAAAATTAAGACTCTGCATCTAAGTTCAAAACTGAATTTAAAATGTTTTATGGTATGATGAATGTCTGTTTTATTATATAATTGATAGTAATAATTTATATTTAATTTGTTTTTAAAGTAATCAACATGGACTTCTGTGTTTTAAGAATGATGTATTTAAAGACATATTGAAGAAGATGACTTTTGAATATCTTTTATGCTTTTAAAAGGGCTTGATATTGACCAAATCAATAAATAAAATTATATACTTTAAAAAATAATTTTATCTGGAAATAATGAACTCTGATATGTCTTTTTAAAAGATTGAAATTATATCTGTCTGAAGGTTTGTAATGATGGCATGTTATAAGATGTGATATGTTGGACTATTTCCATCATTTATGAGTGAATGTTGAATGTATAGAAAATTTTAAACTTTATTTGAACTTTCCAAATACAAACAACTTGTTAGTAATGACACACAAATAGACAATACAGGTTAGTAATTACACAACATTTTGAGTAATATTATTCTCCATTCTTCTTCAGGTATTGGTGGCTATATGCACAGTAACACTATTCACTTAGAAGTTGAACTCACACCTTTAGATTCTTGAATATTGAATTTAAGGCAAATGCTCTACCAACTGAGCTATTCTGTCAAAGGCCTTTTTATTATGTCTAACATTAATATTTAGAATTTTACATTTTTTAAATTTTAAAACTAACCCTTTGTTATTATATTTTTAATTTAATCTTAAAATAGATTAATTTTATTATTATTAGAATTTTAAATAATAAAAAATGGATATTCAGAAAGTAATTTTCTGAAAAATGTAAATTACAATCGTAATTGATTTTTCTGAAGGTATAGTCCAAAAAGGTTCACCATAATGATTTTAATGATAGTTGATCATTAGTAATTTTTATTATTATTTAGATTACATTTTGCTTAATAATTTGTTTTTTTTTTAAAAAAAAGATACATCCTAATTAGTATTTTAATTAGTATTTCATATTGCTTGTATTCAATGTTAAACAATGGAATAAACTATTATAGAAATTATCATTGTGTGTATTTTTTTATAAAAGAATTGATGAATGTGTATGAATGTTTTTTGAAAACATCCAAGGATATTAAAAATATTTATTTAATGTGAATGCTTGAATATGTGTACATTAGATAATATCTTAAAATTTATTAATGTTTTACCTTTGTGAATGTTGTCTGCTGAAATACAGAGAAAAACCTAATACTAATCTCTAAATTATATAATAACAAATAAATAAATGTATAGTACTGATATGCTTTATCAAGATCATTTGTGCATGGAAACTTTCAAAAAACCATCTTGACATGAACTTAGATCTTTGTTATTTCTTTAATATTGTTGTTTTGGAAATTATTTTAGAATGCTGTTTGTATATTTTACAATGTTGAGTGAGTTATTCAGTGTGGAACATATAGGATGGTGGTTGGGAGAGTAATATTCATATGAAATCCTAGGTGTTAGGGATGTGTTGAAATCTGTTGCAGGTGAATTATTTTTTCATACTTTAATGTTATTAAAATATACAGATAACATTAGATTGTATATCATTTTCCATGGACAGTTGCATTTTCTTATCATCAATAAGTGCTATAATACAGCCATGACTTGAATCTTAGGTGCGTGATGAATATGGATTTATTATTCTGATTTGCACTGTATTCATGATGATATTATTTTACTCCTTTGATAATAATGTGAAAGGCTAAAACCTTTGACAGAAGTGCCTTAAAATGCTTGTGTGTTCTTGAATTGAAAGTTCCACATGCAGTCATTATTACATCTTATTGGCTGTCACATAAGCAATTTAAGGTGGTTCTGTCGAAGGTTTTAGCCTTTCACATTATTATCAGATCATCTGCTAGTGCTTAATAAATTTATATATTTACTCCTTTGAGTCATTATTGTTACTATTCCATAGCCTACACTTTAACCACTATCTATTACCACAGGAATTATTGTAGTAGATAGTTTTACAAGTTGGTAAAGTAATGACTAATTCATTTGAAATTGATAATTTTATAAGATGGCAAGATGAAGTATATAGAAATTTCTTTTGCAAATGATGTTGAGATGTTTGTCATAGTATATAACATAAGAGAGGAATAATTGATACTCATACAAATATTAGAGATCACTTAACTTAAATAGATGCATGTTTAAATTGGAATGGAAGTGAGAATAGTGAAAATGATTTTGAATGTTATGATGAATGTAAGAATATAAAAATGAAAGAAATGCAAACATCAAGCAATATAATTTATCATAAATATTATTGATAATTCTTTTAATTTTATTATAAATAATATAAACCTGTTTAAGTTACAAAAATTTATGAAATTATTTCTTAAGTATTTTGCATAAATATTAATTTTTTATAAAAGGAGATATTCATATTTTTTATTTAAAATTTTCTGACATTCAAATATCAGGGTGATACTTTGTTAAACTTCAAAGAAACTCTTTAATAATTTTTCTTTTAATATTTTATTTGTTGGACTTTAAGAAGTGTATTTTAAAATATAAACTTATATTGCTGCACTACATGGTAAGAAGTATATTTTATAACAGTATAAGTGTGATATTAAGTATTTTTAGAAATTGGGAATTTATTGTAACTATTGCCAATACAAATAATAGAATTCTCTTTTACTGAACAAGGATTATATATTCTCATTACTGTTGTAAGTTTTATTTTATTTTGAAATGGTCGGAGTGAAGAAAATCTTATTTTATTTCTTGTATTTATTAGTAAGATTTACTGTAAATATATTTTTTTGTGTTAAATAATATTAATTCTTATTTTACTTTTGTAAATATTTTTTTATATATTATGTTGTTATTATATAATAATAATACCATATTGTTAATTTATAAATAAATTTGTTAATTGTTGTTTTTGAAACTTATCTTAGTCAAGTTATGATTTATCTGCAGGTTGCTTCTGTGATTTTTTTATTTTACATTCATGATTCACAGAAATTAATAATTTGAAATATTACTTATTTGGCACATGATCCCTAAAGATTACTTAGATATTATTTCTATTATAATTGATTGAGTAACAAAGTATTATTATTATTATTATTATTATTATTATTATTATTATTATTATTATTATTATTATTATTATTATTATTATTATTATTATTATTATTATTATTATTATTATTATTATTATTATTATTATTATTATTATTATTATTATTCCAATGTCATTCCAATGTTCTTAGATTTTCTCCTTTATTTAGACTACCATATTTATATAATCAGATTTGTAGTAATAATAATTACTTCAATTTAGATTATAATCAATTTTGTAATGTTATTAAATTTAAATGTCATATTTGATTGGTTTAACTTGATTTTGTTTATATATATATATATGTTAAATTGTTTTATTATTATTATTATTATTTTGTTACGTGCTTTATATTTATCCCTTTTATTTATTTGTTATTATTAATGTTTTAATAATAATTGTTTATATGCTGATATTTAATTTTACTTTAGATTTTTAAATGTGTTAATTATCTTTATTGAAATGTGGCACATAATTATATTAATAATTTGTCATTTAAACTCATTTATGTATTTATATATTTGTTATGGTGCAATACTGTAATTGGCTTTATGCTGTAGTTTTGTACGGTAAATAAATGAATTGAACTGAATTGAATTATTATTATAGAAGATATGATCATTAGTAATTAATTGTAAACTGATACAATATCAATGAGAGATACTTGATATTGCCACAATATTCAAATAAATTATATTTTTAAACAATGCCACATTAAACAAAGATAGATTGTACAATGTTTACTTAAAATTTTATTATATTGTATATTTTTATTATTATTAAATATTAATTATTAAATAGATTTAATGTTGAGAGTCATTAAGTTATTTTAGTTATTTATTATTGTTATTATTTTGAAAGTGTAGTTAGATATCATGTAAAATCCCTCATCATATTTAACTACAGGGTATTAATTAATTAATTCATTTTGTTATTAGTTTGTTAGAAATGAACCCTAGATAATTATTATTATTATTATTTTGGAGAATTGTAAATTTTCTATTGAAAGATAAATAAGAAATTATTAGTTAATGTTAAATGTCTAATTAGTATTTTATTAAAAGAATATTTAATAAGTAATTTATTGTTATTTCTGTAATAAATTTATAACTTATATTTTAGGATTATTACATGTGTGTGTTTAGAGACATAAGAGTATTAATAATAGTTTATTAGGTGAATTTGGAGGGATAATATTCTTATGCCATTGGGAGTGTATCTTTTGGGATGTAATCTCAATGTTTAAGCCAATGTACCTTATTGAATGTCTCCTGTTAAGAATTTCATAATTATATTTGTTATTTTGATGGAACCATATTTTATTTATAATATTGAACAAGTTTATAAGTTAAATTTATTATTGAAATGAATAGATTGATTATTATAGTTGGAACCCTGATTATTTATGTTGGATTTAAGTGTTATAGTATGTTATTTAATAAGTTTTCCTTATATTTAATTGTTGAAAAATATTGTCTTATTAGATACTGTATGTTAGCAATGTATCTTGAGCTTGTCTTAATATTAATTATCTTGATAGTTATTGTTTATGTAACTTAACCATAGTTCAACATTGTTATATCCTAGGTAGACTGATTCTTTTGTTCATTTTTCCTTAAACGAAGGATACAATATGTATATAGTATTTAGCACTGACAAAATAGAATCAAATTTGTCAGCACACTCTACTTTGCAATATGTTGTCACAATGATACCCCTATGACATCATTCTTAACTAAAGCAAAGATTTTGGTTATCCTTTTTATAATATGCCGAGAATCAAAAAATAGCATGCCATTATAAATTATTTACTAACTTTAAAAAGTCTGATAAATAATACTATCACCTAAAATCATTAAATCTTAGTATGTTAAATCCACATAAATCTTTCATTTTAGTAATAAAAAAAGCTATAATTATAAACACTATTCTTCAGTGGATACTTGCAGTTTATGCCTGTAATGCAGGATTACAAGAAAAGCTATATTATTATACATTTGGTGGTCTAGAAATCACTTTTTATTACTTAAATCTTTTACTAATTTTGATTTGACTCACATAGAGTTAAACTTATTTTATTAATATTTTAATATGAAAATCTTTAAGAGACTATATGAGATTTTTTTGTTAATATCTCTAGTTTATTCAATCTTGACATAGTAATCATAGGTAAGCCTTCATTTTTCATTGAGTGGAACATAGATTTGCTTACATAAATGAACTACTTGCAATTAACACTTTTAAAATTTTTTCTATAATGATTTACCTTCATCATGCATACTCAATACCCAGGTGAGAATCAATAAAAATCATTTTCCTGCATATCTCTCATATTAGCATGAGAATTATTAATGGATAATGAGATTGAACATTCGATAAGAAGTTTACATAAAATATAATGGATATACTTATTTTTCTCCACACCAATCCCATAACCATGATTGTCACTAACATTTGCTATAAATGATGAAATAGGAGTTTGTTTGCTTTTTCTTTCTTTTTTTTGCAGACAAATAGATATTAATTACTTATTCTGCCCATAGAACTTTTTTTTTTTAAATGTAAGTTCAATAAAACATAATATTTTTGGATGTATGATAAGGAAATTCACACTTAAAAAACATTTGACATTGAAGTAAAAATGAAGTCCATTGCTTAGATGATTATTTTTTAAAGTAATGGCTTTATCATATTATATAAGCCATTGGAGATGAGTACTATATGATGTTAGCTGTGGCCCAAAATCCTGAACTGTGGAATAGAACCACGAGGTAATTCACATGCTATCATTACATTCTTTTAAGCATTATGCATTGAAATGATGTTACTTGATTTTTTCTTTATGAATCTCTGCTTATTTATTAATTTCTATGATTTCTTTTTGTATAAGTTACATCACTTTAAAATAAAGCTTATCTCTACTAAAATTGTGATCATTATGTGAGATAAGTAATTTACTTAGTACTAAAGAGGAAAATGTATGTAATTAATTATTTACAAAACATTGTATGACTTTTTTCTGTTTATATTTAACATTTGTTTTTAGAAACAACTCGTTTGATTCTGTTTCAAGAGCTATTTATAGTAAGCCTAAGCAATGGATACTAAATGTTAATGATTCCAAATTTAATCTATATTCAATTTTACATTTAAGTTGAATGCATTTGAATATATTCTAGCATTATTTTATAAATAAATATTTTAATTTTATTGTATTTTAGATGTTGTACTTTTTTGAAAAATAGATTACTGTGGAGAGTCGGTTATGAATTATGTTAATCTCATAAAAATAGATTTTAATAATGTGAAAGGTTGAAACTTTTAACAGATGCACTTTAAAAATGCTTAAATGACAGCCAATAATAATGACTGCACAAGGAACTCTCAATTAAAACACAAGCCAGAGACTTTAGAAGAAAATGATGGAACCCCACCTTCTTCTCTACTTAAATTTATATATTAAATAACCAGACTCAAGCATTTTAAACTAAGAGCATGAAGCTTTAAACACCTTCACATTTAATTCACTAAATATTATATATAAATAAACAACGTGAAATCTTTCGATTTACTACCACAGTAAATTCTCAAATCTAATGAAATGATCATAACAAATGTAAATATATTAATTTATTAAGCGCAAGCAGATGAAATAATAATAAAAATAGATTTTACTTTTAAAAAAAAAGAAGTGTATTCGTCATATATATCTTATTCTGACAAAAGATAAAATTGTATTTATATTATAACTAAAGCATAGTGTTTAAAATAGTTTTAAGTTTATATATCTTAACAAACAGGTTATTTTATATGGACTAATACAGGCCTAGCCAACTCATAACCTGCAGGCAATATGTGGTTCAGCTTTTTAAGTTTTGTGGCTCACTGATTCTTTATGCATACAAATAAATTTCTTTATTCAATTTATGCTTTTTCCCATTCTTATTAAGATATATGCACATTAATATTACTATGCATGTGACCATATCCACTGAAAATTGTTTTAGGAACAATCGTAAGCAAATATGTTATAAAAATTGCTTAATGCATAGAATAATAACAAATATATAAAATTATGGGTAAATGTGATATATTAACTGTTTATTTTAAAAAATAATTATGAAATTTATCTGAATAAGCTTAATAAAACAAATACATTTTTATTTGAGAAATTAAAAATAAAAATAAATTTTGTTAAATCAAGTAAGATGCTCAAAATAAATCTAGAAATAGATTTTAAAAATTTAAGTGAGTCAAAAGAAAATCAAATATCACATTAATTTAGTTTTTTTTCATAGTTTTTTAAATAAATAATAGGTCTAAATGGCAATTATTTGCTCTTGTACCTTTTAAAAGCATGTAAGGATGTAGGCCTTGAGGTATTCAGAATTCAGTACTGATTTAGTTTGAGCTCATGATCATTTTGAAATCTAAAAACCACCACTGACACATCCAACAGATATATGACATAAATATTGAATAAAAGTACTTTAAATTCATATTTTAGAAATTATAAGCTATTAAAATAATATGTTTTATTTTATTAGGGATTTTTTTTTTAATTTAGCTTCATAAAATATTTGAAGTATGATAGTGCAAAGCACTGGAGTATGCAGGAAGGGAGAAGGACGGTTTGGCCAATATGAAGTATTATCCAAAAGATGCAGGAGTCTGATCAAACCAAGCTTATAATTTCCAAATACTAAAAGATTTTGTTATATGCCAATATGAAATGAAACATATTATTTTTACTAGCTTATAATTTCTAAAATATGAATTTAAAGTATTTTTATTCAATACTTATATCATTTATCAGTTTGATGTGTCAGTGGTGTTTTTGGCTGGTCTTTAGATTGCAAAATGGCTGTGAGATCAAACTAAATTGGCACCCAGAATTCTTTCTTGGGGTCAGATTGTTTTTCTACAAATTTTAAGACTATAAATAATCTTACATATTTTATGTGTATTATATTACAAAAATATTTATATATACCCTAGTCTTTGGAGGGAGGATATGAGCCCCAAACTCTCCTTGGCCCAAACTATGAAAATAGATATACTAATATGTAGCCAACAAAACAGTAATTTATGGCCAAAGTGGGGTATAAAAACATTTTAATGTGAATAAAATATATCTTAATGAGTACTATTCTTATAAAGTGTCCATTCTCTACAAATTGATCATGTAGATATAGAAAGAAACATGTACAAAAGTACATATAAGTACTGATAAACCTTTTTCTCTCTACACACATTATATATATATATGACGTGATGTTTGAACCTGGAACATATATATATATTTAAGTAGCAAGTAATTTAGGATTTTGTTTACAAAAGCTACTTTATAGATAACGCAGCTAGCCATTTAATTGTTGATCATCAAATGGATATCTAGCTATTCTTAGCTATAAAATAAAATAAGGAAAGAAAAACTTAAATTTTTATTACCCAGGAGATGGTGCATAATGGCCGTTTATTTATCTTTGGAAAGCTTACGAAAAGGCCATTCTTTATTGAACTATTTAAAAGTTGTTTTGATATTTATATACGCACACTATTATACAATATCGTCTTCGCCAAACGTAAATCATTGTATGTTAATTAAAAGTATTTATATTTTAGATGTCTTTATTTTAATAATGATAAAAATCAAGTTATTTTTTTATCAATGCCAACTCTTGAAAAATAAAATCTAAACCGTTGACAAGTTATATATTTCTATATATATATATATTGCAATGTGCGAATGTTTTTTTCTTTTTTTTTTATCTTAAGCTGTGGCTTTGTTATAAATTTATTCTTTTTTATGTATGAAAGTTCTGTTTTTCTTCTTTTCTAAAGTATCAGTTTTAATGTCAATAGATCTTTTTTTTTCTCTCACTCTTTTTTAAATTTTATTTCCAGTTAGATTAGCTTTTAAAAGCCTTTTTATATTAAATTTATGATAAAGCAACATTTTTTTCTGAATGTGCTTTTTTTAATACTTTGTCTGATTTTGATAATGAATAAATATGTATTATATTTGAAGTTTGCTATTCAGAGAGGGGATTTTTTTTTTTTTTTGTATCCAAGAGTAGTGATGATTTCATATTGTGGCAGATAAAAATACACTGAATTTCTATTGCTCTACATCTGTGCTTTCATCACTGGAGTGAGAAGGAGTTTATTTTTTTAGCATACATGTAATGCAATTAGCTTTAAACAACTTTTATATTAATAATTTTTTTTCTTCAATTTAATGGAAGATTGAGGATCAAAAAGCAGCCATACGCATTCTTCTCTAGCCATGAATTTACAGTAGGAATTTCTTCTTCTCTTTTTAGTATTTTCTAAATAAAATTAATAAAAGATTATGAGAAAAAAACTTGATTTAACATTTGTTAGTTTTTTATTTTATGATAAATATTTAGTCATTTCGTTAGCTTTTATTACTGCAGAATATTTTTAAACATATATATGATATTATGTTTTTTTTATCAGGAAATATATGAAATAAAATTAATTAAATTTAAAGAGAATGTTTGATGTGATTTTTTTCTTCACATTATCAATGACTTTTGAAACTGAAAGTCTGATCTAGACTATTTAACATAAATAAAGGACTTGTACTACAGTGGTTATCGTCTTTATCTGCCATATCCCAATCTCAGCTTAGAAACCATTTCAAATTTTATTCAGATTTAGGTGGGGGGTTTTCTTCAAATATCTAGTCCCACAGCTGATGTATCTAGTCATGCCATATTGATCAGTACATTAAAATCTAGTTATTATTAGCTAGAAAATAAACAAAATGTGGAATCTAAGTTTTCACCATCAGTCAATTAACATATTTAACTCAATTAGATTTCTTAATTTGAATATAAGATATATAGTGAAAATACACTAATCTGTAAAGTTTAATTTAGAATCCCTTCTAATCTTAATCAAATGTTGAACATCACTAAAGATAAATTACCTCCAGACCAAGCTCTCCAAATACTTTATAGAATTAAATGTAATGAACCAACATGTAATGCAATTTACTATGGTGAGACGTGTGCCAAGTGTGCTACAGATTAGAACAACACAAATATATATACAACTGCATTAAAACATTAAGTCTAGATTTTTAGAACATGAAATTGAATTTGGCCACAATTTTGATCTATTAAATATAAAATTTGCATTGAGCACAATGATCAAAAAAGAAAATACAAACAGGTGGGGTTTATTGCAAATAACATCAACACAATAAACAAGGAAGACTCATGCATTGCATTATCACATAAATGATATATTTAAATTATTTAACATAAATTCTATTTATTTATTTATATTAGTTCTATGAATATGACTGACCTGGTTGAAAGCAGTCTAAGCGGTATTTTTTTTTTAATAAATTAACCTTTCCACATTACTGTACCTTCACTATTTATTTTATATATAACTTGGGCTATGTAAAGTCCAGTAGTTTTTTTTAGTTGGTTGCTTTAACAATTTGTTTTTGAGATTTAGTATAAATTAAACAAACGATTTTAATATTATATATTAAACATGAGAAATGTAGTCTGCCAGATGGCTGCCATTTCAACTTCAATTATATGTTAGTCAAAACTTTTTAAGTTATCTCTGGCTTGTGTTTTGAATTGAGAGTTTCATGTGCAGTCATTATTATATCTGATTGACTGTCACATAAGCATTTTAAAGGCATATCTGTCAAAGGTTTTAGCCTTTCATGTTATTAAGATTTAATATAAATTAAACAAAAGATTTTAATATTACATATTAAACATGAAAAATGTAGCTATTCTGAAAGATCAATATTTTAAATTCAATTATATGCTAATGAAAACTAAATGTAAATATGGTACTAGAACACCCTCCCCCCCAGTATATATCATATTTTAAACATAAATTTATGTACCGTAATCACATTTTCTTTATTTAAATACAATATCTCTGCAGTTCAAAGCCCTTGTAATGATTTTTTTCATGAGTTTTTTTATTAATTCTTTGCATAAACATAATACATTAACCAAAATGTACATACATTACTGTAGCATCTATTTTTCCCCCTTCGCTAAATATTATATTTCAAACATGAATTTATGTAATGTAATCACATTTTCTTCATGATTTAAATACTATATCTCTGTAATTACAAGCATGTCTTTTCCCCCAACATTTTTTAATGGCAGAGACTGTCATTATTGCAGAATTGGTTGCTTTATCAAATTTTTTTAAGGATTAAGTGCAAATTAAACAAAACATCTTAATATTCTATAAATAATTTTCTTAATTTTAATAATGCTAAATTAAAATTTATATTTTTAAATATATCTCTTATATTTGCTATTTCTATCTTTATGACTTCAAATATATATTTAGTGAAGCCCCTCTGAATAAAAAAGATGTTTTTTTCAATATTCGGTCAATCATAATTTTTTTTAGCTTTATTAGTAGTTACATCATTTATTAATATCAGAATCCAGACTTGTAAAGGCCTGGTTTTTTTTAAGATTTTATGTAAATTAAACAAAACATTTTAATATTATATAAATAAATTTCTGAATTTTAATAAAGCTAAATTAAAATTTACATTTTTAAATATACCTATTCTATTTGACAATGCTAAGGCACAAATATATATTTACTGAAGTGTCCTTTGAATTAATAGTTACCATTTATTAGGGGATTGTTTTGGTAATATTTTTTTTATTAACTATAATATTTGTAATTTTTTTTAATTGGTTATTTTAACAATTTTTTTTAAGATTTAATGTAAATATATATTTTTTATTAAACAGTGCTAATTTATAAAAATTGGTTAACATTGCTAAGCATGTCATTCATCTAAACTATATTAACCCTTTCAATGATTATTATTTAATTGGCCAAATGAGTTAAAAATCAAAACTTTTAATTGGCCAACTCACAACTTTAACAAAATCTATTGTTAAAATAGATTCACTTTTAATAATATAAA
Source organism: Epiperipatus broadwayi (assembly GCA_028023455.1). NCBI lineage: Eukaryota > Metazoa > Onychophora > Udeonychophora > Euonychophora > Peripatidae > Epiperipatus > Epiperipatus broadwayi. The sequence goes on along the minus strand of JAQFVV010006244.1, from coordinate 6,514,789 downwards.
TATGTTAGTTTCGTTTGTAAAAAGTATATTACTAAATTGTCAGATTACGAAAGAAAACGAAAGTCTTTTCAAAAATAAAATTTGATTTATAATTTAAAAAATATGCAATTGCGATGAAATAAAAGTAACCGCTATTCAACCAACCAAAAAAGATTGCGTCAGCAATCTTTTTTTTTTACGCAATCTTTTTTTTTTCACTTTAACATTATGATAAATATGTAGCAATAAATAAATAATTCTTGGTAATATCTTAACTATTTTTCTAAAATAATTTGGTTTTTAGTATTATTTTATCAATAATAATTTGTAATTCAATTCAAATATTGTTTAAAATGTTGTAAACATTCGTTTATCATTTTCGTAATAAAAATCAAAACGAACGTAACTTTTTACTTTTTGGCAGCCATTTCCCTTTTTGACAGAAGTTGTACAGCCAATAAGATTCAAGAAAAGGTGGTGAGGAGGCGGTGCTTTGGTTTTGTTTGACATATATGGTCATTTTTATTGATTTTTTACTTGTAAAATAATTCTGAAGAGGGCACCATCTTACAGAACTTTTGATTTTCTTTCGAATGATGTATAATATGTATACGTGGGATAAAAAGTAGCCGATTTAGAGTGACGACAAATCTTCTCGTTTTTTGTTGAGTCAAGCAGTTTAAAGATTAAGGGATGACAGACCATGAAAGCCTGGAACACCTTAATATCAAATTACAAATTGACATTTTCATCTGTTCTTGCAGATAGATGGGAACCTTTACCATAAAATATATATTATATCTCTGTAGTTAAAAGCACTTGTACTGATTTTTCCCCATCATTTTTTATTTAATGGTGGAATTACTTCCTTTACATAAATGTAGGGGTTATGACATCATCGGACAAACATTCATTCACCAATCAGAAAACAGAAAAACTACAGATCTTATGTATAAAAAATATTTTTATAAGGTGATTGCATGTGGACAAAAGTAATTTCTACATTGCATGAAAATGAAATGGGTAAACTGATTTAGGTACTTGATATCTAATTCATCTGATGAGTGAAAATTATTTGCATAATGCATGCCTAATAAAAGAAATTAATTTAGGTTTCTGGGTCAGTATATGATGGTGATATATTAAATTCAAAACGAGGAATGCACTGATGAAAAAAACCACAAAACTAGAAAATACAATAAAAAAATTCAGTTTATATATACAGTATTTTTTTTAAAAGAAAAGATGAGAACAACATTAAAATTTTATCTTAATCAAATATAGCTTACAGTTACTTGCCACTTTTTTTAATGCAAATTTACTCTAGCATTTCATGTTTAAAGTTGTATTATACATTTTAATGAGCTTTGAGATTTAAAAAACATTAAAAATTAGGGAATTACATATCAAAGATAAATAATTCTCTGTAAATTTTTATTAACCAGTTTTATTTAAAAGTTTATTAACAAATGATGAAATAATCAAAGGACTAATTATTTTAATCAGTTTGTTACTTTATTAAAAATAATGAAATAGTAAATTGTTCAAAAAAGTCACATGATGTTTCAACACCAGAGCTGATAAGTTAAATTCAGTACCAGGAATCTTAAGCTCTCAACTCCATCAGTCTAGAAGTGTAATAAACCATTTAGAGTATCATTTTACTTTTATATTTTTATTCAAATGGTTGCTTTCATTTTGGATTCAGGCTGTAAATCCCCTATATGTGTTTATCTATATATAGATGTATAATGTTAGGTATAAGTTGGATTAGGTAACAAATTTTGGTAGCCACTTGATCATGGTTTTCATACTTTATGAAAAAGAGAGATTCACTTTTTATTTTTGAAAATTATTCAAAATCACTCCGAATGAAACAATATTAATTACTTTTTGTAGAAGATAATTAAAAATAGAATAAAAATGAAAAAAGAAAAACAAAAATCAGGAAAAGCATTAAAGTTTACAAAAAGTTTGCTGCAAAATAGTTTAAAAAACAGAATCATTAACCATAAAATCAGCTTACACAAAAACCAACATTCTTTTATTTAATATTAAACAGTTCTTCCAATCACGCAATTTTGCTTCATTTAAATGTGATTTACAATTTCGTATAGCTAAATAAAAGATATCATCATTTGACAATATAAATTAATAATGAAATGATTTTTAGCACCCTTTGCTTTCCACCATCAATTTGCTGCTTTGACTAATTAATTTAAATCCATTATAAAATAAGATCTCTAATTTTGTTTTATCATTCACAATTGTAAATGTCAAAAAGTCATACCATTCATGTATTGACTTCCACAAAAAACCCTTTAACTGATATCTCAATTAAAGAATGACCATAGTGATTTGCCAGTCTTAAATTTAGAAAAAAGTGAAATATACGCATTTTAGCTGATGCATGATAATAGCAATATATCAAGTTAGGGGCAATAAAAGTTACATTGATAAAAATGTAAATAGAAGTTATTCATTTTTAATATTTTAAGAATTTAATGAGGAATCAAAGAGGTTTCTTTTCAGTTAATAGCAAATTTTTTGTAGCCATTTAAAACATTCCATATGTGTATATTAATAATTTTTATGAGTCATTCATTAGATTAGATATTATTCAATTTTCACTACACCACTCTCACACAAGATAGGGATTGGTTTCTATCCACTTTTAATACCTTAAGAATGTAATTGTAAACATATGACCAAAGACATGAAAAAAATATATGTCTTTGGTCATATGTTTATGATTACACCCCTAAAAACCAGTTCCTACCTTTCGTGAGAGTGGTGTAATGAAAATTACACTATTATTCATTATTCCATATATTTTTAAATTTATATATTTATGGTGCTTCAAATTCTTATTCTTTATTCTACAAATATTAAACTTCTTAGATTCAAATTGATATTAAATGAGTAACACTATAAATAAGAATCCTCTTTATTTGGATTACTATTATCGATATAAAATATGATTTCAAATGCATTTTATATCTCATATTCTTAAACAATTCTTATTAATTTTTATTTTTTATTTCAAGAATATTTTAAAAATAAACATTGTATAAACTAATGGCTAATAACAACTATCATAAAATATTGAATAAAAAATAATGTGCTTAAAAATAATATAATAGCCCTAAGCAGTTTTATGCATTAGCAGAACGATGGATTTAAGAGATAAAGGATCTTGAATTTACATATCCATTTCAGTATCCGATTTTTTCACAACTTCCCAGCAATTAATTATTTGATTATATATTATTAGTAATACAATGGTTGTGAAAAATTGAAACTTTCAAATATGATATTTAAGTTCTTTTCAGAACTTGTAGAAAAATGTTACGCTTGAGAATATAATTTATAATTAAAATATTAGTAATTAAATATCAAAAATATATAATTTAGCATATAGACTTTTAGCTAATTTATTATTATTCAATAATATTATTTTTTTTTTTTTAAATTTAAGCGCATGATAATAACTTACAATTAATTTGCTTAATAATAATTAAAATTCAACATGATTTTAAAAATAATAGTTAAAAAATAATGTTTTGAAAGCCTATTGACTAAATTATAATAAAGTATTACTTTAATATATTCAGTGTTGGATTAAAATCTGCTTTTTTTTTTTTAGAAAATTTAACAACTACTAAAAAAATTATGCAAATGATGGGATGAATTTAAACAATTTTAACAATCAGGACTCTGATTGGTCTCCATGGTAGCAGAGTCAATTACAAATGACCTAAATTGTTTTAAATATTTTTTAATGTTCTTTATACCGTAGTTGTGTTAATATTAAAAATGATATTAAAAAAATAATAAAAACTTAGAAAGACATATTTTTCAGCAATGTATTTTAGTATGTTTATATATATACTTCTATACAAGTGTCATTTTATTTAATATGATGATAATTCAAATATTGTTTTTTAAGATTTAAAATGCTCTCATTATATTTGATTATGAATTTAGTTCTAAGCTTTTTGGGTAATTTAAATACATTGAGATAAAACATGTTACAATTTGATTTGTTTCGTTATTTCAAAACATTTTCTACATTTCCCGGTCAACGCATTTGACACATAAAAAAAAACAAAAAACATTCTACATTATGACAATATTTTTGCTTTAATTCAAAAAATTAAAAATGCATAATTACGCAAAACATTTCTGAGATTGTTTACTTTCATCATATCATTTTATTTTTAAATTCCTTGTTGAAATTTTACTTTTTTTTTTTTTATTCATTTCATGATTTAATCTTAATAAATTTTCAATTATTAACTATGTTTGATTTTTGGTTATTTTGCAGCACTTAAAATTTCTCTTAATTAAATTGTATTTAAATTTATTTATTTTGATATATTAATTGCTCTAAATATTTTTTTTAAACAATTACTATGTTATTAATATTTCATGATTGATGACAAACCATTATCACATCAGCTATCACATTTGACAGTTTCTTAATAAACCACTTAATTTATTGACCTTTAATAGTAATCACAAAGCTAATTATTTTTAATCTAAAAAAGTACTTATTAAAAAAATGTGTTTGTTTTAAATGTTTAGGTTTTTTTTAAAATTTCTATTAAGAAGTTGAGGAAAATATATACTTTATATATTATTACACTTATTATTTAAGTAATACTTTGGGTGCAGTTTGATAATTATAATTGCAGTTTGTAATATTATAATTGACTATTTATTAGTCTGCATTCAGAATAGGTTATATTTACCTATTTAAGGAGGTTTACTTAAACTTCTTTGTATCAATAACTTCGATCTCTGTGGTTAAGTTGCAATCTTTAGTGTCTTTATAAATATATTAGACCATTCATAAAGTGGGATTCCACCTTTATTGTTAAAAGGAGGTTGCCTTGACAACAGTTTGAAATTGTTGATTGTTATTGATATTTGGATTGTCTAAGTGTTGGCTGGCTTTTAATAATATAGCATTTCAATGAAGTGTGTATTTGTGAAAAAATACAAATATATACAAATATTTTATAACAAATATTGAATAAATATTAATGTATTTATATTTAAAATATTTAAGAATAATTTAAAAATAAATAAATTACTTAAAATGTTGTAAATAGATATTTTTATAATTTTATGATTAAAATCTCAAGTTACTTATAAAAATAAATTAAATGTATATCTAATGCTAGTATAATTATTAAATATTATATCTGTAACATTTTAAATTAAAAAAATACAGATTTATCTCATTTTACAGCTGTCATCCAGTAATGGCAACCATTCTTGAATTTTTCCTCTTTCATATAACTGAATTTTCTACTCTGGAAATAAATTTTTTTTGAAACACAAAACAAAACAAGAATCTTCTATTGAGTGAATGTGTAACTAAAGTTTAAAAAGTTATACAAATATTTTTTTTATAAAACTGGAAATTATAATGTTAACTGAGAATTCTGAAATATCTCATTTGTGTCAGTAGAGATGCCATCACAAAGTATTCTTTTTATCCTATTAAGAAGCTGGGTGTCACAACAATTTTTCTTAATATTTTTTTGATGCCAATTAATATATTTAGCAATATTTAAAGAAAACTGAATAAAAGTATTCTTAAACTTTATCCAAAATAATTTATTTATTGTTTAATGTTTAAAACTTTAACGATATCATTGAAAGTATACTTGGTAAAATAAATATTATTCAATTTTATATTTAAATGTTGTTTGAATATTTTCTCTCATTAATATTTTTTCACATACATATATTACTTGTAATTTAAATGAATATGTATAAGTACCTATAAACATGTAAAACTAAAATGTAATTTACATCATTTATTTTAACATAGCATATGTGTTGTATATATAGTGGAGAACATAATGCTATAAATAGTAGCAGTCAATATTTCTGTTTTATCAAGTGACATGAGAGACAATTAAATAGTTCATGAGTCTGCTACAATGCTTTTCTATAAATAATTCATTTACATGCTCATTGCTTAGATACCATACTTCTAAAATACTAATGTTAACAACATCAAAGAAGCAATAAACAATAACTTGTGTAACGATATATAGATATGTCGTTACATTAATTTAAAAGAAAAACAAAGTTCGCAAATAAAAATAAATGTATTAAAAATCTATAAAAAAACTAGACGCTAAAATTAAAATGTTGTTAAATATATATATTCGCACAGATGCTAAACTTTAAAAATATTTTTTTTTATATATATAAATAAAAAAAGGTATTTGAACGTATTTTTTTTTTTTGATAAAAAAATACAAGAGTTAAATATTAAAATATTTAATATAAGTTAAAATAAAAACAGGTATTAATTAATTCCTGTAATCTATAAATGGAAATGATTGTTTATTATTTGAAAAACAAGCTAGCCCTCAAGGCTCTTATGTAATTAAAGGGTCAGATGGAAATTAGATAAGAGAAATTAGCTTGACCAATGGAAGCACCAAGCCTTGGCTCGGACCCTAACGAAAGTGATGGATTGGTGACGTTTTGTTGTTTGAATCCATGTGGATAATATAAAAAGGAGAAATATTGAGTATTGGGAGTTTCCAGCTGTTTTTTGAGAGTGGTGATAGAGACGCACATATCACACACTCTCTCTCTATTTTAAAAAATGAACTGATTGTGATACCGAAATGAACCAGCTAATGCTACCTCCGGAACATCTGACCGGGTTTCAAACAAGGACTCCATGGAAAAACAAGAACCTGGACTCTTCTTCCGTAAGCTGTTAACAATGAACTTAAAATTTTTTTTAAATAATTAAGAACTTTCGTGCAAGCAATTTAAATGTTAAAATGGAGTTTCTATTTGACCTTTAAGTTTAAAATCAATTGATGTTTAATTTTATATGTTTGTTATTGATAAAAAAATCATTTCCATTTATTTTAATTGTATAAATTATTTATTGTTTAAATTTTAAATGTATGAAATTTAAGTTGTTTATAGACGCTTGCATGGATTCGTTTGCGGTTAATTATATTTTGGTTTTCATATTTGATCAAAATATATAGACATTCGATAAATAATGATACCTTACGGTGAGTATCTAAAATGTATTTATTCGGATGTCTTTTAAGTTATTGGTGACAACGCAAGTATCTTATGGTGAATACTATTGGGTTACTTATAAGTTTCCCTCTGCGATTGTCGGTATCAATAATTTTGTATTTTGATCGTTTATGTTTATTTTGAAATGTTTTTGACCGTGGAATCTATGTAATCGATCTATACCCAACATTTTTAAACAAATCTGTGCGAACGTATATAAATGTTAAAATTAAGTCGGGCGCGAATGGCTATATAGTTTTGTAAAGTTGTATTAAGGTTAAATCAGGGAAGAATATTTTCCTTTCAAATGCAGACCTATGTAGTCCATTCATACTCGACCCTCTAAATAAAATATTAAACATTATAGCAAGCTATTTTAAATGTAAAATTAAAAATTAAGATAAAAATCTAAATGTTAAACTTATTCCTCGAATTTAGAATGATTTTATATGTGCGTAAATAAATATTTTTCTGTGTTAATTTCTGGCAGTGGCTTTTATTATTTTATTCTTTTATATTTAAGATATAAAATTTATAGATTTTTATCTCGGCGTCTCCGCTGAGCACGTGACAATGGGCTAACGATCTAAATATGTAAATAAAGTGGAATCCTAACAGCGCGTATCTGCCTACTTTATAAATTTTTCTAGGCTCAAATGCCTAGATGGCGCCCTTTGGTAGTGCGGTGCGGTGCGATGCGATCTACCACTTCGTTTGGATCGTTATACTTGATATTTACAATTGTTTGTATCATAGATTAACATAAATGTCTCATACCCATTTCTGACTAGTTGGAAATAACTATGATACCATCTTTTTCACCAGAATAACTTTCTGTTAATTAATTCAATTAAAATTTTTTCCAGCATAATGTATTACATCTTTCCTACTTAGAGACTAGTCCACTCTCCTCCATAGGGATTTGAATCTTTGGTGTTCCCAAGGGAATATTTCACAAAATGCAATCGGATCATACAGTAGTAAATGATGATGTATTTATTACTTTTTTACTAATGAAAATATAATCTAAATACTTCGATTGAAATTGGATACAGCAAATTATTAAAAAATAAAACTTGTTTACATTTTGATAGATTTTTTTATCACTTTGCTAAGTAGAATATTAAAAAGTTGGATAAAGGTATTGTGATCTTTTAAAATTTTTATTTTTGATGATTTTTTTTTTTCAACATTTAATCTGGTTAATGCTAAACTTCTTTATTAGATAAAACAATGGGAAAAAAACATCAATATAAAGTATGAAAACAAAAAATGTACTCATACAATCTTCTTCAGTGGTTTTTTTTTTTCAATTGTTATTTAATAGTAGGTGAAAGAAAGTCCTTGAAAAACAATTGGAATGTTACATAATACTCAAACATTGTTAAATTAAGTGTAAAAAGATTTGTTTGATACGTTTAAGTTAATAATACAAAAGTAAAAAAAAATTCATACTAGAGACAAAATATTGTTTTTATCTCATCAATATATGACACCCTCCCTAAAGGGAACATTTAGCTAATTTTTGAATAGCTGAAGTGATAGATACTTGCTTCACTTGTATCATTCATCAACCTAAGATGACCCTGCTTCCAGGAATGTCCCCCATTCTTTTATGAGTGAATAAAAAAGTGTAATACTTATTACTGTCTATAATTCCAATAGAAAAAAAATAAATTAAAATTTAAAATGGAAGAATGTTCAATTTTATATGCATTAATTATATGAGTTGTTTAACACAAAAAATTAATTTTTTTCTACATTGCTTATATTGAAGACCTACATTTCTCCTATGCAGTTTTCACTATGCTTTATTTAATATCCCTATAACAATTTCAATTGCCTAGCCGACTTTTTTAAATTAAAAAGACAATTTTAATACAGTGTTTTTTAAACATAAAACATACAATATTTTTATTTTTATATGTACATGTTACCTATAGAGCTCACAAAATAAGCTCTTAACAAGCTTTGTAGAATATCCCCAACTTCAGACCGGTTTCTGCTACTGGTGGCTTCAGTGAGGTGTTAGGATATTCAAGCATTAGCTTAAAAACACGATGACAAGCCCAGAACATTATCTTGTCCTAGTATGTTTAATCTAATGCTTGAATATCATAGCACCTCACAGAGGACACCAGTAGCAGAAAAAGGTCTGGCTTGGGAATATTCTACAAAGCTTGATATAAGCTTATTTTGTGAGCTCTATATATAACATTTGTAAATACAAGCTTATTAAATTAGTCATGTGACATCTAACTTGAATTATTTTTTTTAATATGTATGTGTATATATAGATATAATTCATTTGTATATAGTTCAAGCAATTATGCTTGATAAATAAATATATACATGTGCGTTTATTCAGAGCAGGTCAATCTATATAAAGTTGGACATACCATATCGTTTATACATGAGTATTTAAATATGCATTTATATGATACAATAGTGACAGTCTATATAATGATAGAATATTGCAGATTAATACAAATTTCAAATAAATGATACATTGATTTTCAACATACAAAGATACTTAAGCATGGAGGAAACACAATTCGTAATTGGACAAATTTTAAATAAGATCAAATAAGCTATCATACACATCTTTTTTTTCTTTTTGAAATAAAGATGCAATAAATAGTAAACATAGCAATAAAGAATACATACATTATTTTATAGTATATCATACAAAAATATTTATTATTCTTATTGTATTACTAAATATGTATGAATTGTACCACTAAATATGTATGAATTGTACCACTATCTATCTATCTATCTATCTATCTATCTATCTATCTATCTATCTATCTATCTATCTATCTATCTATCTATCTATCTATCTATCTATCTATCTATCTATCTATCTATCTATCTATCTATCTATCTATCTATCTATCTATCTATCTATCTATCTATCTATCTATCTATCTATCTATCTATCTATCTATCTATCTATCTATCTATCTATCTATCTATCTATCTATCTATCTATCTATCTATCTATCTATCTATCTTCTACTATCTACTATCTATCTATCTACTACTATCTATCTATCTATCTATCTATCTACTATCTATCTATCTATCTATCTATCTACTACTATCTATCTATCTATCTATCTATCTATATGTATTGTGTCAGTAAAAAAAATAAAGTTCATCTTAAAATTGTAAAAGAAAAAAAGGATACCCATTTTTTTTAAAAAAAAGAAATTATATACCAATGAGCTTAAAATTTAGTAAAAAAACTTTTAATATTTATTAAGATACACTTTTGGAAGCAGAATTTTGAAGAAATATTTGAAAACTTAGAAAGTTTAGATAACTTATAATAGTTGAAATGAAAGGGGATCTTTCATTATAGAAATGCTCTATATGGTTTTATGCAATGATAATGAACTTTGGAGCTTAAGATCCATGGATTATGGTTTTTCCTGTCACTCCCAGTGTTTGGACTTCTTATGAACTCTTGAATAATAAAACATTCAATTATTATTATTGCAGAAATAATTTAAAAATTAATAACTTAGATTTATTATAATTTAGCATTTTTTAAAAAAAAAGAATGAATATTTCAGCTTATGGTGAGAATATTTTTTAAAAAAAATTGATTGGAAGGTTAAATGAAATTGCACGACAATGTTGGTTTACTAACGAAGCATATTGAGATCATGAAGTATATACATTTAGAAATAGATGTATTTTCTGCATAACCAACTAATTTTTCATCTTTTCTTTTTTACTTGTTATCAGCAAAGAAATCTGACGATTTAAAAATCTTAAAACTTTTATTGCAGTATAATATTTTTTTATTATCTCTTTTTCATTTAATACTTCACTAACGTTTGTTTATAATACAGAACAGCTGTACACATATGCCAAATTTTTATTTTATTTTTCTTTAATAACATTTAAGATGAAAATAATGCCGAAGATTTATTTAGAAAGTTAAACTATTTCGTTTATTTTATAGATTATTTAAATAAATATATAATTTTAATATATGTACAATTTGAATGGTAAAAAGGTTAATTATTGTCTTGGTTTTAGTGCAAACAGAAATTAAAAACTCTAAAAAAAAACCCCATAGGTTTATTATTTGATAAAGCTGAAAGAGAGGAACAATAGAGTGAGATTTTACATACTTTTAGTAAAATTTAGTTATTTTAAACATCTTCTAAAAAGATTATTGTTAAATATATATAACTTAGATTTAATACTTTAGCGTTGGTGGCCTAGTGGTTAGCATAGCTGCCTTCCAAGCAGCTGGCCCGGGTTTGCTTCCCGGTCAACGCATTTGACATTAAAAAAAAGAAAGAATAATTCTGTAAGAAAAGACGAAAAATTTAAATTGACATTATGAGAAATTACCTCATTTTATATTTGAAAATAAGACTAGAATTATTAACTAACTTAGTCTTCAGTGATTTTATTAATCATTTGTATATCTATAACATTAATTTCACTTTTCCTGTGCCAATTGTAATGTACTATGACTACGTATCAAATGTGTAACAAAAAAATATTTTATTTCCAATCAAAAATTACATGCTGAACATACTTTTGATTTTATCTGTCAGATTCATAGTTCACAACTATTCCACAAATCGCAATTCTTGATTTTATAAATTCACGTGTTTATAAAAGTGAGGACAGCATGATCTGTGAAATAGTTGAGAACTATGAATCTGAGTGATAAAGTCAAAAGCATGCTCAGTGTGGAATGTTTGATTGGAAATGAAGCACCTTTTCTTGTTACAAATGTAATAAACAGTCACAAATATTATAATCATTTGTATTCCTGCAAAGATTGTAAAATATGTATCTAGAAAAAGTCAAATATTAAGTAATATGGATTCATTTACACAGCTATGTTGCTAATGGAATGTCATAAATTGTAAAAAAATAAATAAATAAATGTATACACCTGGGTCTCATTTTATGCGGTAGATAGGTTCCTCAGAAAATGCGCACAAAAGAAATCACACAAAAAGAGACTTAACTTACCTTGAAAAATGGGGGATACATACTGTAATTTTCCAAAAATCGCATAAAAGCAAAGCAACAATGTAAAATTACTTTAAATTTGCATAAAAATAAAATAAAATAAAATATGGCTAATAAAATATTTCAAATTTGAAAAAAATTGATACAAGACAAACTTTTTACTTTTTTTTTATTAACTACAGTATTTAATTTTATTCAAAACAATATATTTTTATGCATAATTTACATTTTTTTCATACATGTACGGTATTTTAATTATTCTCGCTATTTGAGACATCAGAACCATCACAAGAGGAAATACAACTAGCGCCAACTTCATTTTTTTAAATTGGTCTTATAGTGGATTCACCCAAACTAAAACATTTTCCAATCACTGTTGATCCTTCCCATTTTGCTAAGTGATCTAAAATTGAAATTTTTGTTTCCAAAGAAATTCATTTTCTTTCTTGGTTGTTTTTCCTTTCCATTAGGGTAAACTAAAAGTTTAAAATAAAAATAAGAATTTAGACTTACGATAATAAAAAGACACCAACTCACCACTGTTGGACAAAATTTAATTGAAACTAACCATTAAAAATTAAATTCTTATTTTTGTCTTTAATTTTTTAATTTTCAATTCCATTTAAAAATCAAATTTCGTCTTTTCACATGACATTAATTTCAGATCATGTTATGTAAATTTTAAATTGTTAATTACAATTAAAAATCAGATTTTAATTGTCAAATTTAATTGTGCCCATCACTGTTACTCACCTTTTAAAAAAAAACTTGCGGACACTAAATAATTAATTGATTATGGACTCTTTTTTTAAAAAGCAAAAATAGAACGTGATTTAAAATGCAAAAACAACATACATAACATTTGAACAGATTTACATCATAATCTTGTAAAATTTATTACTTGCGGACACTAAATGATTAATTGATTACATACTTTTTTTTTTAAAAGCAAAAATAGAATGTGATTTAAAATGCAAAATCAACAACATGTGTATTATAGGCATCTATAACATTTGAACAGATTTACATTATAATCTTGTAAAATTTAATGTGTGTATATAAAATCAGAAAATCCTGATTTTAAGTGAATTATGAACTTCTTTATTGCATAAAATCTATTACAGCACTATTATAAAGTGCTGAAAATATTGAAATTATTAAATGGAAGTCAAACTCCAGTAATGTGCTATTACTTTAAATATGACGTGAGTGTGCAAAATGTGTAATATTTAAAGTAATAGTGCATTATCAGAGCTTGACTTCTGATCTAATAATTTTTATGGCATAAAAGAAAACCGCATACAAAGATATTAAGAAGAAACATGAATCGCATAACTTCAAAATCGCATTAAATAAATCCGCATAAAATGAGACTCGGGTGTAATTATATTCAGAATGGCAGACTCAAGCATTAAAGATATGATCCATGAATCTTAGCACAAATCTTATACTTTTTATATTTGAATGTCATATGACTTTCTAAGTAAAACCGTTTGATTATTAATTTACTAGTATTCACTTTTGTATATTTCTTAATGCAGAAATTATTTTACTTAATAACAATAACATGCTTATGTTATATATATATATATTGTTTAGATTTTTTTATTTTATAATTATATACCTGTGAGCTTTCTTTTTTTTTAGTCTGCATAGTTAATATTTCTTAATTCAGTTTATAACGAACATTTATTTAATCTTATTGGATCTTTTATTGTCAAGATTGGTTACATTACTAAAATTGAATATTTTAACATACATACAAATATATATATATATATACTTAATCAATAGAATTATACATAACTCGGGAAATAATAGACAACAGGTTTGTATACAATTTAATTTAATAACATCAAATCGATTTTTATTCACAAATGAACCTTCTCAAGATGCTATGTTTAAAATTAATAATGTTACAATAAATGTTCTGCAGCTTTACACACTCTCTAATGATCATCACTAGAAGTAAACCCATGAAAAAATAAAAACAAATATTATTTTTATAAATTTACACACATATATACTTCCATTATAGATTTTCTTATTCATCTTTTTCTTTTGTATGTCTACTATCTATCATCAAATAAACAACTCCACTCTTACAATCATCATCATCAACCAATATCAATCCACTGCAGGATGAAGGTCTCTCCAAGTTCAAACAATCTTTTCTAATCTTTATCTTCTCTTCTCTATATCATCCCTGCACACTTTTTTATTTCATCCATCTATCTCACATGTGGTCACTTTCTGGATTTTTACAATCTCTTGGAATCCCATTTAAAATTTCATTATCTCTTCTAGAAATATGTCCAGCCTGACTCCACTTCAGTCTTTTACTTTTTTCAATGAGGTCAATAACACCTGTTTGTTTTCTTACCCATATATTACATTTTTGATCTCTTCTTATTACTTCTAACATGCATCTCTCTATACTTCTTTGAGTGGTCTGAAGTCTCTGTATTGCTCTTCTATTAAGTATCCAAGTCTCAAAGCACATTTATTAAAAACCTTTTTTTTTCAAACACATAGGCTTTTTTCCTTTTATTATCAAGTTATTTCTATCAAAAGCATTCCAACCAAGTTTAATTCTATGATTAATTTCATCCATTATGTTTCCAACTGTATTAATAATATGACCAATATATTTACAGCTATTAACTTCTTCTAACTCATCATAATAAATCTTTATTTTCATATTTTGAGAAAATCCATAGAACATTATTTTAGTTTTTTTAACATTTATCTTCAGTCCTACTTTCCTACTTTCATCTGATAACTCCTGCAACCTTTCATGAAACTCTAAAGCATTATTTGCAAAAACAACTACATCATCTGCAAAATCTAAATGATAAAAATAATCTCCCTTTACTTTCACCCCTTTAGATTCCCATTTTAATTCCCAAAATACTTCTTGCAGCACTGCTGTAAAAAGTTTTGGAGATATGGAGTCACCCTGTCTTACAGCCTTTTTAATGTTGACTTTCCTAGTATCATTATGCAATCTAATTGTTGCTGTTGCATTTTTATAAATACTCTTTAAAATATGACAATATCCTGGATCTATACCTTGATGATCTAATGCTTTAACCAATATGCATTAGCCAGTGTGGTGAGTTTATTGGTTTTTTACCTCTGAGTTTAAGATCAAGAAGCACCATTGTCTTTCTTGTCAGTTGCCTGACTTTTACACTATCAATACATATACATTCATATATATTACAGCTTCTTATTTTCTAACAGTGACAATTTCCTTCCCAATGTTATCAAACCATTGACCATATTAATATATATACATCCATTATACATTTTTTTATTCATCTTTTTTCCATTTTATAATTATTATCTATCAATCAACAAACAATTACTGTCTACTATCAATACATATACATATATACATACTCATACATTATTACATATTACAGCTTCCAATTATCTAACAGTGACCATTTCCCTCCCAATTTTATTCACCCATTGAACATATAATGCATTTATCTATGTTTTCTTGTATATATATATATATATAATGTTTCATAATACTTCCTTTCATTAATTTTTTTTTTTTTATATTTTATTACCTTTATATTTTCCTCACAATTTATTATATGCTCTGTTTCTAAATAATGATTATATGGTCCAGACATAGTATTTTTTCTTTGTATTGAAACATTATATGTACAAGAAAACATAGATAATTGCATTAATATGGTCAATAGTTTGATAAAATTGGGAAGAAAATGGTCACTATTACGTAATTGGTTAAAAATTTATGAGTTTTTGATAACATTATGGTCATATAAGTTACTGAAAAATAACTATAAGAAATGATATATATATATAACAAATATAAATCATTAATCAGTCACTTTTGTCAAGTAATGAAATATTAGATGTGATACGGGATACTCAACCAATATTTTTCAAAAGCTTATCATAAGTATATTATTCATAAATATTACTTTTCTTACATCAATAATATAGTTTTGTATGATCACATTTAACTTTACATTTTCAATAATTGGCTGAAATTTATATTTTGTTAATAAATAGCAAAATGTTTCATCTTAAGAATAAACATTAAAAGTACTCCATTAATCCAATGTCCATATAAGTACATTCTTTCCTCCATAGTTGTGAAAGCTACATCATATTGTTGTAAATTATTTTTACTTTTACAGTTAAGATAAATTGATATATTAATCTGTGACATTTAACCATAAGCTTATAATAACTGGAAGTCCTTTTATCAAACAATACAGAATGTCTATTTCTACATTCTATTAGCTAATTATATGGGGGAAAAATGAAACATGCTTATGAAGGATTATCCGAAGATTTTGTTACAAAAAAAGGATTAATTCATGAATGTTGTGTGACACCAATCTTAATCAAAATCTATATTGGTATGACTTTGAAGATATGGATAATCTTACACCATTTGTGTAAGATTATACTACAATAGATATTTATTCAGTTTATTATTTGCAGTTGGTCAGGTGATTGTTTCATCCAATATAAAAGATATTATATGTATTATCAGAAAGTTTATGGTGGAATATATGAAGTGGGAATTAAATATTAATTTTGAAAAGATGAAGTATTTGTCAACAGAAGGAAATAATGTATTTTTTGTCACTGATAGTAAAAAAATCATGAAAGTGAACAGTTTCCAATATTTAGGATCAAATGTTTATAATAAGTAAGGAAAGTTGATAAATATCACAAACACTAAAAATACTCATCTCAGTTTTATGGAGTAGTAATATATTGGTGTAAATAAAAAGACATATATATTGCAACAGTACAAATGTTTGCAAGTAGAAACATTTTATGATTTTAATTTTATTGCAATTAAAAACATTTGTATTACAAAACTGTATTGTTATCAAATTATTAAAAGCTGCTTCATAAAATACTATGATAAATTAATTTGTAAATTTTATAAATTCCCATATGTGTAGGCTTTATGTATTAGATATATATAGCATATAATTGTATTGCTTTTTTAAAAAAAAACGACTTATAGATTTAATAAATCGATGAAACATTTTAGAGGTATTATGTAAAATTAAAAATAGCAAAATTATAACTTTTGTGATGAAAGGGGAAAAAGAGAAAATAATTAATCTATTTAAGTTTTTATATGCAAGTTTTTTTTTTTTTTAAAAAAAGCACCCTTATTTATGGCTTTCCGATTTGTCTTCTATAAGAAGCTTAATGAAACAAGTTGCCTTTTTCTTATGGGGGTTTTGAGTGTGAGTATAAATATTTTATTGAACAATACAAAGCATTAAATTATAAAGTCTAGAATATGAATTTCAAAGTTCAGTTATATTTTTTTCTTTCTTCCAATCGTTACCCTAAATAAAAGCTGTTTTATAAGTATTTGTAAAATAGCTATCTGAATGTAAACAAAAAAAAAAACATGTTTTGTAAAAATAAATCTGGTATTCAAATTTAACATAAAATGTGTTTTCTAAAATATTTCAATGTATAAATTAATACAGAGTTAATTAGTTTGTCCAGTGTGATAAATATATAAATATCATTAAAGACTTAGGATGATGGAATATTTGGAATCAGAGCAGACAGCAATGCAGACTGATATCAGGAAGGGGAAAAATACTAGATAGAAATGTTTGTTATACCAAGAAAGTAGAAAAGATGAATGATTATAAACAGCTATGGATTAAATTTCATGCAGTAGCTTTATCTTTAAACCACTAAACATCACATGATCACCATCTCATGCTAGCACATAACTGTTAGTAAACAGGTGGCACTACTATATGGAGAGTTTTTGCCTGTTTAGCTTTATCTTTAATAGAAAAAAAGCTATTAGTTAAAATATTTTTCTACAGAATAACTAAGTGTTTTTAAAAAGTATTTTTTTTACTACATCCAACTGAACAATTATATCAATATTTGCTCCAAGAATATTATTCACCATATATGGGTAAACAATTCAGGTTGCATCAACTAAAGATCTTGAATTATGTAGTTTTATCCAGATATGAACATTGACTGTGCATAATATTACAACTTTGCATGCTTATAAGAAGAAAGCTTTTTTTTAATAAAAAAAGACAACTCTACCATAAAACCTACCATACTTTTGTCTATAGTAGGACCCATTTTTATTGTTGACCATTACTGATCCAAATGAAGTTAAAGGTAATGTATTTCTTTTATATTTAAATTTAAGGTCTTAAAATTAATATTAGTAATGATTTCTGTATATTTATAATTACATTTAAATTTAATATTTATGACTATTTGTAATTTCAATATTTTGTATTTTAATTATTGTATGATTTGATGGTAGTTGTAAATATATAAGCAATGATTATTTTATTTATTTTATAATTATAATAAATAAATTATATTATTATCGAATTTAATTATTTTGCTGTCTAAACTCATTTCAAATATATGCCATTGAAAAGTCATGTAATTTACCAGAGAAAATACTAGGATAACAAACGTACATCAAAATGATAATGATCAGAGATAATAATGCATCTAGAAGTGTTTTTTATATAAAAAAGTGACACTTAAAATAAATCTAAATTGGATCTAAAATGGTTTTAAAAATGATTTTGAAGTAATTATAATGAGTTTAATCTTCTGAATGTTAATGTCATTTTAATCATCATCACCACAGTGTTTGTTATACTTAGGCCGAACCATCAAATTTTTATGTTGCAAACATTGCAGATAGATAAATACCATTATAATATATATGATTTTCTGATACATATTGTATTAATATATGGGAAGAAGACATAGATAATAGAAAGGAAAATGAATAAATGTTATTGATAGCAAAACTAGATTATTGGAGATGAATGAGAAGATCAAGACTGAAGAAAAGTATATATTATTTGGAGTGAAAAAATTGTGATAACATTCATTGAAAAAGAAGATTAATGTGGTATAATCATATTAGAAGAGTGAATAAGAACAGAATACTAATGCTGATCATTGTTTGGAAAGCCGAATGAAGGAAAAGAAAAGAAAGATCAAGGAGATGATAAAAATAAGACTTTGTGAACAACAAGGAAAGAAATAGTTTATTAGAGGCAATTGTTATGAAAAGAAAAGTGCAGAAGAAAAAAATACAGGAGGGTTTGTTTGAGAAACATGCTCAGCTGCCAGGAATTCTGAAAAGGAGCATGTTTATGACCTAAAAAATTCTGGTTGGCTTCAATTTTATATCATTGTTATTATAGGACTATGATTGAATGATGTCATAGGAGGCTTCTGTTAAGAACTTATTAATATGACATTTTTTAATAATTCTAGAGATATGTCCATTTAGAAAAATAATCAAATGTATGTACTAATTTTTATTTGATATAATTAATTGATATATATTGACCTATAATTTATAGATATATCTAGTCTTTATAAAGTTTAAGTTAAAGAAAAGTAGTAAGTTTTTAACTTAATTGCTATTGTTTTAGAATCATTTATATTTATTAAATGATTAAAAAATATGGCACTTGTAAATTAAGTTTATCCAACTTTATAAATACATCACAATATTAGGGGTACGATTTCATTTAACTGAAAATGTTTAGACTGTTCAAAATGCATATTGAAAAGTATTTACATATTTTTTTGAATGTCTGTAGTATGTGTGATGCAAGAATAATAGTAATAATATTTTTTAGACATATATATTAAACTTTCATATAAGTAGATGCACCATCTATGGTTTCTGTATACTCAATACTTACCTATTTAAAAAATTCTTAAATAAAAAAATGAGAAATTCATCAATTTCATGCACAGTTCCATGTATGTAAATGATAGCATTAATCTTCTCACAAGATTGGAAAAATTCTAAATATGCTCATGAAGTGGAAAAAATTCTGTATGCACTCAATCTGTCACGTGATTGCTCTCTCATTCTTGATTAATTACTGTACTCTTAATATAATTGCATTAATTATTTTTATAGAGTCTTAATAAGTACACTTTAAAAATTAAGTTGTATCATGTGTGTAAATATGTTAAACATACATATTATATAGAATTTGAAATTGTCAACTATTTTAGATAGTTAAAGAAAAACTTGACTCCATATACATTAAATGTTGACAATTATAATACTTTTTCTGTTGTTGTTCTAAGGAACGCAAATAATTATATTCTAACATCAGTTATTACTTTTTTTTTTAGTGCTTTATTGCTGAGTCTTTTGTGTAAAGATTATTTTTAAACATCAATTTTTTTTTTTATCAAATTAACATATAATATCATTATTTATACCCTATGCTCGTTTTTAATAATATGAAAGCGGACTGGATTGGATGCTCTAGTTTTTACTATCCAGTGCCTTTTAATTTTTTTAAACATAAATTTTGAAATGATATTAAGTAAAATCTGAGTCAACCCTCAACTTTTATTATTGATCCTATTAATGTTTTTTTTTCTCCTCATTATATAAAAATCAAAGACAGTTGTTATCCTTTGTTTTACTGATTGATTTAAATCACTTCTGTATTGAAGCAAACATAAGTTATCTATTTGAATTATCAAATTTGGATTGAAAAATTTTTAAAACTGCTTTATTTTTGATGACGCCACTGATAATCTGGTGAAATAACTTTTAATGATGCAGAAAGATAAGGTTTACCAAACTAATCATTTGCTGCCATAAATTTTGATGTCTCAGTCAGAGAATTGTTTGGTATTTGATGTTAGTTGATCCTTGCAAATTAAATTTTTAATAAATTTAATATAGGATAGTATTTTAGATTATTCAATTATTTATTAAATTATCTTTTATTCGTCACTATTTAATGGTAGTAATTTTTTTTTTTTACTACGTTCAGTTAATTAACGAAAAAAAACCTATTGAAAGTAAAATTTAAAATTCTTAATTAAACAATTGCACGTATCTAACTTTATTATTGTAAAAAAGTAAATCACACACACACACACACACACAATTATATATATATCACTAGTATGATAAAAGGCAAACTGCAGGTTCAGCACTCATAAATATATAACACTTTTTCACCTACAGTATACTGTGCATCATTTTAAAGTTATGATTGTTTGAAGGTTGTGGTGATAACATTTTACTCATAAATATATGTTGGACTATTCCCTCATCTAATTAAATTGTTAATATTTTTAAAAAAAATCAAACTTTATTTTACTTTGCTAAATACATTCTACAGTCAGGAATAACTCCGATATTAATATTTTATCTTCTTGAAGTTGCTGGCCTGACTATTAACAGCTAGCAAAAGCATTGAATTGATAACCTTTAGATTCATAAGTACTGAATTTAATTTTATACTCCAACCAAATAGACCAATCTCCCAAAGGTGTTTTGTGTATTTATCATTGTCATGTGAGCAGGTTCATTAATTTTTATTTGTTTTACTTTTTATTATCTGTCCAATATTCCTACATTTTCCCAATCCAGCAATAAGTTCATTGTGCTGTAGTCATATAGACTTTTTCTTGAATCATTTACAAAAGAATAAATAAAATTTGACTTTAAAAAAAAGACTAACATATAACTATATACTGAAGTCATATTGTTTGTTCATTGACCAATGCATCAACACTTATCTGATCACCTTAGATTGTCCTAAACCTTCCTTAACTTTTAGATGAAAATTGGCTGATGCCCATTTATAAATACAATGAGACTTTGATTATTGCTTAAAAACTCTTGGCTGTCTAAAACAGTATTAAATTTTATCTTATATAAGAAGTCTAAGTCATTGGCATGGCAAACACTATAACACTCAGTCTATTATCACTACTGATTATTGAAAACAAAAATCAGTCAATAATTTATATATTTAAAATAAAAGAGAATTATATATTCATCTAAAGTGAAACTTTTTTTTTTTACTTTTTTTTAAAGTGCAACATATACGCAGTCATATGAGATACATTTGTGAGAGTGTTTTTGGATAATTTAAAACCTAAAATTAATATTAGATTTTAACTTTCAGTGCATTATATTTCTGACAAAATTGAAGTTTAAACTAGAAATGCAGTATTCACAGCATTTTTTAATTTTTTTTATTTTTTTGTAAAAAAAAAAAAAAAAAGTGGAAAATTGACAAAAAAAATTTCAAATGATAAATGCATTCAACTGTGAGCAAGTGATTTTGTTTAATGTCAAAAATCATTTTTGAAAAAAAAATGATGCAATTTTTTCCATTTCTATTTTCTGTGAATCATAAATAATTTACTTTTAAATATATATGTAAATGAAATTTCCTAATTGTGTAGTAGTAATGCATTTATCTGCCATGCTTTTAACTTATGTTCGTATTCAGACCAAGTAAAATTTGAAAAAGATCCAAATTCTAATCATATCAATCTTAATGTTTTTTTTACTAGATTATCTGCCTATAAATAATCCAGATAGTTAACTACTATTTGTTGAAATGATCAAAAAGTTTAGACTTTGTGGTTAATTATTCCAATGTATAAATATATAAAATGCGCTAAAACGCACGAACACACAGAGCTGAAGATAAAAAATCTTAATACTATAGATTGATATAAACTAAATATATGTATCCAAGTATGCTGCTAAGCACTTTCGAGGGCCGAACTCCTCATATTCATAGCTAGCAAAAGATATCTAGCTATTTATATAAGGGATAAAATAAAAATGTGAAAACACTCAAAGTTACACCATATGATAAAGCCATATGAAGACTAATGTTTTTTGAAGAAATATTTATTTTGCAGTAGGATATTTAAAGATTATTTAACTCTTATTTTTTTTTTCATATGTCATAGCATCGGCTGGGACGCGAACCCACAACCGTTAAAACCAACTACTTGCTTGCAAGGCAGCTGCGATGACCTCTCAGTTAACAACGCTTGACAACTTTTATCTTTTATCTGTTTTTTTTTTACCAAGTTAAATTGTCAAAAATTTGTATTAATTTTTCCATGTATGACTCTTACTGACAGGGCTGCATTCAGTTAGTGTGGGGCCAATTGATATTTCTTGTGAGTTTCTTAAAAATATGGCTCTAACTTTTATAATTAAATACACATTTTTAATATAAAAAATTAGTAATTGGATAATATAATTTAAATAAAGCCTATATCATCTATATTGAAGCAATATAAAGCAATATTTAAAAGCATTTTATACCTTTTTGCTCAGAGAAGTCTTCTAAAATTGAATCAAAATATAGCTGGTGTACTTTTTGATTTTCGATTGGATGATCACTAAACTGTTTAGCTTATCTTGGGTCATAGTAGACCTTAAATAATTTTTCATTAGTTTTAATACAGAATATGTTCTTTCTCCAGAAACAACAGAGATTGGTATGGTTAAATATATCTGAAGAGCAATGAATACATTAGGAAAAACTGTAGCTCTATCAATATATTGTCATCTAAATTCATTTTGTTTATAAAATCAGTAGCTGAGTCTTCTTGTATAGTTTTAGTATTAAAGCAGTTTTTATCCAAGCAGCATGTTTTTTCAGTTTGTCGTTTTCAATTTTTTTGAAATTTTAACAAAAATTTAAATAAATCCATATGATTTTTCCATTGTTTAAATTGGGTTTGTAATGATCGTTTTGTGGTTTAACAATTGGTTCATCATCAACTTCATAATTAAATTTTTTTTCTCAAACTTTTATTTTGAAATTTTTGAAATTATTTCCAACTTTTTAGTGAATGATTTTGCTTCAACTAATATTGGATCAAATTAGTATTCTGTTTTTTTTTTTTATGTGTCATAGTATTGGCTGGGAAGAAAACCTGTAACCCAGGACAACTACTTGTAAGGCAGCTGTGCTGATCACTTGATCACCAACACTTGATAAATCCAGTATACTTATATTTGGTCAAACAACATAATAGTTTTTAAAGTGAAGAAAGCATTCATGGAATCACTTTGAAGTTTCTTACTAACAAAATGTATCTAGAAAAGCAAATCATACCAAAAAATGAGAAATACTGTAAACTTGTAATCTTTTATTGAGTGTGTGAATGATTCTGCATTACTTTTAACTTGAGGATCTTCTGAAGCTTCTGATAGTTTAAGAAGTGCATCATATACTTCACTTACTTGATACTTACTGCCTTAAGACTTTGAATGTGACATTTCCACCTTGTATTGCAAAGAGGGTTCATAATAAGACCTTCAACATTTTACTGATAATTGACCATCTCTTTGTGGATGATGATAATAAAACATAAAAACATTGAAGTATACCAAAAAAAGTTAATGTATATCTACCAAAACAAGATTACAATTATAACAAGCACAAAGTGTAAAAAATGCTTTGAACTTCATAAATTTTTCACTTTATATTTCAGTTATTATCATATTCTTCCCTCCTGATTTATTAATATTTAACTGTAGATAATTAAGTTCTCACTTCAGCATAGCATATAAATTTTCTCTGGAATTGTTTTCTACATTTATAAATTTAATAAACTGTTTCTAAATACCCAATAGATTAAACCATGTTTTTTTTTTTTTTTTAATATCAGAAACATGATTGTAAGAGACATTTTGTCTTTAGTGGCTGATATATTGAGTACAGTCAAGAATTGCAGCACATTACTTTTCTGATTTTATTAAATTTATAATCTGGTTTTGAATTTTACTGCTCATTAATTTTATTAATTCATTTTGAACTGTCTGCTTAGATAATGTTATTGATCTTCTTTACTGGTAATTTGTTGAAGATGATCTTGAATTATTGAGTCAAATTTTCCAAGCAGTTTAAAAATTTCTAAAAAGTTTCCATTTTGCAAACCATGTATGTTTTTGTCAAATCCTTGAAATGCCAAATTATACTCAGCTGGAAACTGCTTCAAAAATTTGACAGAATCACAATTTTTCTTGATTCAGTAATTTCCAGTATATTTTGTCTACATGTTCCAAAGATAAAAGTCTCTTTTGAAATTCTGTATATTTTAACATTGCAACCAAATGATGTTTTGATTTTTTATGTTCTACCAGTCTGGTATGAATATTCAGCCAATTATTGAATCATGATGTGGACAAAGAAATTATCATATCTTCTCAGAAAAGACAACAATAGAAACAAATTATTATTATTTTAATTAAAATATATTATCCAGAGATAATATATGATTTCATCATCATTTGGAAATAGTCTTCTAATATTAACTTTTAAAAAATACATTACAATATTTTGATGGGGAGATGGTCATTCTTTTTTCATTATATAATCTATTACTTGCTGGCTCATTTTCTTTGGCCAAATAGAAGAATTATCTCTTACATTTAGTAATCCATTAACTATTTCTTTATTCTCAGGAACATAACCCTGAATTGTTTCCATAATACTGTTTCCTTCTTATAAATGTGTTTTTCATGATTATCTATATCCATCTTATTATCCTGAACATCTTTTTTGGAGATATTTTCATTTACATAAATATTTTCATTTCCTTGATTGGTCACTTCCAATTCTATAACATTATTGTGAAATCTTAAAAATTTGTGCAATGTGCTCTTCTTATTTCACTTAATTTTCTTTTGATGCTATCACTTTGGTATTTTCTGTCCACATCTCTTTTTTATTTTGAATTGGATATCCTATGAGAAAATAGTGAGAAGGTTAAAATTCCTTCACAAAGATAATAAATAAAATAAAATTTTTATATTGATTTAAGCTTTTTAAATATATATTCAAATATTCAAAAATTTATTGGTAATTTTCTATTACTTAGAAGTAGTGAAAAATTGCTGTGAACAATATAAATTAGCCGTTTAGAAGTTTTATATGTTTGAATAACATTTAAAACTTTAAAGCAATTAATTTAATAACCAATATATATTCTTTAAGATTTTGTGTAAAAAAAAATTTAATATCAATAAGTTTATTGAATTATTCATCATATAAAATAATTATTTACTATAGAAATAATTCACATGTACATAAATAATTTTATTCATAGCTTAGTAAAATAAATGGTAATTTATTTTTGAACATAATTTTTTTAAAAATAAAATGTGACATATCTTTGTTTTTTTTTTTTGCAATTGTTCAGAAGACAACTAAACACAGTGTGAAACTTGGTGGAAATTGCAATGCAATTAATCAATTATAAGTTGTAATATAGATTAATAATAATTATTAAAGAAATGAAATATATATATATTTTAATACAATTTTTAATTTAATAAACTTTGCCAGGTATGGGACTCCTTTCAAGCACAAGACCCGATTGAATACAATCAGTTCAATTGGCTCATATCTAGCCCGTTTACTTTTTGTGTATACGTATATGCAGAGAGGAGGACAAACTCTAAGAAGATTCTACTCAGCTATTTAACTAATTTAGCTATATCACCCACAAATTTTAAATAACATTAATCACACATATTATATTAGGATATAAATTTGAAAAAAATCACAATGCTTGCAAGGACATATTTACAATTTTTTTTTTTTTAATTTTTATTATTTTAAAAAAAAAAAAAAATGAAAAAAGTCTATCCATGTTTATTTTATTTTTGCAATGTAAATCTTTAACAAGGTAATTTTAATTGTGGAATTCAATCAAAAAATATTTCCTTAAGCTGAATGTAATCTCTCTACTGGAAATATGCTATGCGATTTCATGTCTTTTATTTTCTTGCAATACTATGATATAAATAAATGGTCCTCTGTTGTAGTTGAGTGCTTTATTTATTGAAGCTCAACTTGACACTAGAATGCTCAATTCAATTAATTAATGTGTTGTTGGTCTTATATTTGCATGTCTTTCTTTTCAACTTTTTTTTTGTAATTACTAGTGCTTTTAGTTTTTCTCTTCTAGTATGTTTTTTACATTAAATGTTTAATTTTGTTTTCTAAGAACAACTTTCTGTCGCAGAATCATCTATAGTAAACTTGAGCAATCAGTGAATATACAAGATGGTGGTGTAATATTATCTGATAATCATTGATTACTTAAATTAATATAGATAATCCTAATGAAGAGAATAATTCTTATCATGATGTAAAAGTTAAAGCTTCAAGTGCTATTATTTCAGCACACTCAGATATGAAGTTGCAATCTATTTTCATAAAGTTTAAACTGGGTTAGGCAATTTACTCTTTTTATTATAACAGAAATGTAAATAAGAAAAGTAATTTAACATAAAATTCAATAATTGACTTTTTTAATTATGTGTATAAAACAGTATACTTTGTTAATATGCTTATTTATATACATTTTAATTATTTAATTATAATGACTTTAAGAATAAATAATAAAAAAACATTCACTTGCCCTAAGGATTTAAGTACAGTGATTGAATGGCAGAGTCAAGAGCTAAAAGTACTGATTCTCAGATGAGTAAAATAATAAAAACTAATCTCAATTGGATAAATTGATATGAAACTGTTATGTTCAAGCTTCTCAAATATCACATGACTACTAAGCAACTAACTATATGATTAACTAATGTTCACCCTGAAAATTAAAAAAAAAAGAATTATGAAATTAATCTAAATAATTGCTAAATATTAATAAATGATGTACACAGCATATTTCATAGTATATCAGAATTTATACAGAAAGAAACACTGCATGCCATTTTCTGTTTACATTTATATGCTTTTAAGAGTAATAATTTATTTTATTTACCTCATGTTAGAGCTTAAGTTTACAAGAAATGGCCCTAACTTTAAATTTTTTGGGCTAATTTTCCATAATTCAAATTATTAATACTGGCCAGTAACAATACTCTCAATTTATTATACCTGGCCAAGTCAAAGATCACATGAATTATTCTGGATGAAAGACTGTGGAATTAATTTTCTGATCTGACAATATTCATACTGTTTAATAAATATCTAAATAAAATGATTTATTTACAAGATTAGCAATTAAAAAATTATAGTATTTTTCTAAATCCCTGTTTCCAACCTCAAATATTATTTATTAATTAACATTGTATATAACTTAAGATGAGACATTTCAGTTAGCCCTTATTCAATATATTTCAATTATAATGACATAGAATACTTAATAATCCAATTTTTTTTCTCATGTGTCATAGCATCAGCCAGGAAGCAAACCCGCTAACCCAGAACAACTGCTTGTAAAGCAGCTGTCACTGACCTCTCGACCACCAATGCTTGACTAATAATCCAATTTTGTTTTGTTAAATTTCAAAGTCTTCTAATTTAATTATATTCAGGTGCATAATCTTAAGGTGATAGCCTTAATATATATATAAAAACAAAAAAAGACTTATAAATCCAATAAATAATATTATATTTCAACCAGAGGACTGGTTTTCATCAGAAAGAAAAAAAATACACAGTAAAATGGCGATAATCAAAAATTACAGATTTGATAAAAGATTAAAAATTTAACAAAACCCCCCTGATTGGTCACAAAATCTAACACAGAATATCTACCCAATCAATGACAAAATTCAAACAAAAAAAAAAACTACATTCCCTCCTAATCAAGCTTAAATTCTATTTAAATTAAAATAAAAATAAAAATAAAAAATCCAAAATTAAAAATTAAAATATACATATGTGCATACATAGAAAAATTAGACTATGCTCACATACAAAAAATAGCTGTGCTCACATTAATATTCATTAAAAACTAAAATACTTATACATTTTAATCAAAAATTATAATTAGTGCAAAGTACAATAATTTATAATAACTAATTATTTATCTATAAACCAATTAAAATTTTTAATCTTTTACCAAATCTGTAATTTTTGATTATCACCATTTTACTGTGTATTTTTTTCTTTCTGATGAAAACCAGTCCTCTGGTTGAAATATAATATTATTTATTGGATTTATAAGTCTTTTTTTTGTTTTTATATGTATTTCCTTTGGTTAGTTTGTTATATATTAATATTTTGATATGGATTTATTACTGACTAAAGAGAATAAGACTTTATTGTCACTTAGCCACGTGACGTTCATAGGTGATTCGTTGCTAAAATTTGTACATAATTTTTTTCCAAAATTTAATACTCAAGATGGTGTACAAATTAGTTATAGACGAGGAGCTTCTATTCTGGACGGTATTGATCTTTTTAACAAGTTAATTAATAAGCATAACATTAAGTTTTTGTTCGTTCATCTTGGATCTAACAATATTTTTTCGTTTAGAAATAACGAATATGTGCAGATTTTGAAATTGATTCGACATATACGTACTTATTCACCGGAGATTACAATTATAATTTCTCAAGTTTTACCACAATTGCAGAATAAATATTACCCAATGGATCGGATTAAATTGAGAATTATTAATGAAAATTTTTTTGCATTTAATAGACATTGTCATTTTTTAAGTTATACGCATCATAATGTATTTTTCTTACAGCATACGGATTTTATAAAAAGAGAGAATCTTTTTAGATTTTTAGCCCGTGATGGCCGTCATTTGAACATGTATGGATCTAAATGTTTAGCGGACGGTTTTAAATACATAATGTCATTGATGGGATGTAACAGAGTTTATAGTGTAAATTCAGTGTTGAGTGCAAGGGAATATAGTTTTGCTAATGTTGGAACTCAAATGGAAGCTGTGTTGACATGTGAAATGGGGACGCAGACTGAGATATATAATTGTCAGGAATTGCAAATTATTATACCGCGTGATACTAACGGGATACTAGTAGATGTTGAACAATCTTGCTTGCCAGGGAACATTTTGGAGGAATCATTACGGGATAGATCTCCAAATGTTTTTAAAGAAGATCATACTCAACATAAAGATGATTCTTTAGACCTTTCATTGGATGATATAATTTGTAACATTTCCAAACAAGAACTTTTTAACAATGACTATTTCTGATGTTCAACAGATTGATGGTTTTGCTGCTTCAGATCAACATATAGATGGTGGTAAAGGAGATCTGGGTAATTTAGAGGTGGGTGTAGTTAACCAAATAGATAATGGATTGATAATTGGCACTGATTTTAATACAATATCTAGCGTAGATACAGAGTTTGATATTAATAGGGATTATTCTAGTAAACAACATTTACAGGGTCTAACATTAATTAATACAGGGGCAATCCCTAAATGTTTTTCTAGACGTCTAAATAATAAGCAGGTTATAAGTAATTGACAAACATTACTTAGTACATCGTTTCTTAAACTTAGAAAATTATATGATAAATTAGTTAGATATAGACAACATATTAGTAATTTTGCATATTTTATTAACAATAACATAATTCCTAAAGGCCTCAGAATAAAAATTATTGCTAACATAGACCAATTTTCTAGGGAACATGCAATTAAATGGAATAATACAATAAGAGAAGCATCTGTTGCATTAATACATATTTTGAAAGATGCATTTTTGGTAAGACTTAAATTAATTGAAAAAGAAATTATACATTTTGGTAGTTGTAATTTAATGAATATAGATGAACAGAAGGAATTACAGGAATTGATTTTTTTGAGAGAGAAGTTATTGGTGAAGAAATTTCTTAATAAAATGTATCATTGGTTTAAAGTTATGGGTAATGAGCCAAGATTTGAATTAGTTACTAATCAGTCACAAACACTAATTAATTGTATGACTTCTGATAATCATACTGTGTCGGATATTTCTACATTGGATATGATTCCAATTGATACTGATCAATCATTTATATCATCTTCACATTCATTAGATTGTGCTGAAATGTTACCATCTGTTCTTAATAGTGATGCTGGTTTAGCATTGGTTCATAGAGTTACAGATTCTTCTGAATGCACTAACAATATTTTAGTTTCTGGAAATACAAATACTAATAAATCTAACTCAAATATTTATAGCAATGACTTTTTATGTTTAGCTAATAAGGAAAACAATGTGATTAATCTAACTAACATTAATCTTAGTGAGGCAGAATGTTCACTGTTAAATAAAGGTTTATCTTTTTGCCCTACTGTTCAGACATTTTATCAAAAAAATGAATTTAAAATTCATCAGGATTTAGATAATTTTTCAAGAAGACTTAGATTAAGAGAATTTTTTGAAAACCAAGAATGTGATACTATTGGGAAATTACGATCTGATTGGACACCACCTCATCAAAGGAATGTGTTATTAGATACGTACATTGATAATGTATATCAGGATATTATTAATGAAATTAGACTTAAACAACATAGTAAGCATAAGAATAAGTTAACATTGAGAGAGATGGATGCATTATGCAATTTAGTGAAAAGACAGGATATTATTATAAAACCAGCTGACAAAGGTGGATCAATAGTAATTATGAATAAAGATGATTATGTTAAAAAAGCTCTGGAGCTTTTAGATGATAAAATTTTTTATGAGCCTATTTCACTAACCACTATTAATTCATTATTCAAGGGTATACTTTTTAGTTTAAAATATATGAGAGCTAGGGGTCTTATAAATAATAATGTATATAACTTTTTAGTACCAACAAAAATTCATCCTAGTAGTTTTTATATTTTGCCAAAGATTCATAAACCTGGTTGTCCAGGCAGACCTATTGTAGCTAGTATTGGTAGTCCTACAGAAAATATTTCAGCATATGTTGATAATATTATTAAATTTATTCCACCATCATTTAATTCTTATGTTAAAGATACTACTCATTTTCTTTGTGTGTTAGAAAATATTAAATCTGAATTACCAGTTGATTGTTTTTGGGTTACTTTGGATATTGTATCATTATACACAAATATACCTCATGATAATGAAGTTGAGGCTATTAAATGTGCTTTACAAGATAGAGAGTATGATCATGGTCTTATTACTAATATGGTTGAATTAATATATTTGGTTTTAAGAAATAATTTTTTTACTTTTGATTCTAGATACTATTTACAGAAACAAGGTACCACCATGGGTATAAAGATGGCACCAAGTTATGCGAATATTTTTATATCAAAACTAGAGTCCTCTATACTTGATAATGCTAAGCTGAAATCTCACACTTGGCTTAGATATATAGATGACATTTTCATGATATGGCCACATAGTGAAGTTGAACTTCATAATTTTTTAAGTTATTTAAATAATTTTAATAAACATATTAATTTCACAATGAATTTTTCAAAATCAATTGCTCATTTTCTTGATGTTGAAGTTATTTACACTAATAGAGTTCTTACTACTACTGTATATAGGAAACCAACTGATAATAACCGCTATCTACATTTTTATAGTAACCATCCTAAACATTTAAAAGTTAATATTCCTTATAGTCAATTTTTAAGGATGAAGAGGATTTGTAATGATGAGAAATTTTTTCAACAAAATAATAGTATTTTATTTAATAGATTGCTCAATATGAGGTATCCTAAGACATTGTTGGATAATGCAGTAAGGAGATCTTCTTTAATTGATAGAAAGAAACTTCTTTTATCTGAAAAGAGTAAAAAACAATTAGATGTTCCACCATTGGTTCTTACTTTTAATAGAGATTTACCTAATATTAACCGGAGATTATTTAAAATCTATTTTTTCTGATCCACCTAAGGTTGTATATCAAAAACATAGATCTTTAGTACTAAGAATCGTAATTTTAAATGGTATATTCCTAATTATGTTACATGTAAAAGTGTTAATTTGATATATTTGATAGAGTGTAGTAGATGTTTAAACCAGTATATAGGTGAGTCAGCAAATAGTTTACATGTCAGAATGACTAATCATAGATTTGATATTTTGCATAAGAATAAAGATAGACCGGTTTCAAAACATTTTAACTTACCAAATCATTCAATTGATGATTTAAAAGTAGTGATTCTTCAGGAAGGTTTTTCTTCTACAAGGGAGAGAAAACAAAAGGAGAGTTTTTTTATTTTTAAATTCAAGACCTTATAACCACATGGATTGAATTTGAACACTGGAACTATTACATCTCTGGGTTACCTGGTCTCCTAAATGATTTCTAAATGTGTGTTTTTTATGTGAAAATTTTCTTGTATGAGGTTTTTTATGTAAAGGTTGGTTATATGGATGTTTAATATCTGTGTTTAATTGGTTTATAGATAAATAATTAGTTATTATAAATTATTGTACTTTGCACTAATTATAATTTTTGATTAAAATGTATAAGTATTTTAGTTTTTAATGAATATTAATGTGAGCACAGCTATTTTTTGTATGTGAGCATTGTCTAATTTTTCTATGTATGCACATATGTATATTTTAATTTTTAATTTTGGATTTTTTATTTTTATATTTATTTTAATTTAAATAGAATTTAAGCTTGATTAGGAGGGAATGTAGTTTTTTTTGTTTGAATTTTGTCATTGATTGGGTAGATATTCTGTGTTAGATTTTGTGACCAATCAGGGGGGTTTTGTTAAATTTTTAATCTTTTACCAAATCTGTAATTTTTGATTATCGCCATTTTACTGTGTATTTTTTCTTTCTGATGAAAACCAGTCCTCTGGTTGAAATATAATATTATTTATTGGATTTATAAGTCTTTTTTTGTTTTTATATGTATTTCCTTTGGTTAGTTTGTTATATATTAATATTTTGATATATATATATGTTACTTATGTAATGAGTATGCGCTTAACAAATTAATCATAATTATTTATTATCATAAAAACTCCATTTGGAATTATAACTTTTAAATGTAATCATAAATAATATAATTCTTGAGTGCTTTTAATTTTAAATTCTATTTTGAATTATGTTGACCAAGCATATGTAGGAAAATAGTACACAACAAATTATAACAATCAAATGTCTCCAAAAAATGTCCAAGGTTGGCACATTTTCAGATTCTCTAAATGTGAATTATTTAAAGCATAGCATTTAATACAACATGATTAAATATTGATTTGTCATAAATAATTAACCAATAGGTTTAATGCATATAGAACATAATTTTACATCTCAATGATCTTTAGAATGATAATTTATTCACTTAACTATATTTAGATATAGTTTCCACATACACTCAAAATAAAGTATAGTCAACCAATATATAGGCTCCCTGTTTATTAAATCTTGGAAATCTTACAAATACATTTAACTCCACCTATATTTTCACAGAACTAATAATGAATAGAAGTAGCCATTTGAAAACTGACATCGTTACAAAACAATATCTCTAAAGCTAATGATAATCCCAAAGAGGTCATCAGCCTTTAAACCCCACCCTTGTAAAACTGTATCCTTATAACTTAAGCATTTTGATTTTTAAATGATATAATTCTTCAAATATATTTAATTCTAAACCAAAGCTCATAAATAATGGCTGAAATATAATAAAATTCAAGACATAAAAGCATATATCATCAATGCACATTAATGCAAGATCTGAATCTTCACACAAGGTAAGGCTCAATCATATCTGAAAAAATAAACAATTTATACACCTAATTTGGAATTAAAATGATTAACGTTCTGTATTTTATTTTAATTATAGGAATTTTATATATATGTACATTTTTCTATACATGCGCACACACACACTACCTATTTATTATATACATCTATTGCTATCTGTTTGTTATATTTTTATGTTAATTTATCTAAATCTTAAAATTAAAATATTATTATTACCTATTTTATTTACAATACAAGTTTTTTTTAAAAATATTAATTGTCAAGCGTTGGTGGTCGAGAGGTCAGCGACAGCTGATTTACAAGCAGTTGTCCCGGGTTAGCGGGTTCGCTTCCCGGCTGATGCTATGACACTTGAGAAAAATATTAATTGATTATAATTAAAAGACGACAACTTGCAAAGGTAATTTCTTTCCCTTTTTCTTTTATTTAGACCTTTTTTTTTAAAAAAAAAAAAAAAAAAAATCATCAATAGCAAATAATTGGTCCTCCAAACTCTCGTAAATCAATATTAAATGGTAGAATAATTTAAACTACAGCACAAATAAAGTTTCTACCTTTAAATTAATTATAAAACCATTCATACACAAATAAATATATTACAATCATCAATTTGCAATACAGTAATCTGAAAACAAAGTACATATATGATTACTTAATATTATTAACTATACAAATATATACATTTATGACGTAAGAACAAAATGTTTCAAAAATTCTTAAAAATAATAATTGTCAATTCAAGTACTTTATATCACGTGTAAACATAGAGATGCAGTCTTTTTCTTTTTTAGATGCAAATTGCAATGTTGCTTCTTATGAAGTTTAAATATATAAGTCTAGTCAAGCGTTGGTGGCCTAGTGGTTAGCATAGCTGCCTTCCAAGCAGCTGGCACTGGCTCACTTCCCAGTCAACGCTTTGACATATAAAAAATATATATGTCTAAGATTTTCCTCATAGATTTATATTAACATATGATTAATATAAGACTAGAATGGCCACTTTCTCATTAATAAAAAATTCCTTATTGATTTTAATTTTTCCTTTCTTTCTGTCTTAAAATTTTACTTATTAAATCTTATGGGATAATTATTCATCATAGTTAGATTTCTTACTTGCAAATAAACCTTATTTTAGAGTGACATATTCAAGTAATGAAGATGAGGTCTAAAAATGGACTTCAACAGTTCAGTTGATGGCTTCTCCATGTGTCTAGCTGCTGAAAGTCATGTTAACTTCTATAGCGTTTAACTCCAGTTCTTTTTAAAAAAACACAGACCTTATATCTATCTTTTGATCTATCTATCTATTTACATATATATATAACAGAATTTGAGAATGAGGAGAAAATAATAAAGGAAAAAATAATGATTTTAAATCTGACCACATATATTTATATGATTTGAAAAAGAAGCTCTGAGGAAATTACTTGTAATTGTACTGAAATGTTAGCTATTTAACTATTGTATTTTTATTACATTGAAACCCCCAGAAAGAATACTATAAATTCATCATTTATCCATGAGAATATTAGAATTAAGAATATTAGAATTAATATATATATATATATATGTGTGTGTGTGTGTAATCTTATAACTGAATATTTATAAATACAGTAATTAGATATATGTAAAGTATAATTTTAAATTTTTTTATCCACTTAGGAGCACTTTCGCATATTTTCATGGTCTTTGTCAACTAACACTTTGAAAAGCTAACTTTCATACAATTCTGTGATCTTAATGTTTACTGCCTGTCTGTTAATTAAGTCTTGTTTGCATTTGTATATTAGCATAGATTCCTTTATTTTCCTTTTGTTGTTATTTTTTTCCAATTTGCAATATTTTCATATTATTATAATTGAAGTTAAAACCATAAATACCTGAGTTATTATGGTCATAAAAAACAAATAGGACTTAATTAACAGACAGGCAACAAATGTTAAGATCAAAGAATTGTGGGAAGGTTAGCCTTTCAAAGTGCTAGTTGACAAAGACTACGAGGATAGTCAAAAGCACTCCTAAGTGGATAATTTTTTTTAAATTTATATTTTACATATATCTAATTACTGTATTTATAAATATTCAATTATAAGATTATGTATATTGATTTGAAGAAATACAGACATTGAATTATAATATTATTACATATATTAAAAGCCAAAAGCAAATTAGTTAATAAAATGAAATTACTTCATATTCACAACTAAACCAGACTAGCCAAAGAAAATAAACTCTAAAACACAACCAATAGTTTCACTGCTACAAGATTTCTTAAGTATAAAGGACTAAAAGATAACAAATTTATACTAAATATTACCCACAATTCCACTCATATCCCACATCCTCTTAATATTAAAAGAACTTTTAAACAAGTTAATTGCTTCAGAATTATAATTTTTTAATAATAAAGATTCTTTAATTCTTTTTATTTCATTTCTTTCAAAGAAACAATAAATAATAAACTAATAATTAAACAGGTTTATATTCTTAGAGTTACATATTTGATAAGCTGTAAAATTATTTATGTGTTCATTCAAATTATTAATATTTCATCTAAATTAATATTTATTGAAAGCAGACTTGATTAATATATAAACAAAAATCACTACAAAAAAGTTTCAGCCTTTTCAAACCATCAATGTTTGATTTATTGCTAAAAATATATTGGCATTGATACAACAAAAGTTAGGTATTATTTACAGCTTTGTTTAGATGATTATTTTGGAAATCTTGCTTGTAGATTGTCTTAGCAACATGATTGGATTAGTTTGATCCATGAAGATCATGGTTTTCATTTTGCATAAATTGTTAAACACTATATTATAATGAAATAGGTCTAGCCATCATAGTCCAGATGAGATAAATTTTATTTTTATTCTTCATAATTAGCTAATATCATAATACAGCCAATAAAAAAAATACATCTGGGCATATTAACCATACATCCACCCACATATTATTAATACAATGTAAGATGAGGAAGTAGTACTTTTTTATAAGCTGATATTCTTAATTAAGACACAAAAATAGATGACTTGATCAATAAGACCATAATCAAATAATCAATTATTTATGATAATAAACTAATTATATATGTTGATTAGGATTAATAAAATTGTAGCCACTATTGGGTGTGGTTATGAGAAATACAGTTAAGCAAGAAAAGACAAAGGGAGGACCCCTTGAGTCTCTGACCATAAGAATATAATGAATATTTCTGCAATGTCAAATCACTTACTCTCTTTATAAATGAAATTTAGGATTTGCCATTTTTAATTATGAGTTATTAATATTTCTCTTTCCTTTAAAAATAAAACCAGACACATTTAGTGATAAGAATGTTCAAACATTCATTTCTATGGTCGGATGCTAATAAATATCACTCGCAAAATATTTAATATAAATAGATATGATTATCATTAAATTCTTTTTGTTCAACAATCCACAAATAAAATTACATAAATTATGATTCTAAATCTCTACATTAACAGTATTCTCTTTATTCATTTAATCAGTAAACAATATTTGTTAATAGTATAATTCAGATACAGTCTGGATTTAAAATTGTATACCATTTGATTATTTGAACATGATTATACTTCTTCTTTTCTATCTACATATTTACTCAGACCTGCTTTGACACTAATTTGACTTTTTTATTATTGGCCATAGTTACATACACTGTCTTAAATGGCAAAGTTTTGATGTTAGGGTTTATGCGATTGATTTGTTTAAACATATTCTGAGACATTACCGATACTTGATTGCCTGAGTCCAGCAGTGCAACTGTTATCACCACTCCAATACTACTTTTATTTTATGACAATGCTGGGGTGTCACTATCAGTTTTCTTTTCTCCCAGCTACATACAAAGTTTGCTACATGTGAATGACTAGCTCCTCTGTTATATTCTACCATATATTTTAATTTCTGCCTGTAGCTGCTTAGGTTGTAAACTTTTCTATTATTGTTTTTATTCCACTCATTTTTATAAGAATCATACTTTTTGCTACTTACATGTCTCTCTCTTTCTAGGAGTTTGAATTCCTTTTTCTTGTTTTCATAATTTGGCCTTGTGTTGTCAAATGATTAAGTAATTCGGCCATCTGCTTTATTGTTTTTTTTATTTCCACATAATGTGAGAAATTGTGCAATGCTATTCAAATGATTTGCTTTTCTGACAATGGGTTAACAGTTAGCTATCTTAATTTCCCACTTGGTGGTGGATAGATGGATTGAAAGATTTACCAGGTCATCATTTATTCTGTCTCACCTGATGATTAATGTTTTCTTGGTGCTCTTCACTCCAGTTTCTTGCTAATAATGATTGTCTATACTCTCTGAATACAGCTGGTTTTAAAAATAGGGATTCCCTCCAATATTGAGCATTGCCTTGAAGATAACTACAAGTGATAGCAACCATTGCATCCTCACTCAGCTGGTTCAATGTGAAGTAGCATTCCAGGTTGCCAACGTGTTCAGTCAGAACATCCCCTGCATGCCCTGAAAATATTTTTTATTTTTAAAAATTGATTTACAGTATGTGAGCTATTTAAATGCGCATGCATATTTGCACTTTTCTCTGGTCTACTGTCAATATTTATGTTCTTGATTTCTAATTTATTCTTATCTTACTAGCCTTTTAACTTTACTACTATTTTTTACTAACTTACTTATATCTGTTCTTTCGATTACCTTTTCATTTTTATATTATTTCCATTCCTTCTTTATATTTATTTTCCATCTTCTTATTGTGCTGTCATATTTCCTGTATCAACTGTTCTATTTCTTTTTTGAACATTTCTTCCTGCCTCTTCAACTTTCCCTCAATCAAACTGATGATTTAATTTATTTCTATGTTACATAATTTTTTATTTTGAGCCTTCATTTTGTTTCGGCTCTAGTACACATAAGTTTTTTAAATTTTATAACCTTATTATTTCTTTCATAATACTATATATTTATTTTCCTTATTTTTAACTAACTTAAATCAAATGAAGTGTTCAACTAACCTCAAAACCCTCTCATTCCTCTTCAATTCCCACCTGACTGCCAACATCTCTCTGGCTGCTTTTTCCCCCTCTCTCCTTTTTATTTGCATTTCATACATTATTATTATTTTTATTTCTATTTTTAATTATTTTTGCTTGCCATGGTCTATTTCTCATCCCATACTGCTCACTGATTTCACCTTTCATTATTATGCAATTTGGCATTTATTTAAAATTTTTGAATTCAAACTTCTTAATTTTAAATTTTAATTACATTGGGCAATTTATGGTACATTAGCACCCATGTTGGACAACATTAGTACCAGGATTTGCCACCTTTAACAAGATAATTAAGATTTTTTATTATTATTATTATTATTATTATGATGATGATGATGACGATGATGATGATGATGTTTCAAAGGATAAGCTTTATTAGTATTTTAAAAGGTTATACAAGGTACATTTGACAACATAGTTCTTTTATATAAATTGGTTCACAAAACTACATGTGTACAATGATTTGATCAGTGATTGTATATGTTATCAAACTAGAAGTATTTAAGAAAAAAAAACAGTTCAACAAAGTCAACGATGATCACTCAATCATACGATTATATACAATTAGATATACTTCAATTAAATTAAAGCAGGAATGCGTCTTATTTGTATCAGTTGACTTCAGAACTGGCACAAGGATCAATGTTAGATATAGTTTTTTTGTTAGTGCTTTTATATAAGTTCTTGTATATTCCAGATGTCAATGTACTTAGTATGATCTGTAATCTTCATGTCTCTTTCCTGTATGGTTTGCAGCTTATTTCTGAATGTGTTTGGATGTCTTCTGGGGTTATAATTGTATATGAAATTATTCTTGTATATTCCAGATGTCAATGTACTTAGTATGATCTGTAATCTTCATGTCTCTTTCCTGTATGGTTTGCAGCTTATTTCTGAATGTGTTTGGATGTCTTCTGGGGTTATAATTGTATATGAAATTACACCTTGTACACCATAAGGCATAGAGTAAAAATATGCAGATTCTTATTTCAGCAAAGATACCCCTTTTTTAAAAGTGTTTTCATATTGATTTTTTTATTCTTGAGTGAAGTGCTAATAATTTCATGAATGTTTTCTAGACTTGGGCATAAGAAAAAAAGGTGGTTTTGTGTCTCCGAGTCCCTATGGCAAAGATTACATATATCATCTATATCTTTATAGTTTCTTTGATATTTCAAAAAGTGTTGCATAGGTAGCGAGTCCAGATTTATCTTTAGGAGAAAGTCAAAATATTTTGGTTCAAGTGACCATAATTTAAATTTGCGACATAATTGTTTATTAGTGATATGAAGTGGAGTTTGTACATCATCTTGACTTGGATGTAGAAGTTGATAAACTTCCTGGTATTTATATTTGGCTTGTGGTGGTTTGAAGTTAAGAGTGTGGATTGTTAGTAATGGTGTAAGTAGTGTGTTCAGATATCCCTGGAGAGGAGGTGGTCTATCTGTAGGGGTAATCTTGGCAGAAATTTCTAAATATGGGAATTTTTGCGCACATGTAGATATTATGTTCAATGTTTTTTGTAACCTGAAGACATGTATTGAGTGAAGGCCAAGGCCATTTTGTGAAAGGGGTTTTCTTAGACATTTTACTGATATTGAGATAATCTTTTTTCCCCAGAATAATTTCCTGCATAAGGAGTCTATCTTATTTGTAAATGCCTTGGTATAAATGATTGTTGGAGTAAAATAAGAGATTTTTGTAATCACTAGCATGTTAAGCAAAGCCATTTTTGTATATAGAGAGAGGTAGGCTTTGGAGAGTGAATTGACAGTCTTTTCCACTTTCTCTATTAAATTTTTCTGTATTAGCCATCTCATAGGTGAATGACATAAATAGAAATTGAACCCAAGAAATGCACTTGGTCTACCTTTGAAAACTTTAGTAATACTATTACCAGTGAAGATCTGCCATGCATACGATTTCTCCATATTAAATGTTAGCTTATATTCTTTTGTAAAATTGTTAAGTATCTTAAGAAGTTTGGTAATTTGCTTTTGGAATGATAGAAATACTGCTATATCATCCATATATGCAATGCATGAGATGTTGTCATTAATGGTAGGCACGTAGACTCCTGAAAAT
The DNA here is from genome assembly GCA_028023455.1 of Epiperipatus broadwayi. Taxonomy (NCBI): domain Eukaryota; kingdom Metazoa; phylum Onychophora; class Udeonychophora; order Euonychophora; family Peripatidae; genus Epiperipatus; species Epiperipatus broadwayi. The sequence goes on along the minus strand of JAQFVV010006244.1, from coordinate 6,473,274 downwards.
TCATTTTCTATTATTTTTATAAGCGGGTTGATATAGGCAGTGAACAATAAAGCACTGAGAGGTGAGCCCTGAGGAATGGACTGATGCGGCACTATTGGTGGTGAAGTTTTCCCATTTAGAGAAATATAAATCTCACAGTTTAAAAGTAAGTTAGCAAGCAAGTTTAGATAGGCTTTGGGGATGGAGTATTTTTGCAGAGTTTCAAGAAGAGTACTGATGCAAATCATGTCAAAAGTGGCTTCAATATCTAGTTGAATAGCAATTGGACTGTATTTTTTATTATCTCTAACAGTTTCTATAGTTGACTTGAATAGAAAGGCTGCCTTCCCTGTTGAGGATTCTTTTTTAGCAAATTGCATTTTTGATGGGTTTGGTAAAATGAATAGCTCTATTTTATCTTTTATCACTGATTCTATTATCTTTATGCCGAGGGAGCACATTGAAATTGGACGTAGGTTAGTGGTGTTTGAGATTGTTTCTTTTTCATGAATGGCACAAGCATAATTTGATTTAAGCCCTGTATTTTATAGATGTCTTTAGTGAGGTAGGAAACTAGGTTAAGCATATATTGTACTGTGATTTTATCAATATGTTTGTATACAAACTTGGGAATTCCATCTATGCCAGGATGACATGAATCTGGCATCGCTTCTACTTTTTGAATGAAATCTTTTAAAGAAATACTAAATTCATTTTCTGATCTATCTTGTGAAAGGCCATTAGACTTGATGAGGAGACCCTCTGGAATTTTTCTCTTTACAATATGTAAAGCCGCTCCAACATAAAATCTCCGTAGACAATTTCAGTTTGAACTTTAATGGCTGTTGGGACTCGCACCTGGGAGGGGTGGCCTAGCACCCATATAATGAAGTTTCTGGTATACATGTGTGGCTTATTTAAATATAATCTTTTCTTTTTAATGGAGATATATTCTTTAAGCTGGTTTGTTAACTCTTGGTATGTTTTCTTTAAAGCTATCAGACAGGGACGATTGAGATTTGATTGGGAAGTGCCAATAATTTTTTTATAGGTATCATCCATAAGCTTTAGTAATTTTGTTGGGGATGTTGTTGTCCTGGTAAGATAATCAATGTTAAATGAAAGCAGATTAGTAAAAGCACACCATGATTGGACTGGATCCATTGTAATATTCTTCAACTTGTGAAGATATATGTATACTTCTGAAAAAAGATATTCCGGTGTGCATGATGGTAGTAGAACTCTGATGGTTCTTCCTGTATTAATTGTTGTTCTATTATCAAAATTAATTTCCAGTGACACTAAAACAGCTGCATGCTCAGAGAGGGGGGAATTCTTCAATTGAATGCATATCATGTTGTATAATGATGGTGAATAGAAAACCAGATCTGTAAGTGATGAATGTCTACCATTGTTAAATGACATGGCCTTCTCTGGCAGAAAGCCTCTTCCACTCATCATCGGAAAAGACAGCTGATGTAACCATTTGCCGGTGAAGATCTCATATGTCATGTTGAAATCTCCCAAAATAATCATCAGATACATAGCATTTGTGAACCTGGAGTTAAGTGTTTGTATAATTCTGTTTATAATAATGGGACCTGGAGGGATATAAACAATTGCTATGTTTAAGGTGATGGCTTTATGAGTAAATGTAATTATTAGCAAGTGCTCAACAATATATAGAATTTTGAAAGAATTAAATGGGCAGGCTTTATCAATGATAATGCCTGTACCCGCTGATGGAGTGTCAGATGTGTTTGAGAAGGCTGTATAGCCCTTGGAATTTAGCTTATCTGTAGGGTTGATTAGTGAGCCACTGTAGATTTTTGTTTTGATAATGCCCATGATCTGCGGTTTAACAATGTCGTACCATTTAGTGAGGAGGTCAATTTTTTGTGGGAAGTTTAACCCTCTAACATTAAAAACTCCTATTTTAATATCCATTATTTGTATGTGTGTGCACATATATATCAGAATCTAAGCCTAGAATAGGAAAGTTTTATTCTAAGATAAATTTAAATATTTTAATAAAGGAAGCTGTAGTATATTTTAATGGATCAATAAATATGCATTGTTCAGTTATTGTCTGTAGATTTGAGAGAAATATCACTGGATCTTGTTTTCATGTCTGTGAAGGAGTTTTGAGAGAAATATCACTGGATCTTGTTTTCGTGTCTGTGAAGGGGTTTTCAAGTGAAACTTTATTTATGTTTGTAATACTATCAATTTCTTCTTTCATCGGATTATTTTTTGAAGAGTATGTGGCAATTAGAGAGTCATTGTAACTTTGCATGATGTTAGCTTTTTTTCTAGAGACTGGAGGAGGGGAATCATTATCACTACTTACACATCCTAGAGCTTTGAGTTTCTTTGGATTATTATTAGATTTTTTTTTAATCGGCCAACCCAGTTTTCTAGTAATTTGTGAAGTTTCTGGAACCTGTTGGGACGGCAACACCACAAGCAATTCCATTATTTCAAGGGATGTTTTATTAAGAGAGGGTAAGATTTCTGGATTAGGAGAGAAGGAAACTACAATGCTATTGAGCCCTGTAGTATGTAGAATCACCTTTCCACTATTGCTAATGTCAATATAATTTTTTCCCTCAATATTATGGTCTGTCGATGGCACATCTTCATCTGCAGTCACTTCTTGATTACTATGGAAATCTTCTTTTGGACATTGATGTAAGGGGGATGTGCTCATATTACAATTATTACAATATAAAGCTGGACAGTTGCTAATAAGATGACCGCGTTCTTTACAATGAAAGCATTGCAGTTTTAGACTGTTTATAACAAGAAATAATGTCACTTCTTCATTTGCAACTTCTGTTGGAATATTTTCGGAATTAATGTTCTCTCCTTACTTTAAATCTATAATTGTTAGTAAATATTGGGATGGGTGTATTTTTAATCTGTAAAGGCTGAAAATCTATCACCTTCCCGAACGGTTTCATAAGTTTAATGAAATCTGTCTCTGAGTAACCTAGTTAAGTTTTTTTAATTAAGCCAGTAATAAAGTTTTCTCTGTTGGGATTGACTACAACTAATGCATATTGCCCCCGAGTTTTCATTTCTTGTCGAACAATTCTTTGCTTTCTTTGTTTACAAATTCAATAGCCAAATAACGCGGATTTGGATGATCTCCCACACGAACTATCAAATTCCATAGTTTTTTATTATTTATGTCTTTGAATAGAAGCACCTTAGGGAATCTATAAAATGAACAGTTTCTATCTGTAATTGCTATGACAACAGAGCATTCAGTGAAAAAATGTTTAAATGAATTGAAGAGATCCCTAGGGATGGTTTGATTAAAAACTTCAGAGATTTTTTTAAGGCTATCATTAGATCAAGGCTCTTTTATTGCATTAATGTAGGTTTCAGTAGTTTTTGGGGTAGATCTAGTTTCATCAGATCTCCTTCTGTAGAATGGTGAAATCTAGGTGCTAGCTGCATTTTTCTTTAATAAAACAATCGCAGATTATTTTCACTTTTTTTTTATAACCGTTGATGGTGATTTTGTGCATAGGAACTTTTAAACATGTTTGAGCTGGCAGACATAATGGCTGGATGTTGGACATTTAAGTCCATTATGCAATCAATCTGAGTTGCCTTTTTGTATTTCTCTTCTTTTTTTTAAAATTAATCTATTAGTTTTCTATTTTATAGTTATTAGAGATATAAAACTCTTACCTGTAATCAGTATATTTTATGATATTCTAATAAATTGAGGAGCATGATCTGAACGAGTGGTAAGCTAGAGGCGACCTCTGGTGACTCTTCTTCTTCTTATTATTATTATTATTATGATGATGATGATGATGTTTTAAAAGGCCTTTATTGTTTCAAAAGAATACAACATTAGTGGTTACATAGTAAATTAACTACTACAAGTTGATTACAAATTTTAACATTTACATTGTCATTTTGATAGAGTTCTTTCTGGATTTACATGAGCTTAAAACATAGTTCTTGTCTACATATAATATACTGAATTGTCCATTCTTTATAACTTTGCTGTTTGTCTAAGCAGGGACCAAGTAGCTGCATAAATATCCGGGCTTGTGATCTGCTTATCTCTAACTTGGAATTTTAATTATTCTCAAATGTGGCTGGAAACCTTCTGGGATTATTACCCAATACGAATGCACACCTAGTGCACCAAAGTGCATATAAGACAAATGTTGAGGCCCTTATGGCTGGTACAGACCTACCTTTGTATGTTGACATAATTTGTATCACTGTAGTGTTTTGTTTACTATATTCCCCCTGCAGAATGCATCTAGTCTGCTACATGGCCTACCAGTTGAAAATTATATGCTGTAAAGTCTCCTCAGCCATATGGCAAAGGCCACAGAAATGATCAACTGACCTGTACATTCTTCTGTGATGTAAAAAAATATTTAATAGGTAAAGCATTCAAATTAATTTTGATTATAAAATCTAGGAACTTAGGTTCTAGTTGCCATCTTTTGTGTTGCTTGATCTGTTTCCTATTTCTAGTATTGATGGGATCTCCTCATTGAGATTATTTTGATGTATAAACTTATATATTTTCCAATATTTATACTTTTGTTCAAATTGATCCAGGATTGTTCTTTCTCTCCTGCATTGGTAAATGGTGACTGCCAAAAAACAATCTTTTAGAGGGCGCCTATCTTCGGTGTTATCTGCTCTAAGTGTCTTAATTTAGGAAATTGAGTGAGTATAGCAATTATAGCATTCCTTGTTTTGAATGTTTGAAATGTTTGTAAGTTATGCAATCCCAGTCCATTTGCTATAAGAGGGTGATTGAGTTTTGCCATTGAAATTGCCACCATCTTTTTCCCCCAGATGAGTTTGCAACATATGGAATTAATGCATGCCATAAATTTTTTTGAAATTTCAACTACAGGCATATAATATGTTATCTTGGTTATTTTAAACTTGTTAATCAGTTGCACCTTTGCATATATGGACAAATATGCCATTGAGAGTGATTCAGCTATGCTTTTGACTTCTTCTTTGAGCTTGGCTTGGATCTGACATCTCATTCCAGTGGCTCTTAAAAAAAAGGAAAGCCTAAAAATGGAGTAGGTTTTGCGTGATACATTGGCCCACATGGCCTTCTAGTGAATAGTGTCCAGGCTTCAGTCTTTTCTAGGTTTATTCTCATTCCGTATTGTTTTGAGAATTGTTCAAGCACTGCCTGAAGCTGTGGTATTTGCTTCTTGGATGTCAAGAAGACTGTGATATTGTCCATGTATGTGAGACATGCAATCTTCTGTGTTGTACCAGGTATTTGAACTCCAATGAATGTACTATTGATTTATTCAATGTGGATTGATATAATAAATAAACATTAATGCACTGAGAGGAGACTCCTGGAATAGTGATTGTGTTGGGATGAATGAGGGTCAATTTCTGCCATTCATAGTAACATAAAGTACTCTGCTCAGTATCAAGTTTGCAATCAAATATAGCAGAGCTTTGGGTATTTTAGTCTGCTTGAGCATATCCAGTAGCACAGGGATTCTCACTGAATCAAAAGTTGAAGCAATATCTATCTGCACCACCATTGTGCTGTATTTTTCTTTACTCTAGTGGCTATCATCATGGTCTTGAATAACAATGCTGCTTGCACTGTTGACGATGTCTTCTTTGCAAATTGTGATTCACTAATGGTCGGTAAAATATAGAGCTCAATCTTATCTTTTATAATCTTTTCCAATATTTTAATAGGAAGTGGCCCCATAGATATTGGTCTAAACTCATTTGGCATTGGTATGCTTTTCTTTTTCTTATTATATGGCACTATTGTCATGGGGTATATCCCTGTGGTTGGCTTAATCTCTTGAGCAAGAAGGATTTAGCAGTAAAAAAACATAAATTCTTGAGAATGAACAGTCATATCCCATGGCCACCTGGGTGACAAGCATTGCTGATAGTTTTCATTTTCTCCATTACATCATTTTCGCTAACTGGTAATTCACTCTCAACCTCTCCAAACATTTTTGGAAGGAAGAAAATGTGGGGCTCAGCACTTAACTTATCTTGGAAGTATTTGAACAATGGCATAATCATATTATTATTATTATTATTATTATTATTATTATTATTATTATTATTATTATTATTATTATTATTATTATTATTATTATTATTATTATTATTATTATTATTATTATTATTATTATTATTATTATTATTATTATTATTATTATTATTATTATTATTATTATTATTATTACTACTACTACTACTACTACTACTACTACTACTACTACTACTACTACTACTACTACTACTACTACTACTACTACTACTACTACTACTACTACTACTACTACTACTACTACTACTACTACTACTACTACTACTACTACTACTACTACTACTACTCCTACTACAACAACAACAACAACAACAACAACAACAACAACAACAACAACAATAACAATAACAATAACAATAACAATAACAATAATAATAATAATAATAATAATAATAATAATAATAATAATAATAATAATAATAATAATAATAATAATAATAATAATAATAATAATAATAATAATAATAATAATAATAATAATAATAATAATAATAATAATAATAATAATAATAATAATAATATTTTATTATTTGGGATATATTGAATATTTATTAGCATCTATTTTTGATTCTATTTCACTTTATATGATTATCTTCTCATCTTTAATACCTGTGGCAATGGAATTTACATTCAAGCAGAGGTGTAGAATACCATTGATAGATTAGCCATCAATGACAAGCCAGATTGCTGCTATACAAAACACAACTACAACCATATATCCTGGCTTTAGCATTCTTCCATACTTCTAGAACAACACCTGGTCCCCAGAGCACTTTATTTTGAGAACACATCTCAGGTGCCATCCAGCCATACATATCAAATATATAGCCAGCATACTCAAGTTAACTCACACTCTTGATTAGGGGACCCAGCACAGTATTACTTAACATGAAGATATTTAAAAATTTTAAATTACTGGTGACACAGTTAAAAAAGAGAGAGAATACAGACCAAATAACATTTAAACAAACAATCTTTTATTCACACAAACACATTTAAATAGGTATAATAAATGTTAACACAGAACATAAATAAATGAATACACATTTCTTGTTAATAATTTACTATTATAAATGTCCATTATAATTCATTTCATTAAAGAAATATATCTGTTAGAAAATTTATGGTTCAAATGTATATTTGCTTAGGTTTTATTATGTTGAGATGATGTCATCTTTTCTGCAGTTGACATTTCCTTTGGTTTAACCTTTCTGATGGCTGGCTTACTTAACATGAAGATATTTAAAAATTTTAAATTACTGGTGACACAGTTAAAAAAGAGAGAGAATACAGACCAAATAACATTTAAACAAACAATCTTTTATTCACACAAACACATTTAAATAGGTATAATAAATGTTAACACAGAACATAAATAAATGAATACACATTTCTTGTTAATAATTTACTATTATAAATGTCCATTATAATTCATTTCATTAAAGAAATATATCTGTTAGAAAATTTATGGTTCAAATGTATATTTGCTTAGGTTTTATTATGTTGAGATGATGTCATCTTTTCTGCAGTTGACATTTCCTTTGGTTTAACCTTTCTGATGGCTGGATTTTTGGTCTCCAGTGATGGCTTCTTGACTTTCTTTACATTATTCTGCTGGACAATGAGAAAAAGAGAGATGTGGCATAGCAGCATCTATGTCATGTTTTAGGTATTGGTTTCAGGTGAGAACAGTTGATGGAGATGAGAACTCTGGACATGAAGCCCAGTCAAACACTCCAATGGTTTCCTAGCAATGCATGTTGCTAGCTTCTGCAGCCTCTTCATTTATATTTCTGCCACATCTGAGGGTCATGATAACTATGCTGTCAGTGATGAATGGATGTGATGGATTGAAATATTAGACACACTGTTCAACAACTTTTTCAAAGATTCTCAAAGAGTTTTGGAAAACTCTATGCAAACTAAAACTGGATAACAATATACTACTGCCTTTTTCATACCTAACTCTCCCATTGTTTATTTTTTTATTATGTCTTTAATCTAGTTTAATTAATTTTTACATTTTATTTATCTAATATTTATTAGATTCATCTAACATGTTATTGACCAGGAATCTTTTAAAATTAATTGCATTCCTGCCAGTGAGATAGTTTACAAAAATTTCTTTTCTTAATTAATTTTACTTTAATCTTTTACATTTATTTATTTCTAAACATTTTTTTTCTTTTTAATTTATAAAAAGAAGAGAGAGTGGGTTTTAAATCTTTCCCCACACTCATCCTTACTAAAACAGCTTTGTTCTAAAAAAAAAAAAGATGCAATCTTTCATTTTCTTCAAAATTATATTTTAAAATCTACTTTTAAATATATTTTTCTTGTTTTTCTCTCATATTTTTTTTCTTTTTCATAACTTATTAATTTATTTCAACACATATGATGCAGATATATATGTATATTTTATAACATATATCTCATTAGTGTTACAATATATATAGAACTTCATTTATCTAAGTATAATTAACAGCACTATTGCATTAACATTTTGGCTATCTTGCATCTACTATCAACAGAATAAAGAATATTATTTTAAAAACAATTTTAATAAAAATAAAATGAGAAAATTTTAGAAATGAGAAGATCAAGTGGTGACAGTATGTAAGTAAATTAATATTTTGATTAAAGGATTTTTAAAAAATTCCAAATGAGTGGTAACTTAGATATATCATCATGTTTGCTTATACAAACTGTTTCCCTAAAAGTCCCAATGACATTTTCGATTTTTCTTCACTAATGAGTATCACATTTGAATAGGATCTGAGTGCTTGAAAAAAATATATTATGCCTAGAATTATCATTAAGAGACAGTGATGATGATGTTTTACTATTTCAGCATATTCATATTTCTTAATAATGGTATGTGATCATTAGTCAGAGTGGCTTAAAATGTTGTCTAAACTTTATTTATAATTTTATAAACTCATATACACCATGTGCAGTTTGTGGAGCCTCTTTTATAGAAATGCCCAATCGTATTATCAATTCTAGTTAGTACTAAAGCAGCATTCATCCTCATCAACACTGTTTTTTTGTGTTATGGATATTAATCACAATATAGATTTTTTTACATATCAAATTCATATCCAGATATGGTACTGACCACAGAAGAAAAAGTCAGAGATTATCAAGATTCTTGGAAATCAGACTGTGTCAACAAATGTGATGATATATCTAAATTAAAGTCCATTAGAAAAAAATGTTGAAGTTCAGTAATAAAAAAAACCTGATAATTTTATCATGTGTTTGAAGTGTTAGTATTCATTCATTTATAGTTAAAATCTGCAAAGCGCATGGGCAACAGTTTAATGCTGTTTAAATATTACAGTTTATAAACATCGCGCTATATAAAATAAATTGATTTATTTTTGATTTGTTGGATGGATTTTTTAACGTATTCCGTTTGTTGTTGTTTGAAGTGCCTCTATAATAGTTTTTAAAATAAGATTCTTATCCACTTAATAATAGATGAGCCAAACTGTTGATTACAATAGTATTGTTAATTATACTTGGTTGAATTCAGACAATATATTGTACATGTCTTTTGGCCATGAAAAATCTTCATGTTAATGTATATGTATAAATGTTGTTTTAATATCTCCGAATATGTTTACTGAAATCATTTAAATTAAAAAAATTTTTTTGTTTAATTTTTAGAGATTTTATCCAATCAAAAGAGATACTCCCTCTCCTACCAAATATAATTGTCAAAGAGATACTTTTGATGTTGTTGATCGTTTAGTAAGCCTCAAAAGATATCCATTTGGTCAGAGTGCTAATCGTTTTCCTCCTTTTCAAGTTGATAAATATATTCCTGGTAAGAACTATAATAAAATATGGAAATGCCATATAATTTATAATACCAATTCTAATTTTTGTTAATAATATTTTAATATATAATCATATACAAACTGTTCATTCACTGATAAGGTTTTATCTATCATCAGTTTATTTGTCTAATCAATTTTAATTTTTTTCATACTTCTGTCAGTATTTTTAACAGCATTGTTTTTTAGTGATCTTTTGTATTATTATTGTAATTATCATGATTAGCATAATTAGTGATCTTCTGTATTTGTTATCTAAAAGGATTACATTACTAAATTTATTTTTAATATATAGGGTATATGAGCACAGACTTTCACATGACCTACCCCTCACCACTCTATCTCACATCATTGATACGCTTGAACCCATATATGTTGAAAAGATAAATAGTCACCAATATATGTATTTTATGCTAAACCAGCAATCATCAGTTGGTCCATATTATCATCTCTACACATGTATGTAATAAGTGCTCAGATATATATTATGATAGCAAATCCTCATACTTTAATGGACAGGCTTCACTCCACTCCACACTCCAACTCTTCAACTGTCCATCCAATTGAAATCTGATGATGATGGAATGCTCAAAGGCCACCCTGAGGCTGAGATTCTTGTCACACCCATATTGACCTAAAGTCAATCTGACCCCTCATGTACAGGACATAATCCATTTAATTCATATACAAGGGATGGGCAGACATTTTTACTAAGTAACTGAAATACAGGCTTATTATATACTTGTGTCTATATATGTAATATATAGGGTATATAAGCACAGACTTTCACATGACCCACCACTCACCATTCTATCTCATATCACTGATACACTTGAACACATATATATTGAAAATATAAATAATCACCAATATATGTATTTCATGCTAAACCAGCAATCATCAGTTGGTTCAGATTATCATCTCTCCACATATATGCAATAAGTGTTCAGATAGTGTATCAGTGATATGAGATAGAGTTGTGAGTGGTGGGTCATGTGAAAGTCTGTGCTCATATACCCTATATATTACATATATTCATACAGGTATATAATAAGCCTGTATTTCAGTTATTAAATTTATTTTTGTTATTTTTTTATAAGTTGACTGTGTGATTTTTTATTCAAATTTCATATCATTTCTTTCATCAGATATCTATAATATTTTTTCTGAAGTGAATTTACCAGAAGTTCTTTCACAAGTCTATATTTTTCTTTAATTAGCTTCAATCCTCTTTTGTTTTCTTTCATTTTGATAATTATCTACTATTCTAATTACTATTTTGCACTATTTTTTGCAATTTAAAAAATGTCAGTTTGCAAGTAAATACACTATCCCCTTTCTGTTCTTTTTCTCCATACAAATTGGCATTAAAAACTATCAACAAGAAGAAACATTTATAATAGAATGTGGCCATTTCAATTCCATGAGAGGAAAAAATGGACAAATAAAAGTTCTATTAGTGATGAATTTTATGATGACTATACAAAGAAATATATGAATCATAAATATATTCATGTGTAGAACAGTCTGATCCAATATTATGTTTATATAATAATTTATGGTGCTCTCTTTTAAATTCTTGTACAGTAATTTTTTTTTCAAAAGATTTCAGTATATTATCTAATTGTGACTCTTTATTCATTCTATTCTCATCCATCTCTCTCTAATGAAAGCATATATTACACTTCTTTAGAATGTCTTTGAAATAATCTTTATCTTTATAAATGTAAACAGATCTACATTGTCATGAACATCATGCTCAGGTTCACCATAAAATATCCTTTTAAGAAGTGCTGCATTGATCATTTATTACACCTGTCTAAACCAATGAAGGTGCAATTTTACTCTATAGCAGGGGTGGCCAAGACATTGACCGCAAGATTTCTGGAAGTGAACTGTGAAACTGACATGAATATTGACAAATTATAGTGATAAATTCAGAGCTGCTTTGAATATAAAAAATAATAAATAATAAAAAAAGTAAAAATTCTAAATTATTATCATTTAAAAATAGTTACATTTAAAATAACACCTGTTGTTATTGTCAATCTCAAAAATAAACCCAGGTTGAAAAAAGCTAAAAAGAATTAAATTATTTTTTGTGTAACACTAGAGCTAAAATTTTTTAAGAAATATTTAATTACCATTTTCCCAAGGAGAAATTAAAATAACTTGTCCTGGAGAAACAAGGATTTTAATGATCTAATTTTAAAACAAAGAAGTTGTGAATTTTTAAAAACACTTAGTATAGTAATTTAATAAATATTTTATAAAGCGACATGGACAAATTGTAATACTAGAGGGAGCTGAAGTAATTTAATAGTAGTGGTATAAACATATCTTCAACAGTTTGTATCTTATTGAAAAAAAATCATCAGTTCATATCTTCTAAAAATGTCACCAATATTTCTGAGTGCCTAAAAAGCCTTTATAAAAAAAAACACCCCTCCAATTTGTAAGTACATTCTAAAAAAAACAGGACTTTTTCCATTGTGGATTACATTCCAGCAAAAATATATTTTTTCTAACTTTTGATTCTAAGTGCTGAAAAAAAGATAGTCAGCCTCAGGCACAACCTCATCAAAAAAGTTGCCCCCAACATCTAAAAGTTTGGCCACCCCTGCTCAGTAATATTACATCCAATATGATTTGTATTATGACCTTGCCATTATATTTTTAAAAGTTTATGGAACAAACACTTTTACATAAAGTTTTTAAAATGCTTTTCTGTTGTTATCAATAGAGGTCCAAATCTCACATCCATATAATAAAAAGAACTAACAACTCTCTATATAGCTAATTTAATTGTAATAGTTAATTTTCATAATAGGATTCTCTCTCTTGTTAAAAGCAGTAGCACATTAGAGGTTGTGCTGCACCTCGACTTCTATTTCTATGTAAAAAAAAGCTGATAAGATATGTTAATTAGTGCCACATTCTCAAGTTGATAAACATATAAGATCAAATTTACAGAAGATTTTTCATTCTATTTATTTTAACTCAAGGCCATCTAGTGCAACTTATGGTATTTGAAAAAGTCTAGTTTGTAATGTTATATCTAAATTTGCAGCTTAGTTTCTAGCTATTGACTGTCTTTATTGATGAACATTGGATTTGTGTTTACATATGCAAACCCACTATTTCTTTTTCTTCTATTTATAATAATAATAATGTTTAATAATAATTAAATACTTAAACATCTTAATCTTTTGGAACCAAGATAATATGTTTGTATAATTATATAGACCTTACACTTGGCCAACAATTATAGATTTTACTGACCCTGTTTTAACCTAATAATAAGTATTTACTCTTCATTAAAAAAATACCAGCAGTCAAAAGCTAGAAATGGATTTGGGTAAGATGATGCCATTTATTGTGCATTGATTACTCAAGCTAAAAGTGGGTGACTCTGGAAATGAGATAGTTAAGTAAATTATTTTACAACAATTAATGTAATTAAGTCAGGATTCCATCCATAAAGATTAACTCTTCAAATATGTTTAGCCTTCAGTTTGGATAAAAATTGTGGCAACTTAAAATGTTTTTTCACATAATTATTATTTTAAAATAATAAAAATATTTAAATGTATGTAAATAAGTCAATTATTTTATATAGCGCGATGTTTATTTTATAAACTATAATTTTAAACAGCATTAAACTGTTGCACATGCGCTTTAGATTTTTAAATATAAAATGAATGAATACTAACACTTCAACAACAACATGATAAAGTCTTTGGAAAAGATAGAATGGCCATCTATCTTTTCGAACCCAAATGCTTTTGTATGGGCGAATCTTAAGTGTTTGAAAGTGAAAGCGTAAAGTTATTAAATAATCACTTTAAATTACTTTTACATGCTTGAATGAATGACGCTAGTGAAATTTATTAGAATTTACGATACGTCATTCTTCTTTGAAATTAAATGTATGTAAATAAGTCAATTATTTTATATAGCGTGATGTTTATTTTATAAACTATAATTTTAAACAGCATTAAACTGTTGCACATGCGCTTTAGATTTTTAAATATAAAATGAATGAATACTAACACTTCAACAACCACATGATAAAGTCTTTGGAAAAGATAGAATGGCCATCTATCTTTTCGAACCCAAATGCTTTTGTATGGGCAAATCTTAAGTGTTTGAAAGTGAAAGCATGAAGTTATTAAATAATCACTTTAAATTACTTTTACATGCTTGAATGAATGACGCTAGTGAAATTTATTAGAATTTACGATACGTCATTCTTATTTGAAATTAAATGTATGTAAATAAATCAATTATTTTATATAGCGCGATGTTTATTTTATAAACTATAATTTTAAACAGCATTAAACTGTTGCACATGTGCTTTAGATTTTTAAATATAAAATGAATGAATACTAACACTTCAACAACAACATGATAAAGTCTTTGGAAAAGATAGAATGGCCATCTATCTTTTCGAACCCAAATGCTTTTGTATGGGCGAATCTTAAGTGTTTGAAAGTGAAAGCGTAAAGTTATTAAATAATCACTTTAAATTACTTTTACATGCTTGAATGAATGACACTAGTGAAATTTATTAGAATTTACGATACATCATTCTTATTTGAAATTAAATGTATGTAAATAAGTCAATTATTTTATATAGCGTGATGTTTATTTTATAAACTATAATTTTAAACAGCATTAAACTGTTGCACATGCGCTTTAGATTTTTAAATATAAAATGAATGAATACTAACACTTCAACAACCACATGATAAAGTCTTTGGAAAAGATAGAATGGCCATCTATCTTTTCGAACCCAAACGCTTTTGTATGGGCGAATCTTAAGTGTTTGAAAGTGAAAGCGTGAAGTTATTAAATAATCACTTTAAATTACTTTTACATGCTTGAATGAATGACGCTAGTGAAATTTATTAGAATTTACGATACGTCATTCTTATTTAAAATTAAATGTATGTAAATAAGTCAATTATTTTATATAGCGCGATGTTTATTTTATAAACTATATCAAGCATGTAAAAGTAATTTAAAGTGATTATTTAATAACTTCACGCTTTCACTTTCAAACACTTAAGATTCACCCATACAAAAGCATTTGGGTTCGAAAAGATAGATGGCCATTCTATCTTTTCCAAAGACTTTATCATGTGGTTGTTGAAGTATTAGTATTCATTCATTTTATATTTAAAAATCTAAAGCGCATGTGCAACAGTTTAATGCTGTTTAAAATTATAGTTTAAAAATATTTAAAATGTAATCATCATTTGAAATAAAAAGCAAACTTACATTACTGACTTCAATACCATAATGTAAAAATATTTTTTATTAAATTTTCAAATGCATAAGTTTTAACAACTTTCAAAGAAAAGATAAAACATTTATATAACAACATTATGTTTCAAAATAATGAAAGTGGTTTTAAATGATAAAAAGTAACGTTAACAATACAAAAAACTTAATTATTGCTCTGTTAACAATGTATATAAAAATTGCAAGTTGGTACTTGTATTTTAGAAATATTTTTTATCTTTAATTATTATCTGCCTTTTATGAAAAAAAAAAAATCAGTTAAAATATAGATTCACTTCCATTACATTAGAACATGCCATGATATGATATTATATGTTGAACTTATCAGAGATTACAATCCCACAGATTATGTAAAAGGATAACATTGATGCTAACAAA
Organism: Epiperipatus broadwayi; assembly: GCA_028023455.1. Classification (NCBI taxonomy): domain Eukaryota; kingdom Metazoa; phylum Onychophora; class Udeonychophora; order Euonychophora; family Peripatidae; genus Epiperipatus; species Epiperipatus broadwayi. The sequence continues at coordinate 6,457,665 of JAQFVV010006244.1, read as the reverse complement.
ATCCTATGTTTTTTTCAGTATATTCTAACTTTGTCAAAAAGTCAAAAGCTTATATAATTAGCATAAAATTAGACACATATTATTTACTTACCCAAGTAAAATTGAGTTTAAAACCTTAGTATATGTAAATTTTAAGTTTTTATTTAGAATAGTATATTTAAAAGGTAAATATGGTTTCTGATATGTGTAGGTATAAGTCTGGTGGTTTTCAGTAAAAAAGCCCATAGCTAGAAACTAGTCTGATGAATTAAATATGCTATTATCATGCAATATCTATTGATTATTTAAATTTACAATATATACATATAAAACAAAATAAATATCCGCTAATATCAATAATACAATAACAAAACTTAAATATATTCCAAACAACGGTAAACAATTTATAATACAATATAAATAAAAACTCAATAAAAACTCATAAAGAAATATTTTTGATTATATTCATAATCATTTTCAACTCAACTTTCAAAATGGAATTATCTATTACCAACCGGAAATATTTCTTTATGAGTTTTTATTGAGTTTTTATTTATATTGTATTATAAATTGTTTACCATTGTTTGGAATATATTTAAGTTTTGTTATATATATATATCCAGAATGAACAACCCACAAGTTAAAAATAGACAAAGAAAATCACATGCTCTTCTGTTTTTATAATTCCTATTAATGAACAAAATAATAAATTTGATCCAGAATATAAACGGAGAGCTTTGCTAATTTCTCAACAAGCTTTGAGACAAATGCTTACCAAGAGAAAGCATTTAATATATCTCTACCTGAAAATCAACCCCCATCCCCTGACCATGGTTTCATGCTTTTGGCACTCCTCAGAGAAGCACTAGGATAGCTTCAGTTCTGAAGCTATCCTAGCACCACTCTGAGGAGTGCCAAAAGCATGAAACTAAGTTACCCTAGCACCTCTCTGGGGATTTCCAAAAGCATGAAACCATGGTCAGGAGATGGGGGTTGGTTTTCAGATAGAGATATTTTAAATGCTTTCTCTTGCTAAGCATTTATCTCAAAGCTTGTTAAGCAATTAGCAAAACTCTTTGTTTATATCCTGCAGGCTTAATAAAAAAGAAATGAAGTCATGGGATATATGACTATTTTTTATTTTTTTAATCCAGAATACTTTCATTATTATTTAATCCCAACTTATACTTTTCAGAGTTTTGCAAGTTTTCTTTTTAGATAGTGTTTTAATAAAGAATGGAGTGTTGCCTCAATTTCACTTTAATAAATGACTTATTATTATTTATTGATTTTTTGATATCAAGGAATCTTTTATCATCTTTATATAATAATTATTGTCCCCAATTTCTTTAAAGTTTTCTGTTTTTGAGTATTTAATATTAATTTTGCTTGTTGAAGGTAGCAAACCTATAAAACTTTTCAAACCAATCTATTTTTAGATCTACTTTATCATTGATTTATATTTTTGTTCCCATTCTAGAAATCTGATAGTTTTTATTTACAAATACATTATCTTTTTCAATAAATAAGCCACTTTATTTCTGATTCTTTTAGATTTCTACTTCCAGTAATTATATTTAGAATTCTGCATCCATTTGAATTTCATTATTTTTGAATTTTGTTTTTTCCTATCCACTCTTTCCATTGCCATTCACCATTTAGTAATTTCGTGGCAAGCAGCTTAGTTCAAATCTCATCAAGATTTGTGTTGCAATCTACATTTTTGCATAGTTTTGCAGAGCTTTTATTTTTGTCATAAATGCTATTATATATAAATTATTATATATAGATGCATATTATATATTAATAAAAAAATATTTTTTTAAAAGGAAAGTGTTTTCTATTTTATTTTTTTTTTTCTAATCAAAATGCTACTCTAGGTTATATACTTCACGATAATTTGTTCTGGAAATGTGTTGTTTATTAAATGTTAATTTTTGGATTGTACCATCAAATAATTAGACATAAAATCTGACTCAAAAGCAATTCTAAGAGATGTATGATTTATTATTATTAATGAAACAGTGTTATATTCGACACTTTCTGAATATTGATTTTTTTATATCTTAATTCAATTTTTATAATTGATTGCAAACTTATTTTTTTCGGTAGTGGTGTATAAATATAAATGTATAAATTAATGCGATTTTCTCTGATTCAGTTTTTTCTCCCCTAAAAATGTAAAAAGTACTTCAGTATCAACGAATGGAATGCTCGATTTAATCAGTTTTTTTTTTTAAAACAAAAAAAAAAAATTTGATCATTTTACAGTACATTAGATTTAAAAAGAAGGAAAAAAAGGGGAATCACGGTGTGAATGCTAATTTTGTCTCTGTCAGGAACCAACACCCTGAAAGCTTTCATGTAAACAAATTATTTGAAGTGTTTTTTTTTTTGTTTCTTATCACTGATAAGATAATGCTGAATTTTTTTAAAAAAAGATGTTTCAAGCTGTGAAAAACAGAATTCCATCACCAAAATTAAAACTATTTTAATTGTTTTAAAGTGTAACATCCAACCGTTAGAGCTTTATATTAAAATTTAATTTAATTTACTTTTTAAATGAAACGTAAAATAAAAGCGTGGAGACCAATTTGTTTAAATATTGTTGTTACTACTGCCTTTTACTGATTTCTAGGATATTATGTCGGCTTTCAGAGACTAGCTATTGCTTTCAACACACTGTCTTTTCTCAATATTTTATCTTTATTTTTTATTTTACTGTTCTCAAGTTATTTAGGGTGTAAAAAGTCTCCTACAACGTGCGGCCTGTGTATAATATTTAAATATCTGACCATGAGTAGACAAAAATAATTGAATGTGAAGGTACATGAATTAGCGATGGACAGACTCAGCTAAACATCTTTTATGAACCTCAATAATATTTACAGACTAAATACACTTATAGGTTAAATATATGCTTAAGATGAATAGTTAAACCACTAAAACATCACATGATCACCATTTCTTATGCTTACACAAGCTGTTAAAATAGTTGCAACTCACTCCATACAGTAGTGCTACCCAGTGCCAACCATATTAATCAATGGATGTCAAAAGGTTTGTGCGTCAAAATCCCTATCTAGTACCTTGTCATCCAATATCCATAGACTAGTTTCTAGCTTTTGGCCTTTTCTAGCATCCATTGATTACTATAGCTTGCACTAGGTGGCACTACTGTATGAAGAAAATATGAGTGATTTAGTCTGCAAGTTGTGTAAGGAAGGCATAAAAAATATTAGGCATCTGTTGATTCATTGTAAATGCTTGAAAGCAGAAAGGGTACAAATAATGAAGTTATGGAAGACTAAATATAAACAAAGTGATTATACAGAAAGTGGGTTATTGATTTTGATGCTGGATTTGGGGAAAGATGAGGGGGATTTAGATATGAAGGCCATGGAGTTGACAAAGATTTTGTTGTGGAAATGAGATGGAGCAGGATATGGAGAAACTTAGGATGGGGAATGGAGGGTGAAGGTAAAGTGGCTAACAGGTTTCTCTGGACATAGTTTCTGAGAGATTCCTGACTCCATATAAGGAGAAGTCACAGAGCATCACATCACAGTGCAATGTATATTGTAAGAAGTTAAGTGTTCACTTACTTAAATAGTTTTTTTTAATGTGTCAAAGCGTCGTCCGGAAAGTGAACCCTGGGACAACTATTTGTAAGGGAGCTGTGCTAACCACTCGGCCACCAATGCTTGACACTTACTTAAATAGTTGCAAAATGAATATATAACAATCATAAATTAGACTGGGATGGCCTATATAAGTTTTTAGAATTTATGTTTTCAACACAGATTCTCTGAATTAGGCTTCTCTTGAAGATTTTTCATTACTTCTAGTGAAGTTGAAGTTGCCTATTGCATGAGCAAATTTTTCTGTTTTTGTTTTTATAAATGTGTGTCTATTATTTAGAATCAAAGTGACTAATCACGCTATAGGCATAAATAAGGAGGTAATAGAGGCAAACACAATTGAGGATTATTGGAATTCTCTAAGCTTAATTCACTAATTAAATTTTCTAGTTTTTTCCTACATTTTGATAAACATATTTTTTAATAAAATTTTTAGATATGAAATGAATATCAGAGTTAATTAATCAACAATTTAATTCTTATAGTTTTGTACATAATTTAGATATTTATCCTCTAATTATCTAACTCCCAAAATGACATATTGACTTTCTATATATTTGACTGACAGTTGCAATTTTCACAATAACATTATATTAAAGACAATACTAATACTATTTCATATTCAGAGAAAATACTTTTATGCATTGTTTTTTTTTTTAACATAACATTTCACTTTGGCAAAGATGATCAATACTGAAGCAGTCAGATCTAAGTTCGATCCTAGCTTCATGATCTTTCACATATAGCCAACTTCAAACCCGTGTACTAACCTTGAATTTCCGATGCAATGAGGCTTTATACGTTCAGTCCATGCTAGTTTCCTTAAAGAAAAACTATTATAAATGAGTGTTAAAATTTACTCATTTGAGATTTAAAGTAATCATTTCTATTAATAAATTCATGTTAGAATTATTCATGAATTTATATATATTATAACTGCGTAGATTGTACGTATATATTTATAAATATTTAAATGTACATATTCATTCTAAAGTTTCATTGCGTCGGAAATGTTTTATTTTACTTTAAATAGTTTGTTCAAATTTTTAGTGATTAAAAGCTACATTCTTTCGATAAGCTTTCAGATTGCCCCTTTCCAAAAACAATGGGTAAAGTTTTTATTAATTAGAAAAAGATAAGTATTTAAAATGTAAGGACGGTCCTAATTAAAATCATTTTCTGATTTTAAAAATTCATTTTCTAATTAGAAAAAATGAATTCAAGTTAATGAGTTTGAAAGCCTTATCAAAAGAATGTATCTAAAAACAACCAGTAAATTTTTGTAAGACTGATTAGGAAAGAAACGCTAGCCTGAAGGCATCAGAGGACAGATAAATAGCCCAGAAAAAGTTTTCAAGCAGCGATTATTCCTCATTAAGGGAAGCCATATATATTTCATTAGAGAAGAAGCCGCCCAGTTAAATTATGAAGTAAAATAGTGTTTCTACCATGGGGCTTAACTTCAAGAGTCTGACTACAGTTCCTTAAGTCTCCTGAAAATCTTCAATGTGGCTGCAATATAAAAATTCATATACCAATTGTAAGCTGCCAAAACCTTAGAGAAATCCGTTAAAATGCTATTCACATAATTTTCAAAATGTGCGCATACGTTTCATCCGACTGGACTCTGCCCTGTGGAAACTCAGAAGCCAACCATGAAGAAATGGTAATATCTTTCCTTTTGAACCTGGCCAGTTCTGAACTTTAAGTTAAAACATCTTTAAGCTATCTACTGTAAAATTGTCTTTTTATTAATGTTATTTTAAATTATGTAGTAATTCTCTATCTATCTCTAGTCTTTAAATTTAATATCTGTTAACTTTCCTTTCTTACGATGGTGGTTCATTTATTTAACCCTATTATATATTTGCTAGATGATTATTAATATAATTTTTTTTTATTATATGCCAATAATAACTTCAACTCAATAATAATTTCCTTCATTGCATTTGCCTTGTTAAATAATATTATATTTATTTTTATAGTAATTCTTACCCACTAGAACTAATTTGATACAGTTCTATTAATTATCGAGTTGAAGGATTTATACAATTTTTGCTATTTTATTAATGGCTAATAACAACAAATTATTAGCTCAATTTCTATCCTATGCTCCCGGCCACTTTACTGAGTTTATAATATCTATTTATTCACATTAATATATTGTTTCTCAAAAAGGTTGATAAAGGAGTTAAATGAATATATTCTAATTCAAATTTTATACTTTCTAGTAATATTCAGGAAGGGCATGGGATTTAGGGCATAATTAATATAATTTCTAATTGCATTAAATATTTTTTGATTAAAGCACGTTTGACTTTAATTTAACTTGATCAGGTCATCACATAGAGCACTCTTTATATAAATTGGGTTTTATTATTTAAATATGATGATTACCAAGTCATCATTTTCCGAACATTGCTGACGCGAGCCATCTCCTGTTTCATAGGCTTGTCACCGGTGATATTTCTATTAGTTTAATTATCTAGGAAGAAAGCACTTCTTCCACTTGCTCGTTTTTGGAACACCAAAGGCTCATGGCTATGACCCGGCCTGGTTTCCTCTCATACTTAAATCACCGACCAGCCATCATATTTATCGTGTTCATTTTTATAGCTCATAAGTCGTCAGTACCGTTTATTTCTCAGTTCCAGTAAAGCCCGCTCTAATGCTCTTAAATCGTGATGAATTGATTTTATTAAAGTCAAACAAATTCATATTTATTTATAATTAAGTAAGTTTTCTATTAAATATTAAAGTTATGCCCTAAATACATATCTTGCTCTTTGTGAATTGATTTACGAATGTGAAAATAAATATCACATTCTTTCCTTTAGAATCAGAATAATAATTTCAGTCATAGCCAAATACCTTTATCTACCTTTATTTTCTTGTTGGGGGCATAGACATATATTTATCATATAATATTGCGTAATAATATTGGCATATAATAAGGACTGCTATTCTTGTTGTAAATATAAATTCCGTTTAAAGACTAGAGGTAATCTATATAATCACAATCTAAAAGTTGAACAAAATTATAATTATTATTAAACATTTCATTAACACATTTGGTTTTTTTTTTACTTTCTTTTTATTCAAATTATTTTAATATTAATGCTCACTGTCTGTATTGGCAACCCGAACATATATATATGAGTTGACTTATAAAGATTCTTAGTTATTTTATTATACTTCATTAGAGTTAAATCAGGGGTCTCATTAATCATCATCATCCATTGAGCTAGTTCCTTGGTGCATAGTCATGTACCATTGATATATGTCATCCATTGATTTGATCTGAGCTCGTGAGTTGGGTTTGAATTCAGTTTTGGTTCAGCTGAGTTTGAATCCAACTTGCAGTTTAGGTTGGTGGGTCTTTTTGACTGGTACAATACCAAAGTTAAATTGATGTTTTAATTAATATTTTTCATGTTTTCTCTGAGCATGAAATGGATTGGTTTTGCCTTTAAATTATTATATTTAAGTGATGGAGGGATAATAGTTTTTACTATAACATTAGATTATATAATAATAAAGATAAAAGATTATGTGTTCCACAAAATTATCATAGCATAAAAAACAATAAAGATGAAAAAATATATTCATCATCATAAAATAAAAATAAAGAATATAATTCTTTTTAAAGTTATTAACTCATAGATTGCTGATTTTCTTATGTTTGCTATAAAATAAAATAAAATAAAATATTTTTAGTTTTAAATTATTCTACATAAAATTTTGATTAAAATGTTATCTAGTATTCTTACTAATTATTAATAATAGTTTTTTTTATTTTTTTAAAAAAAATAATTATTATATATTAATATAAAATAAAACAAAATTGAAAAAAGAATGGAATTTAAACAAACAAACTTAATATTTAAAAAAAAAAAAAAAATATATAAAAAAAAAAAAAAAAACTTCCCACCCCCACTTAAAAAAAAAAAAAAGAAAAATTTCTCCATATATTAGTTATTCCCAAAAAAATATTAATTATTTTTTTTTTTTTTTTTTTTTTTTTTTTTTTTTTTTTTTTATAAAAAAATATATACACACACAAAAAAAACAAAATTTATATTAATAAAAAAAAAAAAAAATAATTACTACTATTTTTTTTTATTTTTTTTTTAATTATATTTTTTTCATAAAAATTAATTCTTTTTACAACACAAAAAAAATTTTTAAAAAAGGGAGGAATCTTATAAAATATTATAGGAGTAGTTTTTTTATTAATTGATTGTTTTAAATAATTAATAAATAAATTAAATAAAACCATTTCTTCAAACCCACTTCAAACAAACCAAAAAAAAACCATTCTTTTAAAAGAAAAAAAAAATTGGATAACTGAAAAAGAAAAGAAAAAAATCCTCCATTCAAATAAACAATAACATTTTTATTATTATCAGATCTATAATTATTTTTATTAAATATAATATTTCTAGTAAATTCATAAATCAATATAATCAGAAGCAAAATTATTAAGACTTCTATTCCTACAACAAAAATTCAATAAAGAAACTTGTCTAGCTTTATTATATTTTTTAATTTCTTTTTTTGCTTAATAAATGACTGCAAAATAAAGCATTATCAATCTCAACAACATTTAAATCTAGAAAATTTAATTTAACAAACTCAAAAATACCCCCCCCCCCTCATAGTAAAATTAATATTAGAATTAAAAGCATTAAATCTATCAAAAAATCCTTCAATTTATCTTTCTGTATAACAAACAAATAATCATCAACATACCTAATTCCAAAAAGTCAATATAAACAGAGCAAATTAAAAGAGAAGTAACATAACCAATAATCCATCCCTCTCTAATCATTCAGAATCCTCTGATAATAATATCAAATCATGAATAATCTTAATCCTATTTTCAGAAAAATATTCATGTTTTTTAGGAATAGAAAGAAATACATTAAGCTACCAAAAACACAATCATCCTCTAAAAAACACATTCATTTTATCAAAAACCTCAAAACAAGAAGATGCAGAACATTGATTTAAATTTATATAATTTTTCAAAAATCTTATGAGAAATTTTGAAATTTGATCAATAATCCCCCTGTAAAGTCAAAAATATATCTTAAAGAAAAATTATCTTTCTGAAATTAAAAAAAAAAACTTTAAGAACCAAATAATCACTAGGATATCAACTTAAATAAGTAGTTCTATGGAAATTTTTTTTTTTTTTTAGTAATTTTCACAATTTCAATTAACTTAGATTTTTATTCCTTACAGGATCAGAATTTAAAATACAATTTAACTCTTAAAAAAACCTTATTTTTAAAATAACTATTATTCAACAATGCAAAATGGACACTTTTATTGTCTTTTTTTAATTAGGGTAACATCATTGGGCTTTAATTCTTTACTAAAGAAGATCTATTTACTTTGGGATGAAAACAAATTTTTCTCTCTCATGTAATTGCCTAGTCAGAATTAACTATAAAGACATTTTATTATTATTATCTGAAATATTTCTACAACATTAGATAGCAGAAATAAAATCAGTAATCACATTCCTATTCCAAAAGAAACAAACAAAAAAAGGTGCAAATTTAGTACGTGATCTCTGCCATTTTGAATTTCAAAAATTGCCAAAAACATCGTCTGACACATCTAAGTAATAAAAAACTACGCGAAAACAGGAAAAAGTTAGAACTTGGGTCACGTGACTTGGAAACTCCCCCCACAACGCACAGTTAAAAAAAGAGCCAAAACACGAAAAATTAACATTTTCTCATTTTAAATTATAAATCAAATAATTTATGTATAGAGAAAGCAAGATTACTATATTTAAATCTTAATCAATAAATGCTAGTTATCATTGCCTAAAAAAGTACTTGGTAGCATTTTAATGTGGCTGATATGTGATATCTAAGGCACCCCTCCCCCCTTATACAAATTAAAGTAATATATATGCGATATATATATATATTTCACACAAATAAAATTATGAGTGCGTAAAATAAACAAATAAATGAAATATGATAAATAAATAAATAAATGGCTATTGGGTTTATTTACCTTCATTATCAAAACTGTGTGCTAAATGAATTGCTGTGTGCTAAATTTGCATACACTTTGCATTTCTTATAGCAACAGTTTTACTTCGCAATTCATTTAACCACAGCTTTGATAATGAAGGTATTCCTTCAAAAATACTAGCCATTTATTTATTTATCGTATTTCATTTATTTGTTTATTTTACGCACTCATAATTTTATTTGTGTGAAATATATATATCGCATATATATTACTTTAATTTGTATAAGGGGGGTGGGGTGCCATAGATATCACATGTCAGCCACATCAAAATGCTACCAAGTACTTTTTTAGGCAATGATAACTAGCATTTATTGATTAAGATTTAAATATAGTAATCTTGCTCTCTCTATATATAAATTATTTGATTTCTAATTTAAAATGAGAAAATGTTAATTTTTTGTGTTTTGGCTTTTTTTTTTTTAACTGTGCGTTTTGGGGGGGTTTTCCAAGTCACGTGACCCAAGTTCTAAATTTTTCCTGTTTTCGCATAGTTTTTTATCACTTAGATGTGTCAGATGATGTTTTGGCTATTTTTGAAATTCAAAATGGCAGAGATCGCGTACTAAATTTGCACCCAAAAAAAGGCTTTACTTAAAATTGTTTAGTTAGAATTATTTAAATCAAAATTAGATAAATTTAAAACATATTTTTTGTTTAACAACATTCTTTTTCCAAAATCTTTTAATAACCAATTAAACTAGTTAATACCATTTTTTATTGTAAACAAACTGGCATCTTGATTTAAACCAGTTTAAAAAATAATTTAATATAGAATAATTAAAATTACTTCTAAGATCTAGAGTCCTTCAAAACATTTTTAAATCTATCAATCAATTAAATTAAATAAATTAAACATATTTTCACTTATATAAATTTAGTTAAAATCAGTTACTTATACTTTAAAACAAAATCATATGTAGGAAAAAAAGCCAATTTTTAAACTAACTTAACAATACAGGATTTGTGAAAAATATTATAAAGCCTACAATTCTTAATAAAATTGACTTGCATATGGCAAATTTCTTCTATAAACTGTTGATCAATTTTATTTTAATTTTATGCTAAAAATTAATTCTAAGTTTCTGAAAAATAAATTTAAAATAATGAGACAATTCAATTAGTAGAAAAATGTATAATGTATCATACATATATATGTATAAACCAGTTATCAATCCCTTTCACATGTAGTGTTCAGAACAACATTATATGGCCAATTTCATAATCATATTCATGACTTTTTACTTATAATGAATAAATCTTCATTTTACATTAAGTGTTGACATTTTTCATAATATTCAATAAAGTTATAATTCCATAGCGTAAGCTTGTGGTTAAACACCTGTAGAGGTCCCTACTATCACATTTTACACGCATATTTCCGAGGTTACAGCCTCAGTAAATATTATTTACAAATAATGAAAATGAGGAATAAACTAAAATATATATTCAAATCAATAAGGTTTGTTAATATATATATCAACAAGGTTTGTTTTGCCATCAGGCTGAATAATGTTTTTCAAAAATTAAAATAATTAAGCATTTATATTTTATTGATAACACATTTTTATATAAAGAATATATTCAAGCAATGAATATAATCTTTGAAATTAAAAAAATACGTTATATAAAATTACAAATGAAAAAATAAAAATGAATGGCTATAGACCTTCTAGAAGTGTTATTTGTCTTTGCTGATAATGACTTTCTGATTTATGTTATAACATTTTACTAAAGACAAGCAAAAACTGAATATAAATATCACATAGTTACTCATAAAAACCAATATTTAATTGTTCAAAAATATATATAAACAATTTTCTATTTCAAAATTTTAACACAAAGCTTAGATCATACAAGCTAAATGAGTATATTAATACTTTTTATTAATCTTCATTAGGCTGGAGATTATCCAATAATGAATAATATTTCTTATAGTGTAATTTTCATTATACCACTCTAACATAAGGAAGGGATTGGTTTCTATTCACTTTTAACATCTTATGGATGGATATAATCAAAAACATGTTACCAAATATGTGAAAAGTTCTATGATCCCCCAAATAAACATTTTGTGCTGAGCATCACTTATCAGTTAGACCAGACCACAATCACACATATTTTTATCACTATTCAGTATATATATATATATATATATATTACTACAGTTTAATTGATGTGTCAAATGTGCTATACTTATAATTTTGATATAAATCACTTAACGAAAATATATTAATAATTTTTAGTGGTCATTCATTAGATTAGAGATTATCCAATAATGAATAGTATTTCTGCACTGTTATTTTCACTGTAACCCTTTCGTGCAGATAGGGACTGTTTTTTTATCTGCTTTTAACATCTTGTGGCAGGAAGTAATCATAATCATATCGTCAAAGACATGTGAAAAAATATCTTGATAAATCATGGACCTTTTTCACATATCTTTTGTCATATATTTTTGATGATATTTCTCCAAAAAGTGTTAAAAGTAAATAGAAACCAGACCTTACTTTCCATGAGAGTGGTATAGTGAAAATTACACAGCAGACCTATTAAACTAAATGAGTACTTTTGAGTACAGTAAAATATGAGCTCTTGATTTTTCTTTACATTTTATTAAACATTTGAATTAATATAATATATACATTTTAGTTCAAGCACTTATGGATGAATAAAAATAAACTGTCAAACAAATGCTACTACAGATAGCTGCAATAGAGTCATTCTGTTGATGATTACAAAAACAATTGCAATACCCCCCCCCCCCCAAAAAAAAGAAGAAATACAAAATCATTTGAGTGATTTAGGACAGAAAATTGTATTTACAAAGTTTCTATGTATTCATTTTTACAGGGTTTGTTCTTGAATTTTGCATGATTTCTTTGTTTGCATAAAAGTAGATTAAATAAATAGTTTTACAAAAAGCATTCATAAAAAAAGAAATTGTCCTACTGCCATTTTGAAAATATAATTTTAAATAAAAGTGAATTGTTTTTAAGATTACTTTTTCTGAAAGTCAAGTTTATTTATTTAGTTTAGAATGCAACTGAAATATGGAAAGTTGCAAACTAGTTAATTTCAATATATTTCACCAAATTTATTTACACTTTAAATATCAGCATAACTTTGCACAGCATTGAATGTTTTAAAAAAAATAGAGCAGAGATGGCCAGCCTCCATCTATTTATAAATTAATTAAACAAATTCAGCACAGTAAGATTAGCAACTTAAAGAATAGATCGGACACCTATTCTTATGCCTTTCAATGTAAATAAAACTAAATTTGTTAAATGTGTTGAAATTGTGAAATGTAATTAATATTGACACCAGGTGTAAATAATATAAAATCAATTATAAGGTTATAATTAAGTAAATAGAAAATAAGACAATATATTATGTTTAACAATCAGTGCATTGGCAATCAAATATAAGCCAAATAATAATAAATATAACAATAATTTCACATAATATTAAATATATTTGAAAAATACTAAACTCCATCTAGCAATGAAATAAGTAAATAACATTCTCACACTAACTTTAGCAAATTAAAGAATAGAGCAGATCATTATTAAAGAATAGAGTGGATCTATATTCTTATGTTTTTTGCTATAAATAAATCTAAATTTGTTAAACATTTTCAAATTTGGGGATGGAATTAATGTTGGTAGTTCTCTTTTTCATACGCTTTTAATGATCATATTATTTAATTTATATTAGCAATTTATAGATTGTCAAAAATAAGACAGTGCCTTTATCTCTGCATACTTTCATATAATTTTATAATTGATTGTGCAATATTTGTATCTGGTATCAATATTAGTTCCATTCCAAAATGTCAACACATTTATCAAATTTAGTTTACTTATATTGAAAAGTTAAGAATAGAAATCAACTTTATTCTTTACATTGCTAATGTAGTATGATGGATTTGTTTAATTATTTTATGGCTAGATAGAATTTAGCTATTTTCACTCTGTACTTTAAATATCAGCATTTAGTATCCCTACCCTAATATAAAGTATAGAATTACTTCTGTTTATTTATAATATATTAAATGCTATGACCATCTATATCCTTGGTTTGGTTTTAATGATATTGCTGAATGATTTTCTTTTGTTTCAATTTATCATTTCATGATGCTTATAGTTATTGATTTATGTTGAGTCCTTTTGAATTAGAATTTGTTTACATTTTTTTTACTGGCTATTTCTTATTAATGCTCTTTCTCATCTTTCATTAACAGCTTTAATTCTTGTTCAAGAATCTCATTACAACTTTGAGTATAGAGATGGTCTATATGCCTTTCAAATCTAACACACTTCCCAAACTCATGAACATTATCTGTACTTTTAGTCTTTTAACTATTATGCTCTTTATCTATATTTTATTTTGGGTATTTCTAGCCTGAACATTTTCTCTAGCAACAAATTTTTCATTTTGTTTTATAAAGTTAATTAGAATATCTTTCTTAGATAGTAATAATGTTAATTTGTTTCTGAGTTTTCTGCTATTTAAATGTTTAGCAAATATTTTACCTCTAAAAATTGTAGAAATTGAGTTCTGATGAACCAAGGTTATACATAATTTTTTTTTTTTGTATTTTTGTAGTTATGCCTTCTTCAAAACTTTTTTATTAATCCATGGTCAAAATTGTAAGCAGACATACATATGTGTCTAGTCCCTCCATCTTTAAAATAATCTATTTTATGTTGACGGACATGATTTGTCTTAGGCAGTCCATAGTATGCAATTTATGAAAAAAATTGTCTTTTCTGGTGTTGTTCACCAGATAATATTCTGTTTACTTTGAATAGGTATCAGTTAAAATGAAAATGATGCTATCATTATATGGTCTTGTATAATATAAGTGGAGCTTTTGACATGTCATAGTTGTCTTTGTTCAAGAAATATAATTTAAGATTGAAATTTTCCCACGACTGTTATTTGGTTCACAAATATGGAATCACCCTATCATATCTCCATAGTATCTTTGTATATTCTAATCATTGCTGTTGCATTCTGATAAATATTTATTAGAATATGATAATATATTGAATCTATATCTTGATAATCCACTGCTTTAATCATTATAGAAATTTTTATGCAATCATGTCTTTTCATAATCTAAAAGTCCAAAACATAATGACAACTTATATTCATTTATCTTTTTTAAAATCTCTTTCAATACTTAGATGTGATCTACTAAGCTAAAACCATTTAAAAATCATTTTTGTTTTTTTTTATTTGTTAAATTACACAGTTTTCTATAGATAAGTTGTAATTATCTTGGTAAAAAATAGATATAGAACTGATAAAAGACTAATAAGTCTGTAATTTCTATCTTCTTTATCATTTATTAAAATATTAATATTACTATAGAATCTTCCAATTGTCTAATACATTTTTACCATTTAGATATTTCTTGTACAACATTACCAACAATTTTTCTATTTGTTCACCTGCTTCTTTTAAAGTATTGATTATAAATTTCTTTTTCATAGATATAATTAAATTGCATGTCTAATTCTAGAAGATATTTTGTTTTCTTGCTCTTTATTGCCATATAAATTTTTATAGAACATTTCCATATATTTCATGATGTCACCTCTAATAGTTCTAGCTTTTCATCATATATAAGTTTCCTACCAATATCAATATGATGTTTTATATATTTGAGGCTTTTATTCTCTTCTTTAGCTTTCCTTGAGGATTTCAATTATATTTTTTTATATTACTATTAGCTCTTTTTCATACCATTTTACAAAACTCTAGATATTCAATTCTTCTTAATGGATCATTTATATAAATGTACACAATCTTTCATTTTTTAAATACACTCAATAGAAAATTTAATGCTATATTGCTGCTTCTTTCTACCAGCTATTTTTGTTAAAAGGCTTCAATTAATGTTTCCAGACTATTTTAAAAAGGGGGTTTGAACTCAGATTTTCACATGACTCAACTATTCACACTATTTTATACTGCTGACACACTTACCACACACATGTTGAAAAGATACATAATCACCAATAACCATATTTCATGCTAAACCAGCACTCATCAGTTGGTCGAGATTATCATTTCCACACATATATAAATCAAGGTTCAGCTTAATCAATGTTTAGCTCATATTAAGATAGCCAATCTTCATACTTTAATGGACAGGCTTCAAACCACTCCACTCCACAACTCTTCAGCTGTCCATTTCATTGAAAATCTGATGATGGAATGCTCATCAGATTTTCAATCAAATGATTTTCCATCATCAGATTTTCAATGAAATGGGCAGCTGAAGAGTTGTGAGGTAAAGTGGATTGAAGCCTGTCTATTAAAATATGAAGATTGGCTATCTTAATATAAGATGAGCATTGATTGTATATATGTGTGGAGATAATAATCTGGACCAACTGACGAGTGCTGTTTTAGCATGAAATGCATATCTTGGTGATTGTTTATCTTTTCGACATATATGTGATCAAATATGTCAGAAGTACGAGATAGCGTGGATAGTTGAGGGTCGTCAACCCCTCTATATATTCCATATTGTAGTGCAGGTATGAAAAAGTCTGCACTGTAGAAAAAAAATTCATATATTACTTTAAAAAGTGAAAAACATGTTTACACTGGTATATTGTATTAAATGGACATTATTTCGATGCAGATTAAATTTATAACAGTTAAAGATAAATAAACAATTTTTTATTATAAAATGCCAGTTATTTTGGATCCCCCTTCATATAGTGCAGGAGATTTAAGAATTCATGTGGCAAGACTGATACTTAGTTGCCACTTTGGTACTTGATCCTTGAATGACTTCCCAACCAACTAATCATGCAATTCATTGTTTATTGCTGAGTGATTTTTTTTCTCAGAAGCAGTTTAAAATCTGAAAGATAAAAATATATAATTCAATTTATCAGAACTATACATATGATGACTGCAATATTAAAAAGATAGTGATAAAAGCAAATTGGAATAAGTAGCTGAATGTTTTGACGAAAAAAGATTAAAAAAGACAGATAATAGATGGAAAATTTGTAAAACAACAAATACTAGGAAAATATTTACTAATAAGATCAAATCAAGTCATAACTATTGTTTATCTTCACTTATTCAGATTAGTTGTGAAATAGGTAGTTTTTTTTACATAAGATTAAAATGAGCTTTGGAAAAAAGATTTTATTTTATAGATTTGTAATGATATTATTAACAGATAATTTGAGTTAATAAAATATTCAAATAATATGGAAAAAGTTTGGATAAAAATAATTGCAAATTAAACAAAAATTATAAAAAAAATGTTTATGCTAGATTTATATTAATATTTAGAAATCTGATTAAATGATGGTGAGAATAATGAAAGAAGTTAAAATAATAAATTTAATCGCTAAGTAGCTATTATTTAAGGCACTGGAAGTTATGAAAGATGATTTTAAAATGTTTTGCTTAGAGTACAGCTTTATATAATTAAATAAATATATATATATTTTAGGGAACAAATTTGGATAATTATTAGGATTTAATAAAACTCAGTGATTAAAAAACTAAAATATTTAATTTCAAAAAGCTTCTATACGTTTACAAAACAGTACTTAGTACCACATACATAGGATAGAATAAGAAACGACTATGAGATTTTAAACAAAGGAAGATCTGCTATTTACATTATACAATCTGCATCTATATTCCATATTAGAGATGGGAAAATTACAAATCTATGTGTAACAAAAAAAAATACAATCTTAAAAGCAACTTAACATTTTCTGACTGCTGCATAGGATTTATATCTTTCAATGTACATCATTGCATTAATGTCTTTTTTGCTTTTAATTATCTAGTTATCATTTTATAATAGTGTTTCATATCATAAATTTGAGCAAAGTCACATTGGTGACCATGTGTCTGAATTAATGATGGTTGGTAGAATTTTTTCACCTCTTATGCATATAATATCCATTTTGTTTCTAAATGTATTTGGGTGTTGTCTTGTGTTTGAACTGTATATAAATATATATCTTATATTCCTTAATAAGAATTGTATAAATATGCTACCCTGAATGTGTGCATAAATACTTTTTTTAATGTATTGAGAAGTGTATATATGTTGTAATCATTATTTTTTAAATATTTTACGAATATCACACAGAATATTATTAAACATGAGGCACGTGAATAGAAAATGTGTTTGTGTTTCTGATTCTATCTAACAATAGTTTGCATGTGACCTCAATGTTAGTGAAATTACTTTTATATCTGTAGAAATAAAGGGTGGGAAGTGCTTAAAGATTTAGTTTTAAGACAAAATCACAGTATTTTGGCTCTAATAATCAGTATTTGAATTTTTTAGTCAACTGCTTATTGGTTATGTTTAAAGGATTTGTTATATCATTGGATGGTGAAGCGATTCCAGTATTTCATTTTATTCTTGGGAGGGCAATATATTAAATTGGGAATACATAATAAATTTGAATTTTTTAGTCAACTGCTTATTGGTTATGTTTAAAGGATTTGTTATTATCATTGGATGGTGAAGCAATTCCAGTATTTCATTTTATTCTTGGGAGGGCAATATATTAAATTGGTAATATATAATAAAGGAGAAAATAGCTTATTACAATAATTGCATATGTGGCAGCTTATTTGTGGGTGTAATTTTAAGAACTATTTTTAAATATCCTTGCATATGATGATGTAAGTAAGGGTTTTTTTGAATTTGGAAAATTTTAATAGAATATAAACCCAATCCATTTTAAAATAGAGGGTGCAGAATATTACTTAGAGATACCAATAACATTATTCCCCCACAACAATTCCCTATACACTGAGTAAATTTAAAGTATGTAACCCATGTCATTGTAAGAAGATTGAAAAGGGCCATTTTGATATAGAATGATAAATATGATTTGGAAAGAGAATTAACTATAGTCTTAAATCTTACTCAAATGAAAAGGCAATCCCACAAACAAATTAGGCTTTCCTTTGAAGTTTTGCTCATGTTGGCATACCAAGTACATAGAGTATGCACTGGATTTTTTAAAATTGAACTCCAGTTTATACTTGTCTTAGTAATTATTCAGAGTTTTTATTAGTTTTGGTATCTTTTTTATTGACAGAAAGATTGTTATGTCATCTATATATGCAATACATGAAACATTTACCTTCATTCCAGGTATAAATATTCAAATCATCTCATTTTCAATTGCTTTAAGGAGAGGACTGATATAAAATGTGAATAAATGAGCACCTAATAGTGAAGTTTGTGGAATAGAATAAATGATGATCCCACTAAGAGTTAACTGACTTTCTTGACTTAAAAGAAGATTGTTAATCAAGTAAATTAAGACCCTAGGTATTGATGTATCTGCTAATGCATTAATTTAAATAACTGATATCATGTAAATGCTGATTTAATGTCCAGCTAAACTACAACTGATCCATATTTTTTGTTGTTTCTGACTGTATTGATTACCATCTTATATAAAAGTGCTGCATGCTTAGTTGATGAGCCCTTCTTTGCAAACTGGGTTTCTGACAGCAATGGCAAAGTATAAGGTTCAATTCTATCTTTAATCACTGATTCCAGGATCTTAATTTCAAGTGGAATCATTGATATGGGTTTGAGGTTTTGAATATGATTATATTTTCCTTCTTAACAAATGGACCCAGTGAGATGGGATGAAGTCCATAAATGTGATAGATTCTCTTTTTTAGAAAGTTAGCTAAATTTGTCGGGTATTTTGCTGTGAATTGACTTAAATGTCTGTACACAAAAGAAGGTATTTTGTGTATTCCTGGATGACATGAGTTTGATACTAAAGGAAGTTTTTCTTCAAATTCTTTTTGTACAAAAGTTATATCATCTTCTGGTAGTCCCAGAAAGTTTTGTGAAGGGTTAAATGTTTCCCTTTTTTGCCAAGTTATTTTTGTAATATGAATAAACTGGATCTAGCATGTTATCACCTCCAATAATTTGTCCTTATATTTTGATTGCTGGCAGAACATGGTTTAGTGGAGTTTTACCCCAGTGCCCAATGAATGTATTGTCTAGACCACATGTGGCTTTGATTCAGGTATGCTTTCCTCAGGGATACTACATTTGTACAAACCTCTGCCATAATAGCACTAAGTGTAGTTCTCTTCTGCAATTCATCTGCAAGTGCTAAAAACTTTGAGGGGAGTGGTTGATTACTTGTCATTGTATCAACTGTATATGAGATTGAATAGGGTCCATTTTCAAGTCACAAATTTTTAATAATGATATGTATATTTCTAAGAAGAGATACTCTTTACTCCACCCTGAGAGCAGTATTCTAATAGCTTTACCTGTTGTGATCATAGGTGTGCATGAGAAATCATTTTTAAGACAGACCCCCACAGCAGTATGATCCGAAAAAGATGAGTTTTTGAGTGATATGCTTATCATATGATGCAATGCTATCAAATGAAAAACAAGATCACTTAAAGGCAAGTATCTGACATTGTTAAAAGAGATAGAGTTCTGTAGAAAACTAAAATATTTAGTTGAAACAAAAGTAGAAATATATTGGCAGATTGAGAAATACTGAAAATCTTTTAAAATAGAAAGAAAAAAGGGGAGACATTTTATTTATTTAGCATACGAAGTTATAATTGATAATTTGTAAAGCACATATTCATTATGTAAGTAATATACATTAAGGCTATAACCTTAAGACTAGGTTCCTAAAATGCAACAGGAGAGACCTCTACAAATCTAAACACATCTTGTGTTTAGATTTGTAGAGGTCCTTACTGTCAAATTTTAGGTACATAGTCTTAAGGTTATAGCCTTAATATATACTACATTCGGAGTTATGAAAAGGAGATAACTATTTACAATCAGTTTTAGAAATCTGTAGCTACTCTGACAAGGAGAAAGATTTAATCATGGATTTAGATTAGCCAATTAGTTCAAGGTTTGTGGTGGACAACAGATATATAAAGCAGAAGATGTTAAATTTTATTTTTAAAGCAGAAAAAACACTGTCACTAGATAGATGATGTTGAACCTATTATTAAAACTACAGAAACAATAAATATTAAATACATCATATTTTATTATTAAACATTGAGAAAAAAGTTTGAGACTCATTTTTTGTCATTGAGCAACCAGAAAAGAGATCTTAATTTAAAATGTGTATTAAGTCTTGAGGCTGCATGAAAGGAATTTGCTATTACAAGAAAGGAAGCAATTTGATTTTTTTTGGAGGCTTTAAAACAACTGAGCAGGCAAATTTCCTAATGTCCAACTTCGTATGTTCTTGTCATTGAAGCTGATATTGTCATATGATTATTATAATATATGAACATGAAAGGGCTGCACATGAACATGCATTATGTAGCATGGTGTGTTTATTAGATTTTTACCTCTAAGTTTAAGATCAAGAAACATAGACTTTCTTCTCAGTTGCCTGATAAATCTTAACAAATATATCAGTTGAGTTTTCTTAAAAGCAGAATGAAGGTGTGTGTGAATGAATATTTTTCTCTCTAATAGATTTATAATAATGATAAACAAAAAATTAACTATAGCCCTTATTCCATGGAGGTTGTAAAATTATTCAGACAAGGCAGGAATTGGTGGCTGCAGTTTGAGAATGCTAAGAATCTTCTGATTGTGAACTCAGGTGGCATTTGATGACATTTAATTTAGGTACTTACAACTATAAATCACTTTAATTGAGGGAAGACTACTACAATTGGAAGAACTGTCTAATATTAAATGGGACATCAAATAAAGTTTGAAGAAAAGGTTAAGAGAATTGATTTAAAAAGTAGGCATGTAATGTAATATAAAGGCACAAACAGATGTACAAATGGAATAAGATTCATTATAAAAAAACAGTGGAAAAAGAACATTTGTAGATTGATGGTATATCAGACAATATAGCAAGATTTTTTAATCAACTTAATATCAGATATCTAATGCAGATAATTTTGGTTAATGCCTCAACATGTTCTCATTTTGATGAAGAAATAGAGGATTTTTATATGGAAGTACAAAAGACTTTAGATCAGAACAAACAACATTTTAAAATTGTCATGGGAGACTTTAATGCTAGAATTGGTAAACAGTTGAAAGATAAAAGTGTTGTAGGTAAATTTGGTTATAGTGATAGAAAAAAGAGAGGACATGGACTTGTGGAGTTTGCAAAAAATGAAAAACATATTATGAATTCTTTTTTTGAGAAAAATGTTGAACAGATATCACTACTGAAGCATCAATTTAAAGTGCAGCAAAAATGGATGATATTTTAATTAACAGATAATAGGTATTTCAAGATTGTAATGTTTTTAATAACTTCCACACTGAAAATAATCATCAATTAAGATTAATGCAAAATGAGAGAGACAAAAATTATTAAGAAAAACAATATTCACAGTTGATATTTCTAATCTTCAGAAGCATTCTAATGAATTTAAATTAGAACTTGCAAATCACTTTCAAATATTAATATATTTTGAATATGATTTATAGTTGAATAAAATAAATAAGACTGATACACTTTTTAAAAATGCAACAAAGATAATTGGTAGAAAAAACAGCAATTGACCAATAAAATTGTTGCTGAGACAATATAACTTATGAAGAATAGAAGGGATATGAAAATATATAATGGTGATGCATTAAGAAGCATTACATATCTTGAATTTTGTAACATGACAAAAAAATAGTTGATAATGATATAAGAAAGTATAATTGTAAACTAGCAAGAAAAACTGTAGAAGACAATAAAAGTCTCAAGAGTGTAACACAATGTCTCAGTATTGGTAAGAAATTTATTTCTGCAATAAGAAAAAAGATGGAACTATTACTAGAAAGAGATATAACATCTTGAAATGTACAGAAGAGTTGTATCAAGAATTATATAGTAATAAAGAACAAGGAAAGTACCTTCTAAAACTACTGTAAAGATTTTTAAAAAAGAAGTGAGCCATGCAATTATTTATGAAGAAGAAAAAAGTACCTGGGAATAATAAAATTATAACTGATATCTTTAAAAAAAGCAGGTAAGGTAAAGAAATGGTTTTTTTTAGAAAAGTTATATACCAAATGTCTAAATGATAAAAATGTACCAGTTGATTGGAAGAATGTAGTATTAATATTAACATTAACACTTCTATATAAATTTTTTACTAAAATAATTACAACTCATTTATAGCAAACTTTGGATTTTAACAAACCAAAAGACAAACTTGATTTAAAAGTGGTTTTCATAGCCAAGTATTAAGAGAAGTTATAGAAAGGACCCATGAATTTGAGTTACCATTATACTTAGGAGTTGTAGATTATGAAAAGGCATTACATTATATAAGTATTTCTTCAGTGTTTAAAGCATTGGATCACTAAGGTATAGACAAGAATACTGTGATATTCTGAAGAATATTTATAAAAATGCAACAGCAGCAATAAAATTACATAATGATACTAGAAATATTAACATTGAGAAGAGACTATGGCAGGGTGTCTCAATATCTTCTAATCTTTTTACAGTAGTTTTGAGAGAAGTATTTTGTTGCTTAAAATTGAAAACTTAAATAGTAAATGGAGATTATTTAATGCATTGAGATTTTGCAGATGATGTAATTGTGTTTGCAAATATTGCTTTAGAGCTTCAGGAAATGTTGCAAGAGTTATCAGATAAAGATAAAAAAGTAGGATTAAAGGAAAATGTTAAAAAGACTAAAGTAATGTTCAATGGATTTTCTCAAAAAATGAAATAAAGATTGTTAAAGATAACTTAGAAGAAGTTAACAACTACAAATGCCTTGGACAGATTATTACTACAGATGGAAACATAATGGATAAAATTAATTATAGAATTAAACTTGATTGAACTGCTTTTGGTAGAAACAATATTAAAAGAGAATATATTTATGTATTTGAAAAGGAAGGCTTTTAGTAAATGTTTTTTCTCAGTTCTTACTTATGAATGAGACTTGGACACTTAAGGGGAAAGCAATACAAAAGACTCCAGACCACTCAAAGAAGTATAGAGAGATGCATGTTAAGAGTAACAAGAAGAAAAGAAAATGAAATACATAAGTGAGAATACAAACAGATGTTGCTGACAACAGTGAAGGAATTAAAAGACTGAAGTGGATTTGGAATGGAAATATTGCTTGGAAGAGATAATAATAGATAGACAATTGAAATTTTAAACTGGATTTAAAGAGATGGCAAAAAACCTAGAAAGTGACTACAAGTTGTATGAATAAAATAAAGAAGTGTGCTGGGATGGTATGAAGAAGTTGAGCTAGAGATCAGACAAGATGGATTTAACTTGGAGAAACTTTCATCCTTGAGTGGATTGATAATGATTAAAAATTGTGAAACTATGTCTTGCATTAGTGAACAGTTTAATATACATTTGTTGATAAATGGGTTATTTTCTCAAAACTGTTGAAAAAATATAAAAAGTTATAAAGATATACTGTAGAATTTATAAGCCTATAGTATTATTCATGAAAATATTTTTATATGTTCAACAATTTAATGTGAGCACTTTTTTCACAAACAAAACCACAGTATTCAGTGATGAATTATGAAATTACTAAAAAAAAAAACTGTTTTTAGAATGCTTATAACAAATCACATAATACAATTTAACCTTTTTTAGAAGAGGAAAATAAATACAAGCTGTAATATAATGCTTTTTTTTAACATTGTAAAATATTATATTCTATTAATAAGTTTTTCTGTTATTTAGAAAGAAAAAAGAGTATATCTTAGTTGTATTAGAAATAATATTTCAGTTTCGAAAAAGCATTTTACAATGGATGGCTGAAGAGTTGTGGGTTAGAATAGTTTGAAGTCTGTCCATTAAAGTATGAAGATTTGCTATCTTAATATAAAGCTGAGCACTGATTGTATATATGTATGAGGATAGTAATCTGGACCAACTGGTTTAGCATGAAATACGTATATTGGTGATTATTTTCTTTTCAACATGTGCATGATCAGATGGGTCAGCAACATGAGGTGGCATGGAGAGTTGAGGGTTGTGTCAAAGTCTGAGTTTGAATCTCTTATATTACATTATATATGTGCAGGTGTGTGTAAGCCTGTACAGTGTATTAATTTACATATTTAAAAATGTTTATTATAAATAAGCGATCAGGCTAATGCATAAGCGCTTTACAGATTTTAAACTATACATAAATGAATACTCTCATTTTCAAACACAATATAAAGTCTTTATGAAAAGATAGAATGAATTGATCTATCTTTTCAACTCAAATGTTTAAGTATGGAACAACCTTAAGTGTTTGGAGATGAGAGCATGAAGATATTAAGCATAATAAAGTAATTTAAAGTGACTGCTTAATGTCTTCATGCTCTCATCTCCAAACACTTAAGATTGACCCATACTTAAAGGTTTGGGTTGAAAAGATAGATGGATTCATTCTATTTTTTCATAAAGACTTTATCTTGTGTTTGAGAATGAGCGTATTCATTTACATATAGTTTAAAATCTGTAAAGCACATGTGCATTAGCCTGATCGCTAATTTACAATTACAATTTATTATCATAGTGCTATATAAATAAATACCTTATTATAAAATTTTTAGTATAGATATAAAGAAAAAAAAATAAAACATCAACAAAGAATTATACTTAATAAAAATATTTAATACATATTTCTACTTTTAATAGATGTGTCAAAATACTTTGGCCTATTGAAAATCATAAAATAATCCTTTAATTTTTACATGTATTGATTTTTATACAAGTTTTTTTTATTACACACATCAGTGGTTAATAAATTGGTCTGCCTATAATATAGATTGTAAAATAATCAGAATACAGAAAGTTTCATAGAGCTGAGCATTTCCAAGTAGCTTCGAATATTTTTTTACATATCCAAATTATAAATAATACTACTCATATAATTGCAACATGGATGTTAAATAATGTCTTCCTCATGGTTTCTCTTAAGTTGTGTGTTGGAATAACTTTTTCTTGGTAGTGAGATATAATGTACTTGTTCATGTACAATATATATGTGCAAAAAAATCTAACAATTAGTGAAGTATAAACTGCAGAAAAAAAACTGAAATAAGAAGCTGTATCTGCATATACAGTTCATCATCATCATCATTTCCAAACATTATCAATCCAATATAGGATGGTCTTTCAAATTTTAATCCATCTTTTGCCTCTTCTCTCCACATTGAATTTAACAAACAACTTTATTTCATTCACCCATCTTACATGCTGTGACTTTCTAGGTCTTCTATAATTTCTTGGAATTCATTTTAAGATTTCAACTATCCAAGTGTTGTCATCTTTTTTAGCAATATATCCATCCAGTTAAGTTCCATTTCAGTCTTAATTTTTTCAATGATATCTGTTTGCTATCTCACCAAGATATTTCGTTTTTAATATTTTCTTGTTACTCTCAATACACAACTCTCCATACTTTATTAAATGGTCTAAATATTTATTGATAAAATTTTTATATATGTATATGTATGTGTTTTTATATGATGGAACGTCTATAATAGTATTATTTATTAAGGGAAAAACCTCTAAATATACTTCTTTTAATTTATCATTTATATTTTAAGTATCAATTATATGATTTTATATCTTTTGTTCCTCAGATCTCAGTTATGAATATTTTTATAAGTGATACCTAAGCAATAAAATGATTTTATTTTCAGTAGTAATTTCTTTGTCTCACAAATCTACAGAATAATATACAAGTTTCCATTACAAATTTAAAATAACCATGAATTGTACACAAGGGCATTACAAACTTATAAAATGACCATCAAGTTAGTTCTTTATATGATAAAAAAGAAACAATTTTGTCAGGTTATACAAAATTGTCCAGATGAGGCCAAAATGTATAATTTGTCTTTTTTTTTCTAACAAGCACCATTGTGGTGGCAATAGTCTATAAATAATAAAAGTTGGAAGGCTTAATGAATATTTTTACCTACCCCATACTGTGGTCAGTCATTTTACAACACAAAAGATTTTCAATAGTTTGTTATCTATAAGTAAATAATATCTAAAAAAATATTGCAAACAAATTCGTATTTTTTTAATAGAAAAGTACTAATAAAAAAATTCTAAATTTAATATAAATATTTGAAACAAAATTTGATAAATTAATTTTAGAATTCCATAAAGGATATCATTCGTTTTATGAGTCAGATTTTTAATTTTAATGTATCATAATATTTGTATTTAGATTGTGTTTTAATTTTCAATATTTTAGGGTTTCCCAAAAAATGTTCTTCACACTAACAGATGTTACTTCTATCTATTTGTCAGAAAATATATTTTTACTTGAAATAGTACTCAAATAAATGATTAGAAGTGAAAGTTTAAAGTTTGAACTATGAGCTTTTATGTTTCAAGTCTATCAGTTTGGCTTTTTTGTTAAGAGAATCTATCGCATTTTATACGCATATTATCGAGGTTATAGCCTCAGTAAATATTACTACGTAATCAATGTGCGTTTAATAAATTTATAATTACAACTTTAAATTACTGTAATAGATTTCTAAATATAAAATCTTTCCATTGACTCGTAAATCGAAAGATTTCGCGAGTATTAATGTGTAATAAGAAATGTGGACTTAATCAGTGAAGTATTGAATAGCTTCACGCTCGCAGATCTAACCGCTTCAGCTTCCCCTATTTAAATAGAAAGTAGGTTGAAGTAAAGAAGGGTTCCCCTCTTTTCTTCCATAGCGTAAGCTTGTGGTTAAAACACCTGTAGAGGTCCTTACTATCGCATTTTATACGCATATTATCGAGGTTATAGCCTCAGTAAATATTATTAAGAGGATCTTCTAATTTTCCTATTAATTATTAACAAACTTTAAAAGTAAGATAAATTAGTGTGTATAGTATCTAAAACCTGTAAAATCTCTTTTTTTATTTTACTGTAAATCATTCAAAACATAATTCTCAAAAAAATTAATCTTTAATATCAAAGCATATAAATTTTGACATAAAAATACTACAATAAATGTTGAAACATCTTAAACTTTATTATTAGATATATATTCCTTAAGTCAAAATTGTTGATATACAATAGAATGATCATAAAAAAATGTTTCAAAATAAAATAAATACAAACCATGTTCATTGGTATTGGATATTTTTTTCATTAATATTGGAAACTAAATTTCTTCTCAGCACCACATTTCCCTCTAATTCTCAGTCCATCTACACTCATATAACCAAACCTAACAATCTTGTAACCTTTACTTCAAAGAATATCTGCAAATATTGCAATAGAAGTGAAACAATCATTTATTTTAACAACTATTTTCAGTTTTAATACATCACAGGATCACTATATCATATAGAGATATTGGATACGTCGGCAGTAGATAAGGATTTTATGCACAAACTTTCTTGCATCTATTGATTACCAAGGCTTGCAATTGGTGGCGCTACTGTATGGAGAGTTTGCTACTGTTATTTTCAGTTTTACAAATTAAATTAAAATGTTATTTTATTAGTGTTATATAATATATTACATCAAGGATTGTCAGACAAAAGTCTGTGGGTCCCATATGATCAATAAAAACAATTTGTACAGACCATGATGTACACAAGTATAACCACAAAAATATTATATTATATAAAGAAGCAAATTTTGTTAGACATTTGAGGTATCATAGTAACAAAATTTAATTACATACATTCAATACCGATTGTTTTCCTGAGTGGTGCAATGATGGTGTTTTAGTTGTATTTTTATAATGGACTGTTTCCATCATCTGAATATTGAATGTCTTTAGAAAAATTTAACTTTAGAGCATTACCCTAAAATTCAATATAAGCATCCAGGTTTGAATCACATGCTAGTACTGTCACTGGTCAGCTCAGCAACATATGAAGAAGAGGGGAGAATAATACCTCTCAAAATGTTGTTCATATACTAACCTGTTTGATAT
Organism: Epiperipatus broadwayi; assembly: GCA_028023455.1. NCBI lineage: Eukaryota > Metazoa > Onychophora > Udeonychophora > Euonychophora > Peripatidae > Epiperipatus > Epiperipatus broadwayi. The sequence continues at coordinate 6,429,042 of JAQFVV010006244.1, read as the reverse complement.
GCTATCATCAACAGTTGAATGTATTTAGAATATTTAAATAAAGTTAAATTTTTCTAAAAACATTCAAACTCAATTATGAAAATAGTCCAATATAAAAATATAAATACAACACTGATCACCACCCTAAAGTGCTTAAAATGGGGGTTAAAAGTATTATTTTGTGAAAATTCATTGAAAATAGAATGCCAGTTACTGGTATGAGTTTTCCTCTAAGATAAATACTTCACATATCAGGAAGTTAAAACTTTTTTACATATTTCCCCATATAAACCATACATAAGTTCCTATGGTCCATGGTGAGAAAAGATTGCCCACCCCACATTAGATATTTAAAAGCAATTATTTTACAGCCTTCCTTTTATTTCCATCATTTTAACAAATGACATTTAGTTATTTTGATTATCTCTAAAGTTTATAAATATTCAGAAAAAAATTCAAACAGAATAATATCTTTAATTCATTCTAGAACAATACAAATATAATTAAATGAAATTTAAGCATAATATATAAATAAGAATAAGTAATTCCTTTATTTTCATTTATAAATTTATACAAAGGTTTTTTAATGTTCTGTATACAAACAAATCCATTTACTCTAACTAGAGTTGCTTTGAAATCAACAACAATGTTTTTTAATTCATGTTTGTGAAACATTTAATGTATAATTCTTAAACAATACACTTCTTTTATACATATAAATACAAACAAGAAAATTAACTGATTTCAAATTCTAATGAACCATGTCTCACCAATTACTATAAATCATCACACAATTTTAATGTTTAATGTCCAACCCTGTTAATTTGCAAATAGATTCATAAACAAATGCCATTGCTGTCTTTAGACACTTTTATTTTTAAACTACTAACATTTACTTTTAAAACCATAAATTATTATTATTAATTTAAATAAATATATACTTTAATGTTACATTAAAGATTAAATTTAACTAGTAATATTTATTAAAATATAACTAAAATTTTAATCTACATTTCAACACTTTTTTAACACATGCACAGTAAACTAACTCAATATTTCTCAAATAATATAACATCCATATTATTTTCTTAAATATATAATTAAAACTTAAAGATAGATGAAAATGATTTCCAATATAAAATATATAAAGTTTGAAGTAATACTTCACATTGAAACCATATGATTGTTATCATATAAATAAAAACTATGTCAATAAGCATTAAGATTGTGAATGTCTTGGACCAACTATTATGCCATGTTTCATGCCATGATATATGTAGAAAGATGTTATATTTGTTCTGCTTTTATAAATGAATATTTTTATGTGTTTATAAATGAATGCTTAATACTTCTAATGCAGTTTTCTTTTTTTTCTTTTTTGTTATAAAAAAAAATATTTTCAACATTAATAGTTTCAATATAGTTTTATAAAAATCAAAGTTTTTAAATTTCTATTATATGAGTTTATCATTAATAACATTCACCTAAATAAAGATAATATATGATTGCCATCTAAATTACAAATAAAACAGTTTAAATTTAAATTATACTTATTACTTGGATTAAATCTTAATAAATAAAACCAAAAATGATTATACAATAATAGACATTATTTTATTTAATATAAATATATACATTTTTTCAACAGTACAGGCTTTTTCATACCTGCACTCCAATATGTAATATATAGGGGTTTGAACTCAGACTTTTACATGACCCTCAACTATCCACACTATCTCATAATAGTTGAGTCTCATATGAAAGTCTGAGTTCAAACCCCTATTTATTTAATATAATAGAACTTCCTTTATCAATGTTTTATTCTCATAACATATTTTTTTTGCATATACTAGTCTATTTTAAAAATATACTTCTTATAGAAGGCAACAAAACATTGCCAAAATAAGTTTTTTTATATTAAATAATATAGCATTTGTTGAACCTTTTTTGGTTTTAATTATTTATTTATATGCAAAAAATAAGATTATGGATTATATTTATTTCCATTTTACAGTAATATTAATAATGTATTTATATTAAACAAAAAATGATCTTTATAGCTTTTTGTGTTTTGCATATATTTGTCATTTCTATCATGTTAATACATTTGCTTTCAAAATATAAGAAGTTCCATCTATTGATCAAAACTATAATTGGAAAATATGGTAGGGTTTATATAACTAAATGGTTGAGCTTTAACGGGTAAAAATAATAACAAACATTTTATAAAGTATATATGGAGAAAGCAATAAATAAATAGAAGCATGGTTTTAAAAAGTAATCTGAAAGTTGATTTTGTTTGAGAAGTACATATTTAGTGCGTAAGAAAAGTTAGTGCTGAAATATAAAATAAGAAATAGTTATCCATTAACAAACACTAATAGATAATTATAACATTAAATTATGTCAAATTAGAAATATATATATATAATAATTTCTGATTTTAAAAATGAATATTAGTAAATAATAGTGAAATTGTGTAAATATGGCAATTATTATTACATGAATGCATGTGGATAAACTAAAGCTTATAAACTGAGTTGATTGATATGTAATACTTTAAAACATTACATGATTACAAAGAATTAATCTAGAAAAGTTATAATAAAAGCAAATCTTTTAATTAAATCACTTCAAACCTATTATATATACTGTGAAATTTTATTACATTTTCCCAATTTCTACCATTTTCTTACAACTTTAATATATATATTTTGGTCAGGAACTATAATAATCATCAACAACAGTATTCCATCAAATAGTCAGGTATGAGAATAGTCACATTATCAATTTATCCATTTTCCCATTCCATTCTCTTCATTTCCTAGCTCTTCAATTCCATGTAACCCTTTCCATCTCTTATATCATCAAATAATGTCAATCTCTTCTGTCCTTTTTTTCTTACTTCCACTCACCATTCACTCTAATACATCTTTCATTAAACTATAATTTCTTCTTAATATATGTCCAATCCAGTTTCTCTTGCTCTCTCTGATTTCCTCAACCAATCTTCATTTTTTATTTAATCTTCTCAAAGCTTCTTTCTTCTTCATGTCCACATCTCAAAGGCCTCCAATCTGTTACTAATTTTACTACTTACTGTCCATGATTCACAATAATACATTTGTACACTCCTCATATAGCATTTAATTAATCTCTTTCTTAATTCACTCTTCAAAGTCCACAAAATATTTTTCTTTCTTTTAATAAATACCTTTTTTGCCAATGCCATTCTTTTAACTTTAACATCATACTCAACCAACTACTTAAATTCCTTTTCCTGTTGATTTATGTTATCATGGATATGAATTTGTAGTCATTTTGCTTTCTCCCTATCCATAAACACTTACTCTTCTCAACATTAATCTTCATTATATATTCCATATATCCTTCTTCCAATTTATTTAACAAACTCTGAAGACACTTTCCATCATGTGAAAATCTTGTGCATTTTATTATTCTGTCTCCAATATTTGCTCCTCCACAGTCTAAATAATTATTTATCATGTCTTCTAAATAAACATTCAAAAAATGTGACATATTGCATCCTTGCTTAATTCCACTTTTTATATTTACTTCATCAGTCTCATTATTCTTTGTCCAATATATACTCCAAATCAATCTTCTCTCTTTCCAAAATACTCTTTTATCTTTTAATATCATCATAAGTTTATTCCAGACTACTCTATCAAATGCTTTTTCCAAATCCACAAAACATATACCAATTCCTTTATCTTTTTCAATATTTCTCTCTGCAATTTTTCACTCTCTCAAAAGCAAACTATTTTTTTCCAATATAATGCTCTACCTTCGCATAAATTCTTTAAGTTAAAATCTTCAATAAAACTTTAGAAACATGAGATAACAAACTTATTGTTCTGTACTTTTCACATTTAACAGTTTTCTTCTTTTTAGCAATTTGAATCATTACAGTTCTTAAAAAAATTTCAGGCCAAACTCCACCATTATATATCAAATTTCAAAGTCCAACTATTTCCTTCACAGTAAATTCTCCCATTTCTTTCAAAAATTCTATAGGTATTGCATCAGATCCAATAGCTTTACCATTCTTCATTTCCTGCAATTGACTTTATTACTTCATCTGTCAATATGCCCATACCTTATTATCTATTTTAATACTTCTTCATTTTTTAAGTTCATAATTAAGAAAATTTCTCTTCTAAATAGACACTGAAGATATTCTTACCATCTTTTTAATATATCATTATTATCAGTTAATCTCTTTCCATTCTTATCTGCCATCTCACTTGCTACCCAAGTCTTTTTCTCCCAAAATCATATCTTTTCATTTGCTGAAGCATTTCTATCTCTCTATATTCTTGCTCCAATCATTTGCCAATTGCTAAATCTGTTTAATATTTCTATATGCATTTTACCCTTCCTCAGTATTTACATTATTCCATCTTCTCCTTACTTACCAACTTTTCTAACATTCTTTATCCAAGGTCATTTATCTTTTCTTAGCCGAATAATACCTATTTCATTTTTTACTGTTTTTAAAAACTTCTTTAAATCTATGTTACCACTTATCAGGACTATTAATACATTCCATCATTTTTAACAATCTTTTTTATTTCATTTTCACAGATTAAACTTAATTTTCCTTTTTCCATTTCTTTCAATTTATCCAAAACCCATCTTGCATATTTTTTCCTTCTTTAATTTTTTTTTAAACTCAATTTTAATTTATCCATAACCAAACTATGATCTGAGTTTATATCAGCACCAAGAAAAGCATGCAAACCCTTATTAGCATTCTTGTATCTACCCTGAATCAATATATAATCAATTTGATAGTGTTCTCTATTACCTGGAGCTTTCCATGTATCCAATTTTCTTATATAGTTTTTAAAAGAATTGTTTGCAATAACAAACCCATTCTCCTTACAAAATTTGTACAAGTCAATTACCTATTTAATTTCTTTTTCTAATATCGTAATTTCCAACAATTTTCCCTTGTTTACATTTTTCCACAACAGCATTCCAATCATGTGCATTTTTTCCTTCACATTGGATAATTTTCTCTACTCATATATTTCATCAATTTCAATATTATCATGATTAGTAAACAGGAAAAACTCACTGTACGTATTGCTACTCACTGCAAGCTAGAATAATCAACTGTTTTAATAACAGTTATAAGCAAGCATAAAAAATGGTGATCATGTGATTAGTAGACAGCATATAAACTTGGATGATTACCAAATCCCTAGAACCCATTTATTCTCTTCATGATCAGCTTATCATCAATACAATTAACTTTTTCCACACTATTCCAAATTCTCTTCCCAACAGCAATACCAATTCCATTAATTGATCTAACATCACTTGAATAAAATAACTTGACATCTCCACTAACACATCCCTCCAACCTCACTTTGTTTAATCCTATAACATTGATATTATTTATACACAACTCTTGTTTCAAATTTTCCACCACCAAACATAATGATTTCTGTAGAACTACTCATAATAAACAAGAATTTTAAGGCAAAGGGTTTCTGTTTGACTTCTTTGCCCAGCAATAGTCTCCATAACAGGTTTAATGAGCTAGCTGAATCTCAAAAAATGAACATCTATCTATCGCTTCCTCCTTACCATTTATCACCTATAGCTGTTGATCTTCTGCTGACTTGGAAGAATGCTGTTGTTGATCCACCACACAGTGGAGTGTTAACCTATTTAATGATGGTCGACACAATTATACATGTATCATCATAGGAATGGTGCCATTTTATAGAGGTAAATATACCACTGCATTCTTCACTACTTCCTGATAATGAATGTTGCCTCATTGTCAGTGACTGCTTATTTACAGTACTTTGCTTATCTTCATATCTGAAGACCATTCCCCTATCTGCATCTGGAGATGCTCTGGGTGGCTTGGGAACCATGCCCTGCTATCTAATCCAGAACTATAATCATAGAAATAGTTGTTCTTTATTCAGTTCCATTTCTCCATCTATCATCTTTTTTTACATATTGTTGAAAAATCATAATATTTTTCTGAAAATATAGGGTTTTTTTTGTTAAAAAAAAAAAACTTAAAATGATATGCAAATGCTTTTGTATATATGCATGTGTAAAGAATAAATTGTTAATATTTATGATACATTCCTTCAAAACTTATTATGAATTTTCAAACATCACAAAATATAAAATCTTTTATACTAATTTCTCTTATTATATATAAGTATTTCAGCATAAACATTGATTTATTAAATGATAATTGGAACATCCTTGCAGAAATGATAATCAGAATTTTTATTTTTATGCCCAAGTAGAACTTAGATTTTATGTATTTTAGCAATCAATCAGCCATAAACATATACAGAATATAATTAATTAATTTTTTCCTAATAGGTGGGGATAATTAATTTCCATATTATAACATTTACTGAAATAGAAATATAACAATTTAAACAATATGTATGCAGCAATTGATAAATGTATATATAAAATAGTTGTAAGCACTCAAACCTTTCAGATTTATGACACAATTCTTCAAGATCATCATCTTAATATCAAGATAATCTTAGATTAGACAATGGCAATTTTAGAGCAAACATCAATGTAGCAGTGATGTTTATGTAATCTTTACAAATTGCTTTACAATATAAATTCACAAGGCAAAGTTAATATTTATTTATTTTAATAATCTTGTATATACACAATCAAATATTACATATGTATGTAATACACAATGCTTTAAAAATGTATAATAATTTGATTGATAACCTTACCCTAATTGTTAACTATATTATTACAATATCCTCTAGTATCAAAATAATCCACATTGCAGATAAAAAAATTAATGCATTTTTATCTGTTATTTACAATCGTTAATAGTAATAATAATAGGTCTGATAATAAGCATGTTCATTGATTGATAATCAAAAAAATATTTTAATGGGAAAAAAATTGAATTAAAATACACACATTTTATTTTTAAAAAATTGAGAAAATTTTGATGATAAATAATTATTATTTTGATACTATAACAATTTTAGTTTATGAGTATATATTTTTAATTTATTATATTATCTTGGCCTTCTCTTTATATATATTGGAAAATCTTTTATAAAACTTATATTTCATCTATACATGGTATATCTCAAATATAAACAAAATTTTATCTGAATTCCTGGGATAACTGTGCTGACGATATAATTAAGTGGATGAGATGTATACCAATAAAAACGAAAAAATTCTGAAAGTAACAAAATATTTTGCAAGATCATTGTGTTAGTATTAAAATCCACTGATTCACTTGAAATAGATGATTTCATATCTGTCAATAATATCTGCCAGATTTCTTTCAACAATTATTTAAATTAGTATTTGTAAAAAAATTACTATAAAAAGTGATTTTTTTTTTCATTTAAAATTAATTCATCAATATCAATTTAAACATCTTAATTAAATAATTGGAAATACATACATTATTGTCACATGACTTATTGGCAATAATTAAATTATTAATCATATATAACAGGGGTCGAAAAACTATTGGAGTCAAATGAGGCTTTTTGATATCAGGATAAACATAAACTTTTTTTTATTTCCTCTTGTAATTTGTAAATCAACATTTTGATTACTCTAGGACAGAGGTGGGCAATTGTTTTGGCTCGGGGGCCACATAGGTTGGCGGAGGGCCACATTGGGGGCCATTTTGTGGAAGTAAATGTTAGCAGAGGGTCGCATCCTTTTTTTCATGACCCAATAAACACACTGCTTTATTCCCTGTTTTACCAAAAAAATATTTGTTTTGTCCATTCTTTGTTAAACACACAACCTTCATCACTGATTTTACATTTTTCGGAGGGTTCATGGTTTCACTAAAGTTGGAAAAGTATATATTTGCTAATGCAAAGACAAAATTGAAATTAAACAGATCAACTGGAAAAGCACTGAACATTGTATCTACACTGTGCATGTGTATTGACATGCCATCCTAGTGAAAAATACGAGATGAATCTTTGGTTGCACATGGGAAGGAAATCTCAGTTCAAGGTGGATTTTTCTGATTGTCTTGGTGGGCCGCATAAAAACTCTTAGAGGGCCGCATGTGGCCCTTGGGCCACTATTTACCCCCCCTGCTCTAGGAGAAGAAAAATGTGTATTACAAGGTTGAATTCAGCCTCATTATAGAGTAATAATTATTGGGAGGTGATGAATATTTTAAATATTAGAAATTTGAGAATAAATTAAATTGTCAAAGTAACTTTTTGACATATGTTTTTTTTATACTACAGTACAGGCTTTTTTATATCTGCATTTATATATGTAATATGTAGGTGGTTTGAGCTCAGACTTTCACACGATCCTCAACCATCCATACTATCTCATACCGCTGATACACTTGATTACACATATGTCAAAAAGATAAACAATCACCAATATACATATTTTGTGCTAAACCAGCACTCGTCAGTTGGTTCAGAATATCATCACACATATATACAATCAAAGCTAAGCTTCATACTTTAATGGACAGGCTTCAAACCACTCCACCCACAACTCTTCAGCCATCCGTTTCCTTTTGTTTTTAAGAGAATTTTTATTTTCGTTAGAATGTATACAGGTTTTATTATGTTATATAATTAAAATAAATGTTCAAATATATCCATAACCATTCAGAAATTCGTATATTTCAAAACAGACTTTTCACTTCTTGCTTTGCGACTGTTTAATGGCGAAGGGGGAGAGATATTTAAACAAAATGACTCTACGTGTTAAAAAATTTGCCGACCCTGATACATAACAATTAAGAAAACAAAAGAATTCATAGACATCTTTTGAATCATCATATTTTTTTCATTTTCAAACTGTACATAAGTTCTGTAACATGCAGTATATTTTTCAAAAATGGAAAGAAAATAACTGTTTTATTATAACTTTTATCTCATGTTTAAAATTATTACATTAATAAATTTGATATTTTTGAATGCATTTTTATATCAAAAGTTGTTGGTGGTCGAGAGGTCAGCGACAGCTGCTTTACAAGCAGTTGTCCGGGTTAGCGGGTTCGCTTCCCGGCTGATGCTATGACACATGAGAAAGAAAATATATATATACAACTAGTCATTTTATTAAAAAGACTTTAACTTTTGACACATTTCTCCTCCTGCCTGCTTTTAATTTAATTAAATATCTATGCCATCATAATATTAAACTATATTTTGTTTTTATATGTGTGCATTTAAATGAACTAATTACTGGAACGATGTTACCCTAGTGCCAGCGTAATCAGAAGTTTATTTATCATTTCTAATAAGCCAACATTGTATGACTTTCAAACAAACTAATCATTTGATTATTTTTTACGAATTTTTATTTATTGCATCCCTGTAAATGATTTTTATAGTAGGGGAAATGTTAATGATTAATTGAAACTAAATTATTTTTATAAGGTAGTCGCTGTTAATTATGATAATACTAAACAAAATCAAATTAATCTGCATTACAAACAAATATGACAAAAACTATTACATGATTGTTACTTGGTAAGCCAACAGTTGGGATTCAAACTTGGGTTATTTAAAGGGTGAAAGTTTTCGTTTTTGTTCCAAGCAAGTTTGTAATATTTTCATTTAGAAAGTTGACTCATAACCAATCTAACTCTCCATCAAATTTTTGGCAGTAAAGAAATATCTAGAAAGTGAAAAAAAAAAAAGGGGGGGGGTGCAAATGCTATAAACCATGACCACTTGGTAGTTAATTACTAATAAATAACATTTCTTTGATTATTGGTTTTTGTTGCTGCATGTAATTTCAATATCTATAGTTACGCTTTTTTTTTAAAAAAAAAACAACAACAAATAGATAAACATGGAATAAACAAAACTTTTTTTTTTTTTTACTTAATGGAAATCCAAACTAGAAGTTCACTTCACTTATAAACATGTTTATAAGTTTGCTTATATTTTACAAGACAAAAAAATGTTTATACATTTAAAAAAATGATATTTTTTATTGCGTCTCCCCCGTCCGTCTCTTCTTTTTTTTTTTATTCATCTCCTAGAATCCTCAATATATAAAGGAAGTGATTTAGAGTTGTCAGGGAAATCTGATTTTGAAAGACTACCAATTTGTTAAGAGCAAGAAAGTAAGTAAGTGGTAAATAAAATAAACTAATCATCGGATTTAACACAAAGAGACCTCCAGAGAGGAAGAGACAAAGCAGTTCAGCAAAAGACAAAACTAATGTTTCACTTATCATTCTGTTTAAAAAGCGACAAGATTATTAGGACAAATTTCCCTTCTCTTACATCCTCGGGAATTGTAAAATTTTTATACAGCTGTTTTGACTGGGGAGACATCAATCAAATGTAAATAGGTGTGAAGAATAAGATTGAAAACGAAACAAAAAAATGCAACGGCAAAAAAAGCATTAATAAACATAAGTCGAATAAGTTGAGTATTTTTATTTCATCTTCAACAAGAAAAACATTATTAGCCCATTAGCTTTCACAAATTATTATAAACGAATTTATTGATTAATATTAAAAATAAAAAAGCTTGTATATACATATATTTTTATTAAGTGGTGAATAGTTAGCTAATTTATAGAATTGTCTTTAATCCATAATGGAAAATTATAACTATCTAGACATCTAAGATGTATTTCTTTACTACAAATAACATGAGAACAAGATCTCTACTAACTAGTGTAGTCTTTCAAAAAGTTTCAAAGCAATTTTCAGTTACACACCAAAAGCATAAAATTAACATAACCATAGGTTAGGATATATATACTATTGATGGACTAAAACTAACAATAAATGACAAGGATTAGACTTAGGATTAAAAAAAACAAAAAGCACAAAACACGCTTCATGATCATTCTATTGGATCTAGCAGCAGGCCAGTAGTTTACAAATTTATGTTACGATTCAAATCAGGATCGTATATGACTGCCTATATTCGTAAAACAGTTTTATAGAGAACTTTATAATATAACGCAGTGGTGCACAACCTTTTTACACTTGAGACCCCCTTAATCAGACTGAAATTTCATACGACTCATTATATGTTGTTACCATCCTATTATAAGCACATAAGGATAGTAATAAAAGTTGTTTTACAACATACAAATATATATATATCTTTATATTATATTTCACTACATACGATTTGATATAAGATCTTCCAAAAAGACTTCATATTAACAAAAAATATATAATACTTGGTTTTAGTACATCTATTGATTTGTAGCAATTACAACTTTTTTAGTTTGTTTCAGAAACTATCATGTATCAACACCAACGTTAGGAGGATACTAGCACAAAGGATGGAACTCTGAGAAGGAAATGAGAGCAATATAAGTGAAGTGCCATTAAGATGTGCTGTTTAAACAAAGCAGATTGGAATATAAAGAAGAAAGGGTTTAAACACAAAAGTGGTCAAATACACAATAATGAATTGGGCAGTTTTCGTGTACTTTTTAATAGTGTTTAGGTTTTTTAATTAAAAATTTACTATCCAACATGAGAACTTCTCAGAATAAAAGTTTTGAAATTCAAACAATTATTAAAAATGCATATATTAATTTGTTGTTGAACAATTAGAATTTAAATAATTAATAAATACATGGTCATTTTATGACGCAATGATATTGTCTAACCAGTATGTGTAAATATACTATTACAATTACCAATTAGTTAAGAGGCTTTGATCTTATTGACCTAAGATTATATGTATCATATGTGAAGGCAAGAGTATATATTAATATAATACAGAGCCAATGTTATCGCCATTTTACAAATATAAATATAATTAGTAAAATTAGAAGAGAAAGACTATTTTATGGGGATGTAAGTTAAACTTTACAAGTTTGATCAGTATTGAATATAAGGATTTAAAAAGACAAGAACAAATAACCAGAGTAAGATACTTGTGGGAGGGAGGGGAATGTTATTGGTTAAGGTTTTGATGAACTTCCAAAACATACATCAAATTCAGTTTCAAATTATTAAATAGGCATTCTATCAATAATAATATCTTAAATAGAAAACTAAACATAAATTTGGAAAGCATATGTATTTTATGCAAGCTCAGAGTGGAAACTTTTTTTTGAAAAATATAATTAAACAAATAAATATAAAAATAATTTATATTCCATGTATAAACTTAAAAAGGCAAAAAAAGAGAAAATATTGCCAAGCGTTGATGGCTTAGTGGTTAGCATAGCTGCCTTCCAAGCAGCTGGCCTGGGTTTGCTTCCTGGTCAATGCATTTGACATATATATAAAAAAGAGAAAATATTAAAGTTTCACTCACATTAAGCAATGTTTTTGGTGCATGCTTTAAACAAATATCTTTGATAATAAAAAGTACACTGACATAAAAAAAAAAAAGAAAACAAATAGTATAAATGTTTTAACAGACACTTAAAATACCTCTCAAAAAGTTACTAATTTTTTGTCAAATTCTGTTTTTGTGTGAATTAAGGAAATGATCTATCTATATTACTACATAAATATGAAAGTTTGTATATTTATCCTTTTATTAATTTTTTATCAAATTCTGTTTTTGTGTGAGTTAAAGAAATTATCTATATTACTATATAAATATGAAAGTTTATTTATTTATCATTTTATAAGTCAACGAACATTGCATCAAATATAAAGAATCTTGCATTACTTCCTTTTTAGTACAGAATTTTACTAACATATAAACATTTATTTATTTTTACAATTGTAATTTGCAATATAAAAATATATGAAAATATATTTCATAACTGTTTCTTGAATGATATCATAAACAACCAACAAGAAATTAGAATTAATTAACATATTAAAGAATTTGGAAAATGGTTTTAGTGAAAAGTATAGTTAATAAGAGTACAAACTCTCCATACAGTAGTGCCAGTAAGTGCAAGACTTTGTAATCAATGGATGCAGGAAAGTTTGTGCATAAAATCCCTTTCTAGTGCTTACTCATCCAACATCCCCAGACTAGTTTCTAGCTGGTGGCTTTTTGGGGGTTGTGGCTTTCTCAAACTTTAATCACAATCATTGAAATTAATAAAAACTGAAAAGCAAATCAAAACGTAGATGTGGCTAACTATTTTAGTAGATACTGTAAGACAATTTTGACACTAGGAGAAGCCACTAAATCTCTTCTGACATAGGCAGTGATCAACAATCTTAGATAATTCGTCAAAAATACCAGCAATTAGCAAATATCAAACTCAAAACAATTTTAGATATTTCATTGAAAATAACTACAAATTGTTATGAATATTTTGTTAAATGGTATTTATTTTATGTTGTTCACTTTTGAAAATGAATTGGATATAATATTGTCTATAATTAGTAAATATTAATATCAACACAGTACTGATGTTTTGTTAAATGGAAAAAAATAATTTCAAAACCTTTGCTTGAATTTTAACAAAATAAAATAAAATATGGCACTAGAATGTATGCCTACTTTAATGTAGAGAATAAGTATAAACATGTTTGCACAATATATAAGAAAAGAAATTTAGGGTTTAACAAATACTAAATTTCATTTTACAATAACATGAATATAATTTAAAAAAGTAAAACAAATAAAATATTAAATGCATGGCTAAACTAACATAAGAATTAAACATTATATCTATTTTCTGTTCAAAAATGAATAAGATAAACTTAGTACTATTTAACAAAATATCCATAATAGTTTTTTTTTTCCATATGTCATAGCATCCGCCAGGAGGCAAACCCACAACAACCGTCTGCAACTAACTGCTTGCTTGCAAGGCGGTTACACTGATCTCTCGACTAACAATGCTTGACAAATATCCATAATAGTTTATAGGCATTTTTGATAATTGTAGCCATACTTTGATTTTTTTAAAACTTTTTAGGAAATTTGGAATTTTTTATTTGCCTAGTCAAAATATCAGGAACACTGGGTTTTCTGTTGATTATCTAAGATTTTAGTACGTACTTATGTCATGTTATATAGTGGCTTCCCTAGTATTACAAATATCTTCAAACATCTATTAAAATGGTATTCATGTTCTGAAAGAAAGAATAAATTAAAAGCTGTGTTATAAAATTCCTCTATATGATTTTATCATGTCGTGATTAATACTTAATTTTCGAATCAGGATGGTGGTTAATCAAAAACTGTCTTTTGACTTCTTTTTGATGCTTTTTAAAATATGCTCAATTATTAATTTTTTAACTATTTGGTTGATCAACATCTTTTAATAACATATTTATTTTCTTAAAATTTTAACAATATTTAATAATATAAATTTAAAATATGAACTATCTCATATATTTAATATAATCCATTAACTTGGAACTACCTATTTGCAATATTATATAATTTTACAATAAGTTACAGTAAGAAAATGCTTTATCTAGTGCCTTACTCTTCCTCCCTTAATATTATTAATGATATTTCCATTCAAAGTGTGTTATTTATAATTATACAGGGTTACTAAAGACAACATTTCTTAAGTTTTAATACATATACACATTCGATATCCACACACACTCATATTATAATTTAAATTTATTTTAGTATTTTCTTTTAAATAAGGGACCTTATATTTCAACTAGATTTTTCCTTTAAGAAATTTGTACTTATTAGAATATTTCAAATTTTTTATAGTTTTTTTATAATCTCTTTCCCATATCTTAAATTTCGTGCTTTACACACTTCATAAAAATTATATTGCTATAATTTCTTATTTCCTCCCTACTTTTTTGTTTAGTCAAAATTAAATACCTGTTTGAATATAGGACTCTGTAGCATTTTACATGAAATTCTTTTAATCTTAATGTATATATGAAATAAAAACTGTTTTTTAGAAAATATCATATATCTATTTTCTACATTGAGAAAGAATTTATCAATTAATAAAAGAATTTAAATTAACATCACTCAAATAGTTTTGTTACTTAAAGTCTTTAAAATGGTTGACACAAAAATATTTTGGTAGTGTTCTGTTCTATTATCTCAGTCTCTTGATGATGCTATTTCTAGCTAAATTCTTAGAAATATGCCATTTCCATGGCCACAGCCAAGCTGATAATCTTCTTCCTACAATAAAACATAGAAAGAGTCCATTTGCTCAGCTGCCAGCTACTGCAGTTGCTTCTTTCTATGCTAAAAGCACAGAAAAATGCATTCATTGGCTGTCATAGTTGCTTGTGTTATGCACTTTATTGTAATGCTGGGTTGTCAATTTTGCTACAGTATTGTGTGAGGGTGTGTTGACATCATCATGCTAAATAATTGAACTTTTCATGTCCAACATCTTTTTTTTCATGTGAACTGACCTACTGGTACCTTATAACAGTTTTAACAGTGTTGTCACTGTTCCATCAGGACTGTGTAAGCCTCAGAAATTGGATTTTAGGGTGCACACAGCACTATTTTGAAGATCCCAATGAAAATAACGGATCTGTGAGAAATCATCTGAGACAAGTAAGATGGTTGATTCAAACTCTGAAAATTGGCAATTGCCAAACACTGGAGTTGGCTTTCATTTTAATATTTTGTTATAAGTTATTAACTTAATCATACACTTATAAATCAATATGAACATTTAAATTCAAGCAAAGAGAAAATGAAACATAAAAGAAAAATAAAAGTGTTGTTTGAAATGTATATAAAGCAACCTGACAAACACAAATATATTCAAGTATATCACAAACTGACCTATTATTAGTTTGCTTTTTTTTACATTTGTGGTCATACTTTTTAACAAACTGTAGCAAATAATTTTTTTCTGGAAGAGACTTCAATATCTAATTTAATTGTAATCTTTTATTTTATTCTTAATCATATTTTCTCAATAAAGGTGATCAATGATACATTTCGTTGAATGTCTTATAGGAAATTTTTATAACACAAATGTTAATTGCTTTTCCATAAAAGACTATATTCAAGTTTATCATGAAATCTTTTTGTCGAGAAACATATTATTTATATACTTTCAATCCAAATCAAATTATAATATTTTCTTAAAGAACGTCTATAAATAAAATTTTCCTAATGACTTATATTTTATATCAATGGAAATGTATGCCTCACTTTCATACAATAAAATACTCGAAATAACAGCCTTGTATACATCCAATGCATTTAAATTAATTATACCACTCTAATAAAATACTGTATATAAATTTTTAATTTGTTATATGCAGCAATAGCTTGTTGGAGTTTTAAAGTGTCCCAGGGTCCAAGAGTTTTTCAGTACTGTGGTATTAGAGTTGCGACATGAAAATTATAATCGTTTAATCATTAAATTAATTAGGTTATTAAATCAAAAACATATTTTAAAATCTACATTAAAAAAAAAAAAATTTAACAAAAAAAAAATACGAAAAGCATTTAATGTGAAAAATAGTTAAAATGCGTCTTTAAATCAAATTGTGTGTTTGCATGTGCATATTCTGCATAATCTATTTTAATACATTGTACAGGCTTACGCCTGCATTTATATATGTAATATATGCGGGATTCTAACTCAGACTTTCACACGACCTACACTCTCAGTGCCATCTTATATTGCTGACTCACCTGATCACACACATGTTGAAAAGATAAATAATCAACAATATACGTATTTCGTGCTAAACCAGCACTCATTAAAGTATGAAGATTGGTTATCTTAATATAAAGCTGAGTACTAATTGTATACGTGTGTGTGATGGTAATCTGAACCAACTGATGAGTGCTGGTTTAGCACGATATACGGATATTGGTGATTATTTATCTTTTCAACGTGTGTGATCAGGTGAGTCAGCAATATAAGATGCCACTGAGAGTTATAGGTCGTGTGAAAGTCTGAGTTCGAATTCCGCATATATTACATATATAAATGTATGTGTAAGCCTGTACAATGTATTAAATAGATTATGCAGAATATGCACGTGCAACCACACACACTCAATTCGATTTAAACACGCATTTTAACTATTCTTCACATTAATGCTTTTCGTATTTTTTTCTGTTAAATTTTTTTTTTTTAAATGTAGATTTTAAAATATGTTTTTGATTTAATAACCTAATTAATTTAATGATTAAACGATTATAATTCTTCATGTCGCAGCTCTAATACCATAGTACCGTTTTACTTTCTAAAATATTTGATAATTCACATTATGAAACATATAACCATCCAAGCCAATAGATACTGAAAGTTTTTTTTTTTTTGATTACCAGCTCATAACATACCTATAGTAATTTCTAAATTAAAATATTTTATGTTGTACCCAAAATACTGAAAATATTATGTAGGTAGTCAGTGCTTTTAAGTGGTACAAATAGTATAATCATTTTAAAGATAAAAGCCAACAGGATAGTATTTTTGTTTTGCTTTTGATCACTCAAACTAAGAACTCCATTGTCATAGAATAATGTCTGTTTCAGAAAGCTGATTATAAAGATCAGTGACTTAAATACAAAAAAGTTGAAAATAGTACACATTGCACTTAATAACAAGTTTTATTTTTAAATGTCTCTGAAGTGACAGTATATGCAATAAAGCTTATACTTCATTATCAGCAGGTTAATATAAATAAACTTACATAGACAATCAACTACTTTAAACAATACCACAAATCTTACTCAAATAATATTGTCAAATAGACTTTATTTGAATTGGTAAGGGCAATGTATATATCATGATTTTGTTCTTGATATTTTTTAGCATTTCTATGGCAACAAAGACCCTGTCAATATTTTGACATTGTTAACACAACATATTCTAAAAATTCTTGAAAGTATTTTCACTATTGATAATAGTTATGACATTTCATAATAATTAGTATATTCTTTATTATGCCTATAAACTGAAACATTAAAATATCCTTTAATTAGATGGTATAATTTTATGAGTGCATACAGTCATAAAAATTCCAATAGTTATAAACCAAACTTGTTAATTTTATAATATAAATCTTTTATAAGACATCATCATTGTCAATCATTATCAATCCACTGAAAGATTAAGGTCTCTACAAGTTTAATCTATATTCCTGATCTCTAGCCTCCCTTCTCCACAACACCCTGCACACTATCTTATTTTATTCATCCATTTCACATGTGGTCTTTTTCAGTTTCTTTTACAATTTCTTGAAATTCAGTTTAAGATTTAAACTGTCCATCTATTATTACCTTATTTACCAATACATCCAGCCCAGCTCCCATTTTTTAATTCTTTCAGTCATACCCATGTATTTCATTTCTGATCTCTTTTTAATCCTAACATGCATCTTTCCATACTTCTTTGAATGGTCTAAAGTCTCTGTATTGCTCTTCTGTTAAGTGTCCATATCTCAGATGAATAAATAAGTGCTCATAAAACACATCTATTAAAAACCTTCCTTTTCAAACATATAGACATATTTCCTTTTACTATTAAATTATTTCTACCAAAAGCACTCCAATCAAGTTTAATTCTCTGATTAATTTCATTCATTATATTTCCAACTGTAGTTTAATCTGACCATGGTATTTGTAGTTGTTAACTTCTTCTAACTGACCATTATCAATCTTTATTTTCCTCTTTTGAGAAAATCTATTGAACATTACTTTAATCTTTTTAATGTTTACCTTTAATCCTTTTTCTTATTTTCATCAGATAACTCTTGCAACATTTCCTGTTGCTTGCAAAAACAACTATATCATCTGAAAAATCTAAATGACTCAAATAATCTCCATTTACTTTTATTCCATTAACTTCCCATTTTAAACCACAAAATACTTTTTTCAGCACTACTTTAAAAAGTTTTGGAGATGTAGAGTCACCCTGTTTTACACCTTTCTCAGTATTAACTTTCCTAGTGTCATTGCATAATCTAATTGTTGCTGTTTCATTTTATAAATATTCATTATAATATAACAATATCCTGGGTCTATACCTTGATAATCCAATGATTTAATCATTGAAAAAATACTTATAGAATCAAATGCATTTTCATAATCAACAAATCCAAAGCATAATGGTAGTTCATATTCACTGGTCCTTTTTATAAATTCTCTCAATACTTGGATATTATTCACTGTATTAAAACTACTTTTAAATCTATCTTGTTCTTTTGGTTGGTTGAAATCCAAAGTTCTCTGTAGACAAGTTGTAATTACCTTAGTAAAAATTTTGTACAAAACAGATAAAAGACTGATAGTCTGCAATTGCTAATATCTTCTTTATCACCTTTTAAAAATATGACTATTAATACTGCATTATTCCAATCATCTAATACATCTTTATCATTTAGACATTTAGTGTATATCTTTGCCAAAAACAAAAATTATTTCTTCACCTGCTTCTTTTAAGATATCAATTATAATTCCATCATTACTTAGAGCTTTTCCCTACTTCATAAATTTAATTTTATGTCTCACTTCTTCATTTAAAATCCTGACCAATTCAAAAGATATAATACTTGTAGGAGGTACTTTTCCTTTTACTTTATTGCTATATAATTTTTGCTAGAACTCTTCTATACATTTTATGATGTCATCTCTCTTTTTAGTAATAATTCTATCTTTTTTTCTTATTGCAGATATTGGTTTTCTATCAATATCTAAATGTTTTTTCACACTCTTGAGACTTTTATTCTCTTCTATAGATTTTCTTGCTAGTTCACAATTATACTTTCTTATATCATTGTCTACTCTTTTTCA
Source organism: Epiperipatus broadwayi (assembly GCA_028023455.1). Taxonomy (NCBI): domain Eukaryota; kingdom Metazoa; phylum Onychophora; class Udeonychophora; order Euonychophora; family Peripatidae; genus Epiperipatus; species Epiperipatus broadwayi. Next base: position 6,409,398 of record JAQFVV010006244.1, on the reverse strand, counting down.
CACTATTTAACAAAATTTGAGATATTCAATTCTTCTTAATACATCATTTTTATATATTTTCATATTTCTTCTTTTCTTCATAAATTATCTAGTCTCAGAAGAAATTTTATTGGACAATTGCTGCTTTTTTCTGCCAGCTATCTTCATTGCAGTTTTTAAAAGTGTATCAGTTATTTTACTATTAATTTTATTCAAATCTTAATCATGTTCAAAATCTGCTAGTATTTGAAAACAATTTACAAGTTCTAATTTAAATTTATTACAATGTTTCTGAAGAGTAGGAATATTAACTGTGAATATTGTTTTTCTTAATAATTTTTGTCCCTCTAGTTTTGCATTAACATGTATCTTACATCTGACTAATCAATAATCACTTCCTGTTACATTTCGTAAGAGCATTTCAATCTTGTATGTATTTTCTGTTAGTCAAAATATAATCCAATTCTGCTGAAATTTCATCTGAATGCTTTCATGTCCCTTTAACATTTTTTCTCAAAAAAATAATTCATAATATAAAGGGTTTTTTTTTTTGTGCACACTCCACAAGTCTATGCCATTTCTCATTTCTATTACTATAACCAAATTTAACTAACCAAATTTACCTACAGCACTTTCATCTTTCAATTTTTTATTAATTCTACCATTAAAGTCTCCCATAACAATGTTAAAAGGTTATTTGGTCTGATCAAAAGTCTTTTGCCCAGCCACATAAAAATCCTTTACTACTTCATAACTATGAGAACTTGTTGGGCAATTGGATATTAAGTTGATTAACTAATCTTGTGACTCTGTTTGATACATCATCAATCTCCACAATACTGTTCTTCCACTTTTTATTTATAATAAATGCTACTTCACTTATACTTCCAATATTTCTGCCTTTATAGTAGAGTACATGACCACTTTTAAATCAAATGTCTCTCCACCTTTTCATTCTAACATCCAACAAACAATAATGTCCCGTTTAATATGAGGCAGATATTTTTCCAAGTCTTGTAATCTTCCTTCATTTGAAAGTGATTTGTAGTTGTTAGTACCTAAATAAAATGTCATCATCAAATGGCAGCCTGAGTTCACAGTCAGAGGATTCATAAACACCCTCTGCCTTTAGCCATCAACTACTATCTGAATTAAAACCTTTTTCTTTTTGAATATTACAGAAATCTCTTTAACTTCAACAAACTGGATATTTCTATTCAAATGTAAATGAGGTACCAGGATGAACTGAAGAAGAAACCTCCATCACTAAATCTCTATTACATCTTGATGCTTGCTTCATGAAATCATAGTTTCTAATTAGTAACATGACATCATCTTTAAGACAGAAAACAAAATTGTTACAAGTAGAAATATTTGTGTTTCTTTTTCCTAAAATTTCTTAATGTATTAAAGAAGCATAAGACTGACAAAATGGACAAAGATCCATTTCACAAACTAATTTTTAATGTTATTGGCCTTTTGTTGATAGATGTAGATTTATTAAAAAAGGATTTATCAAATTAAAATTGGGTTTCCTTTCACTTGATAGACTACACTGTAAAACATATACATAGCTTTTCCCTCTGGAAATCATGTTTTCTTAATAGCAGACTTTACCAATATTAAACCATGACAACTCCATGAAAGTACTATCCTACATCTTAAAATTTCACATCAAATAAATTTAATACATTATACATAAGCATAATTAGAATAAACTGAAATTTATCTTTATAACACTAATTTCTATACTTCTATCAATCACAATTAGTGACATCACTATTATTTTTACTGTTTAAATAAAAAAACTTTCAAACATATTAACTTAGCCATATATTATAAGATAATCCATTTCAGATTATTATTTTAGATATTTCCATATTTTTGGAGAAAATGGTGATCTTTAAATATTGCTGGCCAAACTCAATTATTTGTTAGTTGGAATTTATATTCCAAATCTACTTCAAAGTAATTCGTTATTAATTAAATGTAGTGCTTCAAACCTGATGAGCGCTGGTTCAGCACGAAATGCATCTTGAGGGTCATTTGTCTTTTGTTGTACCTTTATTTATATGAAAAATGAAAAGAGAAGTGGAGTTTGTTAATACATCGATAACGATAATACACCTACGAAAAAGAAAGGTGAAAAAGCCGTGTGTGTATGAATATAGAAAATCAAATATATTAATCTTTAACTTGGATCAAATTATATATCTGTGCTAGAGAAAAACTCTAGTTTAATGAATGATTAATGATAAACGCAAAGCGAATGAAAACGAGGTTGTGAGTGGAGTAAGTTTGGCGGTTGAAAAAGCAAATGTGAAAAATCGCCATACATAAATTGACTTCATGCAATAAAGATATATATGAGAGATGGTGACCTGGGCCAACTGATGAGTGCTGGTTCAGTATGAAATGCATCTTGGGGGTCATTTGTCTTTTATTGTATCTTTATTTATATAAAAAATGAAAAGAGAGGGAAGTGGAGTTTGTTGATGTCGATAAATTCTCAATATGCTTAACATAATGTTAATGCACGTTTTGAAACACTCAAGACTTTTTCATTCTTCACATAATCCTGCATATATGTATAAAAAAGAAGAAAAGATTGGAGGCAATTATATGCATATAATCAAATGATGGGAATGAAGGTAATGATAGATTGCTAGATAGTGTTTTTTAAAATGTAAATAAATATTGAGAAATAAACTGAATTTTAAAGATTAAAAAAAAAAATAGAAATTCACATTATATATAATTAAATGTTAATTACAAAAATAATGTAGTAATTGATTAAATTATTCTCGATGTTATTTTTATTAATACAGTATGTGTGTAGTTATAAATTTAATCCAGCAAACACCATAAGATTAGTTTTAATTAATAAAAACATTATTAAAATAAGAGAAAAAAAATTAATTGGAGAAAAATAATGAATTAATTAAAAAGCATATTTAATTAAATTAAAGTAAACTCAATAATCCTCAATCAGGTATTTCTCTGCCCTACATCTCACGATTGGTCAGTTAGTTTGACTCTACAGAAAACAGTAGATCCCAAATAAAAAAACTAGAACTAGTCACTTATGCAATATGCCACTTCACTTTACTAGAAGCAATAAAAAATCATTATGCAAAACATAGTGCAGGAATCTTTTTCCTATATATATAAAATAGCAGAATATGGACATTTACACACTATTCCAGTCAAAATTATGATTTATTATGTACTTGTATAGCAATTATGTATACAAGTAAGCATTTGATTTCTTGCAATATATAGAAAGACTTCATTATATATATATATCATTAAAATTAGTCAATACATAGACAATCCCAATATCAATAACAATCAACAATCTCACACTGCAGTCAAGGCAATCTTCCACCAACATTAAATAGAACCGCTTTAAATACTGTTGTAGTAAATAATACATCCTCCCATCTTAGGCCTCGACAATTCTATAATAAGAAGATGAAACGTTTTCTTATTGGTTCTCTCTTTAAATTAATGCTTATTACAAAGTTAAAATAAAAAAAAGTAAGAATAAAATTCTTTACTTTGTTAATTAAAAATTAATCTATTAGTTTAATATAAAAATAATAAGATAATTAGATTGATTAGAATTCACTCCTTCTACTTTATATATAAAAACAATCTAAATTTAGAGAAAGAGAGAGAGAAGGAATAAAAAAATGTTTCATTTTCTTATTTTATTATTGTCATGTACTAAGATAGAAGTATGTATATTTACTGTAGCAGCATTTAAAGTATTCTATTTAATGTTATATATATTCACATTTTATTAGTTTTCATTAAATTGTGTTATTTAAACATCAAAAATATTTAGCTATTTCTGATTTTTACACTTCTGCATTAATTATCTTTGTTATAGTTATGCGTGAAAATATAATCAAAAAAGTGGACACAGTCGCAATGTTACTGATTCAAATTGTGATCAACGTTACTGGATCAAACTGTGATGTAGCAGACATTGCAATCCATTCCATGAAGTAAGTGAAATAAAATTAGGGTCACTAGAAGAAATTATAATACTGAATTTGACATTGATAATGACATTGAATGGCCACTACATGTTGCTCAAGTGAAGAATTTTTTTTATTCTAAATGCAATAGAAGATAGCAAAAAAAATTGCAATTCTATGTTTTGTGGTTAGAAAAATGATTAAAATTGCAGATAGATAAAGTTATCCCATAAACTTAAAAAATGGCTTGCACAATGTTGAAAATCTTTTGGGATTTATACAAAATATAGTACCTTCCTTGAACAGTTTACGTGGATAACTTTTTGCTGAAATGGATTGACATTTGTGCAGAAAAAGTGTGTGAAATAATGTTAAACATGCTTGAGAGTTCCAAGATAATACCAACAGAAAGAACAATTTTACAGAAATTCAAAACTCATGAGTTTATGAAAACTGTACAAAATTTAAATAAAAAAATCAGAAAAAAAATCATAATATTGATGTGATGAATTTAGCCATTCAAGAATCCAATACAAAAAGAAAGATAAACATTATTCAAATTGCAGGTCAAAAATCATATAGAGGATGTCTATACAAGACAAAAAAAAAAGAGATTTATCAGATTCTAGTTAGTTACAGATCTAGGCTTGTTTAAATGCAATGAATTGCTATTTGAATTTCTGAGCAAATATTGATTCACTGTTGCAGGATTAGAAAAAATATCTAATCTACTTTGATATGTTCTGAAATCAAATTCAATGAAAATATTGTGTCAATATCTCTTGAAAGTCTAAAGAAATTTGCAGAGTGATTAAATGTTGAGAACTGATAGAGGAATGTAAAAGAAATACAAATTTGGGTCATACAATATCTAATAGCAAAAAAGGATTATTCTTAGATCAATTTTATGCAGTAATAAATGTGTGCAGATTGAGAAATATTAAAGAGTTACATATTTTTCTTGGGATTATATACTATTTTGAGAGTTTTCTTTAAGGAAATAACCACCTGACTGAGCATTTTATGATATATTTAAAAAGAATCAGGTTTGATATAGAAAAAACTCAGCCCATGTCTTTACTTTGAGAGTTTTCTTAAAGGAAAGATTTGTGTGACTAAAAACTTTATGCTGTCCTTAAAGAGAATCAGATTTGAATGTAGACAAAATTCAGAGAATGTCATTCAAAATAATAAAGGCTTTGCTTTTATCTTAAGTATTTGATATTTTATTTTAACAATAATCAGAAAGTATGGTTGCAGCAATATGTCATTCAGTTTTATAATAGAAAATGATTATAGCATACATACTGAGGAATTTAATAAAGGTTAAAATAAATTACAACTATTTAATAAAGAGATAATACCATCATTCTTTGTTATAAGAAATTTAAGTAATATCTTTCTAGTCTATTATTTAAAATAATTCTTAACTATACACTTTCTCTCAGGGTACTAAATAGTGATAAACTAACCTTTAATCTTTTTAATCCATGAATGATAAGATGAACAATGTAATAGTTTTGTATGATCATAATTTGATATTTACACAAGATCAATATATATGATGATGTGCTAATAAAAACCCTAGATAAGGAAGAACCACACAGTTTTCAGATAGATCTTAACTACATAGAGGTTCTATAGTCTGAAACATGTAATAGTGATGCAAATTAAAATGGACAAAGGCAATTAGAAACTTAGGCAAGATATTAAAATGGCTTGCCAACTTAAAATCTCACCAATTTTTATCCAATCATAAATATTATATCTTAAATGAATGAACAGTTTGAATATCAATAGAGAGCAAGAAATAAGTTTAAAATTTATTCCATAAAGATAATCCATGTGTAATAAGACTAAAACTTTAAGATATTATGTATCAGGTCTATAGTTAATCAAAGAGGTTGAGAATTTTGCTGATTAAAATGGGAAGCTAAGGGAATAAATGGAAATGAAAATTACTTAAGTCATCTAGATTTCACAGATGTTGTAGTTGTTTTTGAAATAACATATCAGAACTTCATGATATGTTTCAGGAGTTGTTAGATGAAAGTAAGAAAGTGTAACTAACGATAAATGCTAATAAGACAAAAAAAATATTTATAAAAACAATAGGAATCTAGGACATAGGAAACCAGTAAAAATATAGATTTTGAAGATTATCTTATCACCCATTTCAGAAGCTATGAAATAATGTTTTTTCTTGTTGGAATTCTTATGCCAATGTGCATTGGTAATTAAGACAATTTTATCATAATTTTCCCATGATGAATAGGTTTGTTCTACACATTATTTTATTATATTCAAACTGCATAGCCTATGTTATTTATTAATTCAGCAAGAAATTTTTGTTTTAGTGTAAACAAAATGAAGAAAATATATTTTCTACTGATGTTTATCAATAGTATATGCACAGTGCTTTGCTTATAAAAGTTTATGATATGAGATAAAAGCAGTAAAAATATTCAAATACACCTTTACCCTGCTTAGCGATGGCAATTGGTCCTCCAAAACTCATTGTTAAGCAAGAATATTATATACGTATTTATAATAGGGGTCTATGGGGAAAAAATTGGTCGGTTCCAGTGACGTAAAATATCCACATTGGTTTTCAAGCTCAAAGATTTTCTTGATTTTTTTCATGTCAATGATGACTAAATATGGTATCTAAAAGAAAAGTTTTATATCACTAGGGAAAAAAGCATATTTTCACTGTTTAAGCACAGTACAGCAAAATGAAAGAGAAAGTGAAACTAAATTTGAATTTAAGAGTTTTTATATTCTTCCACAGAAGTTTTTCATCGTAATAAAAAAAAATCCATATTGAAGTGTATTTTTTTAACATTTGTATTACAGTACTGTACTTTTATGTTTATTACTTATGTGAAATTATTCAAATTAAAAATGTTTAATTATAAATTATTTAATTGAACATAAAGACTTATTACTGTGCTCCAGAGTAAGAAAAAGCTTAATGCCTATTGTATAAATCAGTCAACTTTAGAAAAAAAATCAACTTATCTTAAAAGAAAAAAATCTGTTCTAATTTTCTAAAACAAACGCTAAGTTTATTTTTCTTACTGTATATTTTTATTAATATAATAGTGCCCCCCCCTCCGTTCATATAGAAAAATTATTCATTAACACTTATTTTAAATGCAATCTGTTTTTCTTTTTAAATTTTTTTCTAATTGAACATTCTCACTTTAAAATGTTTTTCTTTTGATTTGAAACTTGGTGTACGTAATTAAGGAACACACACACAATTTAATTAGTATTTAGTGTTTTCCTGAAAGTTTGTGATGATGGTATATTAGTTGTACTGTTTTCATCATCTAATTTAAGTGTCGAATGTTTAGAAAAATTAAACTTTATTTAAATAATCCAAGTCTGTACATTACATTTAAATAAAGTTTAATTTTTCTAAAGACATGCAACACTTATATGTATACAGTATTATAGATTCAGTAATTATATATATATATATATATTAACTTTATATGTTTTATAATCAAAATACTGAATGCAGCACTAATATTGTGTTTTATAAATAAAATATTGTATGTGCTATACAATTATAGTAATGTACTTTTGCTTTTGGGTAAAATGAATTTAAAATATCTATTCTCTGATGTCATAAGTCATGCAAAATTGAAGATAGCTGCCAAAAAAATGTAAAAAAATTTTTTTTCCCCGATCGTTATAGTGAATAATCGATTGTCAATCAAAGTAGTGGGTAAAAATTGATGATGATCGTTATTATGAAATATCGTTAAGTAGCCAATTGCTAAGCAGGGTAAAGGTGTATATAAGTACCATTCTGCATCGACTTTATAATATATCTAGATTTTGTGCAGTTGCCCTTAAAAGGATGAACAAGCAACAGAGTTTGATAGATTTTTTCAATAAGAAACCAAAATCAGAGTCTGTTGTATAAGAATTGGCTTTGGATGGTAAATTTAATAATTGATAGTTAATATGTAAATTTGTGCTTTTAATTAATCTCATCTGACAAGTTTGAGCAGTATGAATATGACCATCTAGGTTGAAAGCACTGCACAGCTACTTATTGTTTAATTGAAATAAATTCTAATCTTTTCTTTGGAAGGGAATGAATGCTATTAATAGAATTAGATAAGTACTCAATTTTGACTTTTCAACTTGTAATGTATTATTTATGATTATATATTATTTAACATAATATTCCACACTTATTATTTTAAAATGTGTGTATACATGTATATTTACTATTATGATAATTATATGCAAAGTTCATAAAATTTGGATCAATATTAAATATAGTGATTAGATATTTGCAAATTGCAATTCTTTTTTTTTACAATATGGACATTTTAATTTTATGCATAACAAAATATAAATAAAAAGATCTTTAAAATCATATTCAAGATTTTAAATTTGTTGAAAATTTTTATTTTTATTTTGATATTTCTTTTGCATCTTAATTCAAAGTATGATCATGCAAGCTGTTGTGGTGCAGTGTATATATATATATATATTGATATAATGTAATATCTTCTTGAAAGTTTTTATTTTTATAAATATCTTATGCATTTCAAATAAATTTAACATAACTTAACATTCACCATTTTCTTTCGTCTTTTATTTAATAAAATAAATATATTTTTGGAACAGGAATAAAATAATAATTGGAATGAAATAAAAGAAATTAACATAATGGAAGGAAGGCAAACAAAAGTATTCATAATGCTTGCAATAAATTACAACAATTAATAAAGCAAGTCATATATAATGTGACATTACTTTTATAAGCTTGTAATTATTATAATTTTACCTTTAAGGCTTTGGCTATGCTGAGGCTATATCTGAATTTAGTTCAGTTCCATATAGCTATTTAAGTTAGATAGCTGGATTTAAAGACATTTTCATGACCAAAAACTTCAGAGTTTCTACATAAATATATATTTGAAATAGGTGCTGGGTTTTGAGTTTATATTTTAAATCTAGTGTCCGAATATTTTAGCTCTCCACTGACGTGAGCCATAAGCTTGAAAACAATTGGTCTGGAGATGAGAGTGTTATGGATAGAGATTTTAAATATTTTCTCATACTGCACTTATTAATTAAGAGCTTGTTTGAGCTATTGGTATGCTCTCTGTATTGCATAAATTACAACTTAAAAGACTTATAAACCATCCGTAATCATACTTGACAACAATGTGCATCTAAGTCTTCAGTTAGTCTAAAAATAATAATGAAGAGTAGTAAAGTTTACTATGTGTCTCTTTAAAACTATCCAATGAAAATATGTTCATCAGGATTATAATATGTCAATCAGTGATATAATAAAACAACAATTTAATAAATGTATAGAGCCAGATAAATATTATCTATGTGGAGTTATTGAGGGGAATAGAAAAAGCAAACAAAATGGTCAGAAAAATGAAGGACTAGAGAAAAATGTGAGGTTTCATTATAAGTTCAGACATTAATTATGGATGTTTTAAATCTGTAAATAGCAATTACACAATTGTATAATAAAGTTTTAAAACATGCTTACATTTTTAATTCTGGACTAGCCGTTCTGTGTAAACTACATGATTATTTAAAAACTCCATTTTAGCATTTCGTTATTATTTGACTAATTTTGGAAATTAATAAATTATAATAATCATTTAATGTTGTAGTATCAATTTTTAAATAGACTTTTATTATGGATAAACGTACTTTATTTTTCCAAAATTTACGAAAAATTATCCATCAAAGCTCACTTTTATCCGCAATTTTCTCAATCAGATTGTTGTTTTTTTTTTAATGTTGAAAGCCTTATTATTTTATCTTTTATTTACATAATTAAAGTATGCTTATTAATGCCGAGAGTTTTAATTTTCTCTTTCTGCTTCTACTTTTTCATCAAATTAAATCTTGATCACATAAAAAATTAATGTGTTGTCTGAGTGCTTTAAAAGGTTGTTCCCCATTGATTTAAAATGCAAAAATTAAAAAAAAACAAAACTTTACTTTTCAAATATTTATAGTTAGAAATGAGAGTATTTAAAAATATTTTTCTATGTAATATATAAAAGAAACTTAGTTTCATTAATCTCAGTTATTAATTTATTGACGGATAAATAATTATTGTAATCAAAACCATGCTTGATATCCACAGTTATCAGAATTCAGAAGTCATATATGTTAGACTCTTCAAGTATTAGGTCGAACACAATAATTCAATTTAATTGTCCAATGCGCTCAACCACAAAGAGCATATATCACGACTGAATTTTATTTTAAAATTTTACTTCTAGCAAATGGAAATATTTAAAAGAAGGGGAGGAGTGAATGAAAAAGAGATAAAAATATAATTACAGTGAATATATGTTTAATTATACAAAATCAATCCAGTATTAGTATCTTAAACTAGAAAAAAAAGATTTTATTTTGAATAAGTCTTTTAAAAGCCCTGTTATGTTTGAAACAGTAGAAGAGAGACATAATTAATTAAAGCTCGGGGTCCGGAGACCCCAGCCCTACTTTGTCACTTTCACTCCTCCAACAACTTTTGAACTTCAGAGTAATCAATTATTCAATTATTAGTAGTTGTTTAAATAATGAGTGCTACTGCTAAGAAATTGATAATCCAGGGTCAACATTGATTGTATTACCTTGTTTTATCTGATTATTTAATCTACATTATGACAGATACGTTACCTGTTTTATCTGATTATTCAACCTATCTTATAGTTAGCTTACATATCCTTTATATAAATGCCTCATAACGTAATAATAAATACATTTATCTTTTATTCTCTTGATCTATGAAGTAAATCTAAATCAGTGAAACATAAAATTGTTACTGTATTCAAATAGATTAAGGATTTTTATTAAGATAGTTGATCCATAATCAACCCTTCCAGACGTAGTTTTATTAATTGATAAATGAGCATTTAATATTCTTAAATAAATGATAAAACAAGGAAGTAGATATTAATTTCACCATATGATGGTTAAGTACCACATCATTTATGTTCTGTTTGATGAACTACCAGAAATACTTTTTATTTATCATATACAATTTAAAAGCAGTTTTAACTTTTATCAGTAAATTAATTATGTGTAGGAATTGAATTATATATAAATAAATGTGCGCCTGTATGTACAGGATTTAATGATAATTGTCAATAGTGAATTGGAAGATATTACATATGTAAGTATATATTTAAATAATAGTAATAAAATTAATTAATGACATAGAGAAATTATTGTGATTTGATAATGAAAGCTAATAAAATAATTTTACTATTGGTAGAAAAGTTTTTCCATCAATATAAAAAAAACATTGAACATTTGCTAATATAATATAAGGAAGAATTTTACAAAATTACAAGCAATAATTAAGAACAAAAAACAAAAACCCAGGTAGTCAAAACAATAATGATATCTTTTAAAATGTTTCATACTTTAGAGTAGTGATGGCGAATCTTTTTACGTTTTACGTTTGCGTGCCAAAAATCTCCAAAAATATATTTATTGAATAATTGGCATGCTATACTGTTATTAAATCAAAATACAAACAACTTAATTATTGCAATTTTTAAAAATTTATAAAATAATAATAACAATAACCCTCCTATATGTATGTAAATGGATTTTGTCTTGTACATGAGGGGTCAGAGTGACTTGGGGTCAACATGGGTAGGATGAGAAGGTTTGCACCAATGTGGGCTTTGAGAGTTCCATCATCAGATTTTCAATGAAATGGACGGCTGAAGAGTTGTGCGGTGGAGTGGTTTGAAGCCTGTCCATTAAAGTATGAAGATTGGCTATCTTAATATAAGCTGAGCATTGGCTGTATGGAGATAATAATCTGGACCAACTGACAAGTGCTGGTTTAGCACAAAACATGTATAATGGTGATTTATTACCTCTTTGACATGTGTGTGATCAAGTGTATCAGCAGTATGAGATAGCATGGATAGTTGAGGGACATGTGAAAGTCTGAGTTCAAATCCCCTATATATTACATACTGTAGAAAATAAAAAAAATAAAAAAAATTCTTATATTAAAATAATTAAACAAAGTTTCTAAATAAGCTATACTTAATGAGATTTTTGCTGTTGTATATTAGATGCCAAATGTTCTATATATGATTCATATTCTGTCACTTTTAATAAAATACATGCTGAATTAGATTCATCTGTCATTATATTTCTTGAACTGTCTATAATTAAATTCAATTCTGAAAACAATGATTTACATCCATATGTAGAGGGAAAAAATTAATAATATAGTAGTCTCTAATTTTTTTAAACAATTAAATGTTTCAGGAATAGCATTCCAGGCAGTCAATAGTCCTCTTCAGAAATCTTTTTACATATGCCCAATAATCGATAATTTTCCATTGTTTTTAACTCATTCCTCAAATCAACAAATTTTTGTTTCCATATAAAACTGGATTGAAAATTGACTGATTGCATTTCCACATCTTCTGAATTAAGCCATTCAAAAATTTCTAACTTGAGACTATTCATTGATATTATGTCTGGGTATAAATTAAATTTTGATGTTTCTGAAAATTGTCTGAACTGTGTAAATCTTAAAGAAAATTCATCAATTATCAATTGAATAACAGCACAAGGGTTCTTATGAGATTCTAAATCTGTCAGTAACTTTTTTATATTTGGAAAATATTTGAAGGTGTAAGAAATAACATCATTGTTGAAAATCTGTAATTTAACTTCAAATGATTTGATCAAATAAAACATGACAACAATTGTCTTATTATAACCTTGCAGTTTCACATTTAATTCATTTAGATGTTTCGACATATCAGTAAAAATCATTAATTTCAAAAGCCATTCAACATACATTAATTCATTATATTTTTCAATGATTTTCTCCTTACTTGTAAAAACAGTCTAATTTCATTTAAACATTCAATGAGTCTTTGAAGAACTTTTCTTTGATTAAGCATTGGACATTGTTGTACATAATAAGTAAACAATTGTATACTGAGTTCACCTCACTCAATAAATTTAAAAATTTTTCGTTTATTTAAAGCTTATATAGATATAAAATTAACTAACTTAGTCATAATATTCATAACATTATCCAGTCATTTAAAGCTGGCCTTCATGCATAAAACCTACTGATGTATAATGCAATGAAAACTTAAAATTAAATGTCCAATATGATTGTTAAATAAACTGAGAAAACTATTTTGTTTCCAGTCATACTTTGGGCACCATCTGTAGTTACTAATACAATTTTGCCAAACTATTTTTTTTTCAGTGAGTACATTTGAAACTTCATTGCAAATATCTATTCCTTTTGTTGTTGTTACTAATAAGGTCAAACTGATCAATTCTTCTTTGATACTATTTCCAACATAATAGCAAAAATAAATAATAGCCAAACAAGCTGACCCATTTATGTCTGTACTTTCATCAAGGCAGAGAGAAATTAAACTAGAAGATTTTATATCTCTTTTTTGTTGGTACATTATGTTGTTAGCCATTTTCAGGATTCTTTCTTTAACTGTATTTATAGCCTACGGTAAATCTTTTATCCTTTGAATAATTTTTGCTTTGTTTTCAAAATCTTCAAAAAAAAAACAGGTGCACCTTTCATTCAAGCTTCTTTCATATATTTTCCAATGTTAAAAGGTTTCCCCATGTTTGGAAATTACATTTGAAATAAAAAAAACTAGCAACAGTTATATTTGAATGATTTTAAATAAATTTCATTATAGATGTTGATTGCATATTTATATTTTTAAATGCTTAGGCAATATATTCTTTTTGTTCATCTTTACTTTATTTATAGAGTGATTTATGATTGATCACATAATGCCATTTTACCAATGATGCTCTCAGTATAACTAACTGTTCCAGAACATAAAACACATATTGCCTTGGTCCCTTTGTTAATCATTCCATACTCATCAGTCCACCAATTTTGAAATTCTCAACTACTTTGCAATTGTTTTTTTATTTTTTATTTTTACTTGTCTTATTAATATAATGATAACAAATTTATTTAAAAGTAAATTTAAATGAGCTTTAATAATTTTATAAATCAAAGATTTATTATAATTTTGCTATTAGGGCTTTGGCTATATTAAATTGTTAAGCCTACTAATATATGGGATCTCTGAATTTAGTTCAGGCTCATATAGTTTCTTTGGTTAAAGAGCTGAATTTGAAGACATGTAGGTGTCTGAAGATTTGGATCTTTTTCTTAATATTTAAGAATTAGATAAATGCTTGGCTTGAGTTAATATTTTGAATCTTATGTCCTAGCTCCTCACTGATGAGAGCCATAGCTCGAAACTGGTCTGGGGATGGGGACCATCATAGATAAAAGCTTCATGTATTTTCTCTTGTAGCATTTATCATAAAAAATAAAATAATTAAGCTTGTTTAGAGCTAGTAGCAGGCTCTTTATATATTACATATTGGTAATACAAGCTATATAGGTCATGTGATATATGACTGATTTTTACTATTATATGTTAAAATATATTATTATCCTTACATTTCACTTTTACAGCAAAACTTCAAGCAAAAAAATAAATGTTGTTTGATGGCATTGATTACGCATTTCATTCCTTTGTTTGCAATTTTGATTACTTTAAAAAAATGAATGCTGTCAACATGTTTAGATCAAAAAAGATTAGGACCGAAATGATTTTATTACTTTTACTTTAGATTTGAAAAAATTTATTTCAAAGAGTTATAAAATATTTTACTGAGTTTACTTTTTAGTTTTATTGGATCATTTGATAGGTTTATAGAAAATGATATCTCAATATACCAGTACCACTTTATTTGACTTAAAATATCATAACTTATTATTTCTAATCAGAGTTCAACTGTAAATTGAATTCTAATATAGTATTATATTTATTATCTTTTCTTTAGGTTATAGTAAATTTTTATTATTTTAGATTTAGCAACAAAAAAAATATTGAATAATTTAAAGCTTAGAAAATTATGATATGTAAATAGTTCTCATGCCAGTAAAAAATTTGAATGTGCCATCTCTGATACACATGCCATAAGTTTGTCACCACTGCTTTAGAGGAATAGGTGAATTGTGCAATAAATTTTTAAAAAATGGAAAAAATGTCAGAAATGATAAAATCACTATAGAACAATTTAGAAAAACAGATGAAATTAAAGTTGTTGACAAAATTATACAGAATATTTTTAAATAACAAGAATATGCCTGATGATTTGAAGTATATATGTTAATATTTAATATTTTAGAAGAGTGAAAAAGAAGAATTAAAATTACAGTTTTTTCAGGCTTCTAGAGTCCTAAGTCAAGTTATTTATTAATATCATTACATTGGTAATAATATACAGTAAATGTTTGACTGAGACAATCAAAAAAAAAACTGCATTTTAAATAGATATAACAAACAGACTACCATAATTATCTTATAAAAATTATAGAAAGGTCCTATGGGTATCAATTTCTATTTTGCCTTGGATTACAAAAAGCCTCTTGAGTCTTTAAGTACTTTTCTTGTGATTAATTTTTTTGAGTATTAGGACATTGATTGAAGATGGTACAATATACTGAAGAATATTTAACAAAATGGAACTGCACTGATACCATTAAAGAGATAAATATGGGTGTGTGTGGAAAAAAGACTGCATTTCTCTAAAATGTTTTATGGCATTTCAATGGAAAGTATTTTATAAATAAAAAAGAAAACAAAGGTAGTTTCTGAAAAATTACAATAAAGTATGTCTAAGATATGTATTTAAGAACATAAAACATAGTTAAATAGGTTTATAAAAATGAATAAATATTGATATTAACTACGGAGAAAAAGTTATCAATGAAATAATATGAATTTTTTCTTGAAAAATAAAGATTTTAACCAAGAAACAATGGATATAAGACATGAATCTTAGTAAAGAATATTTCAGTGACTTCAAACATGGAAAGATATATGTTAGCATTAATAATATAATCATCAATAAAATATCTATGTGATAGTACAAATATATTATTGACTATGTGGATGAATTAAAAAGGGAAAATGAAAGTGGACTAGATGTGTTTCTAGAGAAGCTAACAATAGATGGATAACTAAAGTTTTAGACTGCATTTAGAATATTTTAAAAGCTTTTGAAAGAATTCATATTTGATATGGGAGGAAATTTGAGAGTGTGATGTAGAAAAGGTATGGATTAGAAAAACTAGATTAAATTTTAGTAAATCTTTATTCTGCAATGGCTTCACACACACACACACATATATATATATATATATAGTTAGAATAATGTGATAAAATATTTATCTAATAAAATAATATTGGTTGACATATTAACGAAGTCAGTTATTATTTAAACTAAAATACCATTTTTATTTTTAACTTTTAATTGTGATCAGAATATAATTATTTTATTTTTTAAAATTTTTATTCTTTTTTGAAAACATTTTATCTGATCAATCAAAGTTATTACTTATAATATATTCTGTTTTATAGAGCCAATTATAGAAATAGGTTTTTTTTTTGTTTGTTTTAAAGTTATTGAGTTTGATTTTTTTGGTTTTATGCTCAATTTTATATAGGATTCATTGGATTTTAACCATTAATGATAATAGAATAAAATACTACGATTATTTAGTTAAATATGTTAAATTATATATATATATATAGTAACCGGACTGGACGATCAACCCACCAACTATTATGTATGGTATATATTAATCAAAACAAACTTTTAGCTTATTCTTATCGGATTCCTTTCTTTTGTATAAAATTCTAATAGTATCGATCTTACTCATTTTATATCTAATATATTATTATATCAATATTAATAAATTGTCTAATCATAAAATAGCAATAATCATGAGACTTGTTATCCTATCATCCAATAATACCCCTTTTTTCCTTTTTAACATTGAGTATATACTAAAAGCATACCCTCAGTGGCATAAGAATATCAGAGAACACTACTCCTCTAGAATACTCAATGATACTTCAATGATTTACAATAAAATAAGTAAATTATATTGAATATTAAAATTTTTATGTTAAGTTTAATAATAATATAATATAATATTCATCTACTTATTAAAATTATTTTACCACTCTTTATTAACATTCCTTAATTCATTAAACATCTCATGTAAATATTGTTTCTTAAATTAATAAGTCAGTTATATAACTAAATGTAGAGAGGAATTTTTACTTAAATCCAGCTACAGTTATAATAATCAAGAAGCAAATATCATAATCAATTCACCTTTAAATTAATTAACTAATTTTTCTTATAAATTGATTAAAAATAAATTAAAGATTATTAACTAACATTTATCACTATTAATCACCACAATCAATTTTAAAATAATTTATTACCACAATGTATTATAATTCAATTAGTTCTATTTTATTTGGTATGCTAATTATTCACTGTTCATTATGATCTTTGAGAATGATGTAGAAAATTTAAATTAATTAATATTTTAAGTACAATATCGAATGTCTTGAACAATCATCATATTTTTCTTATTTATTATCTTATCTTAAATTATGTGTGACAATACCAAATATCATCAATCATTATAATATATGTGTGGCAAGGATGATGAACAATGACTTGACAACAAGAAATGAGACCCTCAACACATCATGTATTTAAAAACAAACATTAACATTTATTAAAGTAAGATTAGACAAAATTTAAAAATAATTTACACATTTCTTATATTTAATAAACAATACTTAACATATTATAACAAAACTTTATAAATGAATATTAACTAAGTAGTTATAATAAACTAAAATAATTCACACTTCGCTTTTAAGTTATTTACCAAAAGGATTCAGTATATTGCAATACTTTACCCCATTATTATTAAGATATTTTTTATTATTTTATATATAAATATATCAATAAAAAATATACAATTTGCATTTTCATCAAGTTACAAATATTTTATAAATGTATTTTTTTACATTATAATTTCTTCAACTTTAACTTTTATATAATATTATTGTCTAATTACAATTTTAGTCCTTCAATTTTTATTATTTCATTATAAAATAAATATTTAATTATTTTAAATGTTCGCTAAGATATGACATTTTATTCTATTACGTTTGCTTTCATTATTGTAACTCTTATACCATATACTTCCATTTTGTATTTTGATCTCCTACATCCAATAAGACATTCATAAAATATTTCTTCTTATATTCTTTAAAACTCTATTTGTTTTGTATTTTATCATTCTTGCACTAAATTAATCACCTTATCACAATTTAAAAGTTTAGCTATTACCATTACTTATATCTTCAATTGCCTTATATGATGTTTATACCAGTGCAATTTTTTGTGATAACAAGTGTGGGATGGATACCTTATAAATTACAAAAAAAATGATACCATAAACTAAATGTAACTGAAGGCCACTTATTATATTGTGCCTACATTAAATTTCTATCTTGGTTATTATTTCAAGTTCTTACAGTTTTAAAAAATGTTACTATTCATTATATCATAAATATTCTGACTTCATCTAAACTTTATCATATTTAACCTAAATCAACACATCCACAACACTACATGATTTCCAATAAATATATTTTCCCATACCACTACTTAAATCTGACACTCCATATGAAATACTTCATCATCATCATCATCATCATCAACCATTATCAATCCACTGCAGGATGAAGGTCTCTCCAAGTTTAATCCATCTTCTCCGATCTTTAGCTTCTCTTCTCCACAACACCCCTGCACATTTTCTTATTTCATCCATCCATCTCACATGTGGTCTCTTTCTGGGTCTTTTACAATCTCTTGGAATCCAGTTTAAAATTTCAATTGTCCATCTATTATCATCTCTTCTAGAAATATGTCCAGCCCAACTCCATTTCAATCTTTTAATTTTTTCAATAAGGTCAGTAACACCTGTTTGTTGTCTTACCCATACATTGTGTTTTCGATCTCTTCTTGTTACTCCCAACATACATCTCTCCATACTCCTTTGAGTGGTCTGAAGTCTCTGTATTGCTCTTCTATTAAGTGTCCAAGTCTCAGATCCATAAGTAAGAACTGGTAAAACACATTTGTTAAAAACCATCCTTTTCAAACACATAGGCATATTTCCTTTTAGTATCAAGTTATTTCTACTAAAAGCACTCCAACCAAGTTTAATTCTATGATTAATTTCCTCCATTATGTTTCCATCTGTATTAATAATCTGACTAAGGTATTTGTAACTGTTAACTTCTTCTAATTCTTCATAATCAATCTTTATTTTTATATTTTGAGCAAATCAATTAAACATTACTTTAGTCTTTTTAACATTTATCTTTAGTCCTACTTTTCTGCTTTCATCTGCTAACTCCTGCAACATTTCCTGCAGCTCTGAAGCATTATTTGCCAAAACAATTACATCATCTGCGAAATCTAAATGACTTAAATACTCTCCATTTACTTTCACTCCTTTAGTTTCCCATTTTAATCCACAAAATACTTCTTGCAGCACTGCTGTAAAGAGTTTTGGAGATATGGAGTCACCTTGTCTTACACCTTTCTCAATGTTGATTTTTCCAGTATCATTATGTAATCTAATTGTTGCTGTTGCATTTTTATAAATATTCTTTAAAATATGACAATATCGTGGATCTATACCTTGATGATCCAATGCTTTAATCACTGAAGAAATGTGTATAGAATCGAATGCCTTTTCATAATCTACAAATCCAAATCATAATGACAACTCATATTCGTTTGTCCTTTCTATGACTTCTCTCAATACCTGGATATGATCTATTGTACTAAAACCACTTTTAAATCCAGCTTGTTCTCTTGGTTGGTGGAAATCCAAAGTTCTCTGTAGACGAGTTGTAATTATCTTGGTAAAAATTTTATATAAAACTGATAAAAGGCTGATAGGTCTGTAATTTCTAATATCTTCTTTATCACCTTATATCACATAAAATATAATTCATTATTTCTCTAATAACATCTAAACTTATTATTAACATTTTATAATATTTTTAGCATACCAAGTAGACTAAAAACAAACAAATAGTTTTATGATAGAATTTATCATAAATATAATAAATTATTTATCTTTAATCAACAAAGAGATCAATCATAATACCCTTATACAATTATACTAATATTATAATACATGAATTCAATTCTTTATCATATACTTTCTTTTAAATTTACATATTATAAATATCACACATATTTATTTTACCTGATTCCATACTGAAAAATATGATTATCACTGATAGATTTTCTTGTGAATATCTCTTTCCTGTTATAAAATTATAATCAAGAAAATTATTTATATACCAAATTTTTTTTTTAATATTTAAATCTAAAATAACATATGAAATTAATAATTTTAAGTACTTAATACTATCTTAATATTACAGTCAATTTAATTAAAATAATATAAACAAAAAAGATTTCGACTTCTTGAAATAAATAAAAAAAATCACAACACTTAATCAGGGGTATGGTTACCATGATGACATCACAACCAACTGTTGCTTGAAAAATTAGAAATTTCTTTCCCCATTTTCTCTCCCCTCCATGCTTTCCACTCTTATTTATAGCATAACTTGCAAACCATAAATAAAATCAAAATAATAATTATTCATTAATAACAATAGTTTCTTGTATAATAAGTTTATGCTTCCTTCTATGAGATCTATATAATTATTTCACAATTTTAGTAAATATGTATTTTACTGTTTTAAAAGTTTCATTTCTTTTTTCAAACTTCAAAAACATATACTTATAGAATTAGAAAGTTCTAATATTTGTTCTCCAAATCTTTTATTTTTAAACTAATTAATAAATTATAAATATTTAAATGATATTAAAATTAATTATAAAATTTTCAATAGTAATTAATCTGCATCATATTTTTCTTTTAAGCAATTGTCATCTTAATACTGTTATAAATAAATTCATATCTTTAAATATCAATAGTCTTAATTAATATAAGTAATTGTCTCTATCATTACTAAAAATAAGATTTATCACAAAATGTTTTGTATCATAAGGCATATAAAATTATTAAGAAATAAATTCCTTATATATCTTCTTCATTTTAAGTAAAAAAATTGTTTATTAATATGCAGTTTCTCTTGTTGAAGTACATTTTATCCAAGTGAATGAAGTTTTGTTCCAACCACAATTATAAGTTTGTAGTCAGTATATGGAGAGGACCAATGAGGATAGTTTATTTCTTATTTCATGTAAAAATTAATTAATACCTTCTTAAAAGTAATTTCATGTTTTTAGAATTATTATTATTAACTCTTCCTACTATAACAATAATATTTTAATAAATTTATACTTAAAATTTTTAGGTAAAAAAAATGGTTTACTTCTCTAATAATTTCTTGATTATCTTCTTAAATCACATGCTTATCTTCTATTTATATGAATTTTTTTTTACAATATTTGATTAGTTAATTGTCTTCAGATGTCTAGCTAAAATGAATATTAATTACTGTCTACAACTTTACAAAAGAATTACAACTAATATTATTAAATCAATATTTATTAATTTTAATAAAGTATAATTTAAATTATTTTTTAATAAAAATAATCTTTATTTAAAATCAAATTTTAACATCAAAGTTTTATAATTTATATTCTTATTTTAATTATTGATTTTATGAACTTTTATGAAACTTATATGATTAAAAGTAACATTTATTATTTAGATAATTGACAAATTAACTACTGTACCAAGAAGTAAATTTCTTTATTATTAAATAAATATGTGTGCACATATATTAACACACATCTCACTCTCCATTTATTTTATCATTAATTAAATAAATTTTAAAATAACAAATAAGTAACAATTT
Organism: Epiperipatus broadwayi; assembly: GCA_028023455.1. Classification (NCBI taxonomy): domain Eukaryota; kingdom Metazoa; phylum Onychophora; class Udeonychophora; order Euonychophora; family Peripatidae; genus Epiperipatus; species Epiperipatus broadwayi. Next base: position 6,387,575 of record JAQFVV010006244.1, on the reverse strand, counting down.
TTTAATTTATTATTTATAATTATAATATATATATGAATATATTGATTTTAATGATTATAATTATTAATTAAAACTACTTTACATTATTTTAACTATTATTTACCTTTTTATTTGAAAATAAATAGAACAATTTATAGCTCAAAATTATAATTTATGTAGATTATATCTGTCTAAAGAAAGTTAATTCAAATTTAGTAGTAAAGAATGATTAAATTTTTCTATAAATTAAATAATAAGTTTTTTTAATCAGTCATTACATAAAATTTATTTCTTTTTACTAAAATTGACTATTAATAACAACCATATAATGATGTAACAAATGGAAAGGCAATTATATATATATATACTCACTATCACTAACATTTGATTTCAATACTTGATGCAGACATCAAAATTTGTATATGATAATAAAGCTTATATAATGTGCATTTTAATACAATTATACATAATAAATAAGTTTAAACATATTTATGCATACATGTACATTTATTACTAAATAAATTTGTATTACACACATTTAAAAATAAAACTAAAGAAAAAACAAAAACAATTTCAGTTAATGCTTATAAATTTAATAAGCCTGATTAAAGTAAATTGTTTGTTTTATTTTTTTAGTTAAATATCTCTAATCAATTCTTACTTGATATTTTAAATAATCCTACTATTAAATGGAAAAAGGGAAGAAATCATTAAAAAAAAAAAACGTCGTCAAAGTTTTTTTAAAAAAACAACAACAACAACATTAAATCGCTATATGGGAAGTAAACCACTGAATTGCTAATATATATGTTTAAAAAATCGAAAGGGAGGAAAAGTAATCACTAAATTATTGTTCTGATTAATTATTTTAATTATTTCTGCATAAAATTGTTTTCTATATAAAATTGCACACATACAATATAGTATTTTAAATTACAATCAATAAAATAATTTTCATCTTGATACAGAAAGTAAAATTAATATTTATTTAATTTAGACAATTTCTTTCAGATCTATTTACACATTTACTACTTTACTTCAACACTCTCTCCAATATGTGAAATGAGTAAACTCATCTTATTTAACTTTTTTTTTTCATATATCAAATGCGTTGACCGGGAAGCGAACTCGGCCAGCTGCTTGGAAGACAGCTATGCTAACCGCTAGGCCACCAACACTTGACATATTATTTACTTTTAAAGTGATAAAATAAATTATTATTTTATTTTTTAAAATGAAAAATAATTTATCAGTTTTTAGTAGAATTATGCATCTTACTAACAAACTTTAGTCATAATTAAGATGCCTTTCACAATCCTCTTCTAATCAAATAAGCTTACAAATGATCAAAATAAATACATATTTTATTATCCAAAAAATTTTATGATGCTTTGCTTGGATATAAAATTTGAAGTAATAATAATTGGATAATTAGTTGCTTGGGAGTTTACATAAAACCCAAACATTTGGAAGTAACTAAATTGAACTAAGATTCACATGCCTTGAACTCTAGAGCCCATTTTACTTTAAACTAAGTGAAAATCTGGAAACTACAATTAATTCCAGACAAGAAACTTTCAAATGGATTTGATATTAGTTATAATAGATAGTATGTGATGTACATTTTTTTTTACAAAAAAATGTATTCTTTTTATTGATTTTTTATCAAACTTTCTGACAATATAATTTCTTATATATTCATCATCAAAATGGTGATTTTTTTCAATACAAAACTTCTCATTTAATATATTTTTAGTACTGAAAATGTTATTAAATTCCATTTTGCTTTATAACATAGTGTTTGCAACCCATTGTTTGAACATGTATAGGAAATCAAATGAATATTGACCAAAATAAAAAATGTATTCCTATAGAAAATTTATTTAACAAAATCAAAAAGATATGAGCATGATGTAAAACTATAAAAAGAAGTAACTTTTCTATAAAATTATTTTAGTATCCATTTATGTTACATAAATAATGTAAACAATGAACAGCTTTCTTTGATATTTTGTTGACTTTTTTTCCAATTTTTAATTTAAAGTAATTAAAATAATTGAATTAACTTTTCAAGACCAAAATGCAGTCAGTCAATATGTATTTAAAAATTATATGACAAAAGTAATATAAAACAAAGTTTGATTGTTACCAGTTTCATTTATTTATTCTAGAATATATTCTTAACTTTTATAGTAAAAATATAATCTAACAATTAAACAATGGTGGTCATGTGATGTTTATTGAATTTAACAATGACAATGAAAATTTTTTATGATACACACATATTTCAATATATTATCCTGGAATTTAATAATTTTTTGTACTGTAAATAGTTGATATTTAAAATTCTAATAAACTATCTTGGACATTTTTTTGTTAATATTTTTGAAATTGATTGTAATTTGTTCTCTACTTAGTGAAGACTTACATTTTGTCAATATCAGTATTAACATATGGATCATAATAACATTCTTTTAAATTTTTTATGAAAAATAAAATATCAGTAACTGATTTGTATTATTGATTAAATATACACACATATTTTAAATGACACAGTTATAATTATAGGTTTTTGTTGTATTGAATATATTAAATTAACTAAAGTTCTTCAAATTGTAATGATTTTATACCTTTTTTAATTAATGAAGTAGATAAATCATTTGTGAATGGGTTTAGAAGAGATATATTTTAATGTAATATAAGGGATTCGAACTCAGACTTTCACAAAACCCTCAACTCTTCATGCCATCTCATGTTGCTGACCCACCTGATCACACACATGTTGAAAAGATAAATAATCATCAATATACATATTTCATGCTAAACCAGCAATCATCAGTTGGTCCAGATTACTATCCTCACACATATATACAATCAGTGCTCAGCTTTATATTAAGATAGCCAATCTTCATACTTTAATGAACAGGCTTCAAACTATTCCAACCCACAACTCTTCAGCCTTTCATTTCATTGAAAATCTGATGATGGAACATTCAAAGTTCACTTATATAATTTATTATAATAAATAAAATCACTTTAAATATAAATAAATAAATCTGGAATATATGTCGGATACAACCATCATGTATATGTTTTTATGGCTGATGTAAAACACTTTATAATGTACATGTATTTCAGAAATAATCTTCTTCATAAGTTACTTAACAGATACCGAAGGAGATTATTCCTGAAATGCATGTATATTGTAGACTGATTTACCATTTTTTTCAATTATTATGACAGCAGTTAAAGATATATTATGCATGATGATTACAATTGATATCTCATCCAGTTTTATGTATATTTAAGGTGTTTTAATTTATTTAGTAAAACAAGACAATATCTCCATTCTAATAGCAACTACAATAAAATTAAATACTCATTGATTACTAGATGGATTTAAATCCATTCTCAGACTAGTTTCTGGTTTTTACCTTTATCCAAAATGTTTGGGAATTAAAGTTAAGAAATACATTCAGCAAACACTTTTAATTCCATTTTACATGTAAAGCTAAAATATGGAATTCAAATCAACCTAATATTTTGAACCCAAGTCAACCTATTTGAACAGGGATATTTTAATGATTGTTTCTTGATTAAAAGGTTTATTAATAAATTGAGTTCCAGACTCCACCTTGAATAATATATAGGCATATTGCATAGATTATTACAGCATCAAGAATTCAAATTTTAATGTCAAGTTGGTTGCCATTATTATATTTATGTAAGATCAATGGGTGTTATATTTATGTAGATTATTGATAGTTCTCAAAGTCAGCTAGATAATGAAGGAAAGTTAATTCCAAAATTTATATATACTGTGAAATGGTTCATCAAATTTCTTCATGTCATATGCCAGCCTTAATAGATGTATGATGCACAGTGATTGTAATTTATTGTAGTAGCTTGGTAATAATATGTAGAAAATCTATTTTTTTTTAAAATAAAAAGTATAAAAAGTAAAACAAAAATCTCAATTAACGACTATACCATTTTTTTTAAAAAGTAAATTGGTCATTATAAAAAAAATGTATTTTTCTTGTTTTTTCAATCTACCAAGGGTAGATCTAAGAATGTTGTAATCATCACCAATAACATCAACTAACAAATGAATGTGGCCATTCCAATTCCAAGACAAAAAGATAATAAGAATAACAATAATAATATTATTATTGTTATTATTATTATTATTATCATCATTATACTAGAAATACATTTTGTAAGACTATATTAACAATCCAATGTTAACATTATTCTGTTCCATTATTCTGTTTATTTACTATTTTGTGATGCTGTATTTTAACTTTTGTCAGCATAAATTTTTTTTTGAAATATTTCAACACTGTGTTGCTCAAAACAATATAACCTATTTTTCCATCATATCTTTTCATTGAAAATAATCAAAATCCCACTTCTTTAGATTGTTTTTGAGATAATCTTTTAGAATATTATGGAGTCTATCTTTTCCACAAAAACCATGTTTACTTTCACCACAGAATATCTATTTAGAAAATCTTGTTGTAATTTTATAATAATGAAATCTTGAATATCATAATTATTAAATTGAAGAACATAATAATTGGCTTCATGATCTTTCTATTGTATTTTTAAAATTTCACAGCCTTAAATAAAACTTTTTAATACTTATGCTATTCAAAAGTATGTCCAAGTCTGATTTCCATACAATAGATTACTTAAATCTGATATATATATATATATATATATAGTTTTCACAGTTGTATGATTAGATAAATTATTTGGGGGGGGGGGAGGATAAAAATGTATATTATTTTCTATTATATACCAATATTTTGATGAACAAGCATCTGCCATTGTCAAGGTAAACTCTTGAAAGAAAATTTGTTTGATCTCAAACTGTAATGTGACTGAGTGCAAGATGAAGTATGAGAATCAGCTTGAAATAGTTTAGTATTCAGAATATGAGGTCTATCAAAATGTATATTTCCCTTAGTTTTACCACCTATTACTTTAAAATCAATATTAGAAGACATAGATATATAGATGAATAAATATAAGAATTAAGGAACATAAAAATGCTTTTAATCAAAAAATTAACACATCAGTTTTTACTTTCCATTTTTTAGAAATTGGTCACAAGCCTGACTTTGACAATGCAAAAATGCTTTCTAATTTGGAGAGATATGATTTAAGAATCACCAGAAAGTCAATTGAAATATTAAAGAGACCTTTTGGTTTAATTAGGTCTGATGAAACACAACGTATTCCAACCATATGGAAACCTCTCATTTTATCTATGCCTTCTAATATTGACTTTAAATTAATAGGTGGTAAAACTAAGGGAAATATGCATTTTGATAAACATCATATTCTGAATACTAAACTATTTTAAGCTGATTCTCATGCTTCATCTCACACTCAGTCATGTTACAGTTTGAGATTGAACAAATTTTCTTTCAAAAGTTTATCTTGACAATGGCGGATGCTAGTTCGTCGAAATATCAAGTATATAATAGAAAATAATACACGATTTTACCCAAAAAATAAATTATATATATATAATATAGGGAGCATACCAATAGCTCTAACAAGCTTTTATTGAAGTGACACAAGAGAAAGCAGTCAAAATCTGTATCTAGAATTATCCCTATCCTGAGACCGGTTTTGAGCTTTTAGTTCACCTCAGTGAGGCACTAGATCAAAAATACCAACTCAAAAACAGCATTTATCTAATTCATAACTATTAAATAGAAAATCTGAAATTTTCAGACATGTAAATATCTTTAAATCCAGCTATCTAACTTAAATATATGGGTCTGAAAACACATCTACCATATATTAATAGTTTCAGCAATATAACATCACAAAGCCTTAAGGGCAAAATTATAATAATCAATAAAACAATTCATATATTGTGTGACTTGTTTTAAGCTTGTATTACAGATATGTAATATAGGGAGTGTACCAATAGCTCTAAAAAACTTTTATTGATAAGTGCCACAAAAGAAAGCATTCAAAATCTCTATCTAGAATTATTCTTATCCTAAGACCAGTTTTGAACTTTTGGCTCACCTCAGTGAGACACTAGAACATTCAGACCCTAGATCTAAAATATCAACTCAAAGTCAGTACTTATCTAATATGTAATTATTAAGTAGAAAATCTGAAATTTTCAGACATGTAAATGTCTTTAAATCCAGTTCTCTAACTTAAATAGCTATATGAATCTGAAAACACTTCAGCCCTTGAGGCTTTGGCAATGTTATACTGCTGAGTTTATTAATATATGTTGAGGCTGAAGTGTTTTTGGACCCATATTGTAATGGTCAGATTTGTACATTCACATAACAAAATCCAGAGTCCAGATAAAATATACCAAAGCTGACCGAAATGAGGGTGAGATCCCAAATACGACCAAGCTTCAACTCATTCATGAGTACTTTGTGATTTAACACCCTATGAATGACATTTCTGAGTTTACACATAAGTCTCAATTTCTTCTACAAGCTGGCTATGAACAGGGAGAAACATGAGATTCAGGCACAGACTAACAATTTAACTAAAAGGGTTAAAATGGCTGTTTAGCACACTAATTGACTTAAAACTAAAGTTAATACCAATAATTAAACATAATGCATAACACACACATATAATAATAATAATAATAATAATAATAATAATAATAATAATAATAATAATAATAATAATAATAATAATAATAATAATAATAATAATAATAATAATAATAATAATAATAATAATAATAATAATAATAATAATAATAATAATAATAATAATAATAATAATAATAATAATAATAATAATAATAATAATATTAATAAGGAATTAGAATTAGATTACAAGCAAGGAAGATATGAAATGAGTTTTATATTTTAAATAGATTTATTAAAGCAATAAAATAAAATCAAACAAAATAAAATAACAATAATTATATAGTGTTAAGTATGTGGGATCAATGTGCATAGGCGTTACATAGAGAAAGAGACTAAATTATTACAACAATCTCATCTACATATTTAAATAGGTGGGTGTGTATGTGCGGTTACCAAGATTTATGCTTATAATAGTTAATATGCCAAACCTATTCTTACATTCTAGTTTGCTAATTTTACATATCCTAGCCTAGGATAGATTACTCATCACAGCCTTCATATAGCTACTTTTCACGAGTTTATTAATAAAAAGAATCATAACTATTTATCTGACAATGATTATATTAATAGTAATTTGATTAAAAAAAACCATGACATTTTCTTCTTGGCATATGAATAAATTAAATTTGAAGCTTTACAATAAATATAGCAGAAGCTCAATGTCTGATAAAAGATGTAAAAATTATTGGTATATTGTAATTGCAAAGGAAAGAGATATTTTCCAATCATAATAATTCTAGGTCTTTTTTTGATACACTAATAAAGTATATAGACCTGAGAAATGGCACCGTAAACTCATTGAATTCCACAATAACATCTTTTATATGATGCCAATAATATTTTAAATATTGAAAGAAATATTTCATCTTTTGAATAATGATACATGAATTAAGATGGTAACTTTTAACTTTAATGATTTATATTCATTTTATATACTCATTTAAATTTTAATAATTTAGACAAAGTTATCCAATTCCATGAAGACTTAACAGCTCTTTGTAGCTTTAACAATGTAATGTAGTCAAGCGTTGTTAGCCAAGAGGTCATTGCACCTGCCTTGCAAGCAAGTAGTTGGTTGCAGATGGGTGTGGGTTCGCATCCCGGCTGATGCTATGACATATGAAAAAAAAAACAAAAAAAAACAATGTAATGTATGTAAGTCCTGATGACATACTTTGAGAAGTTTCAAAAGTGGTGATGATATGATAGCTTTAAAGTATTATAATTTTTTATAATGCTATGCTCCTTATCCATAAACTGCAAAGTGAAGCTAAACAGGTAATTGCTTCTTATGACCAAAATTCTATGATGTTAAAACTTAGGAAAATACCCCCTAATCTCTTACTGTTGTAAATAATTCAAAATCAACTCTTCCTTATGCCTTTGGTATTTCTATATTGTTGAAAGAAAATACATTTGTGTCATGCACCAACATGAATATTGAACTTCTTAACCACTTAAAAACACACTCTAAAAGCAGTTATATTAACTGTAAAATCTATATTTGTGTTAATATAAATACACACATAAACTATAAGATATATAAATACTATTTCTATATTAAATAGACAATCACCATCTTAACAAATGATAAATTTTATATTCAAGTACTTTCACAGGTCTAAGCCTTCATTTTCAAAAAGTAGCTGGAATAAAATATGCAAATTAGGGTGAACTAGATTTTCGTTGACCTACAAATAGTATTTATATATCTTATAATTTACATGTGTATTTATATTAACACAAATATAGATTATACAAATATTTAAACTAACACATAGTTGAACGTTAAATATTATATTAACTGTATTATAGGACATTCTCAAAATAATTATTCTCAAAACAATAAATTCTTGAGGAAATGATGCACTTATGTTTACACACTTTAATAGAAAATGATCTTATTTTGGCTAATATTTACATGCATCTAAATTATATTATGCCTCCCATTCTCCGTAAATATTATAATCAACTTTGTTCACATGAATATTACATACCTACCCTTTCTACTAATGTAATTTTCTAGCTTAGAAAAAAATCAAATGGCTTATATTCCTCAATGAATGACTTGTGTCTTATCTCACCAATATATGCAAGAATTATTCTTAAACAACTAAATGTTCCGGTCTGTCCTAAGCTTTCCTCATCCCATTATGCAATCAAAACCTGCCATGCATCTTAAAGCAAAAAATGGGAGTCAATAGAGTATGCAAAAAATAATAATATCATATACCAAGTTTGACTTTAAGGTTACTTTTGATCTGGTAATACTTGTTTAGCACATTAAGTGAATTTATGCCACACTGTATACTTCTAATTCCCTTGTTTTTTATATTCTGAATAAATTCCAAAAATTAACTTTACAAGTTTGTACATCATCCATATGGCATATAGCTTCAGGTTACAATCTACTTTCATTTTTCACAGGTGCTTACTCACCTTTTCTTGGAATTCCAATCAGTTTATTTAAAACTCAATTATTACCCAAATCATTTGGTTATCAGTAAGTTCAATACAAAAATAAAAGCTTTCTGTCCAAAATTGGTTTATCCTGTGGTAAAAGTTTGTATTGTTAATGCTAATCTGGATGGTATAATTGTTTACTATAGTTATGGATACATCTTTTTAGGACTATCTAGAAGCTGCATGTCTACAATAAAATCATACATCTGTTAATCATCATCACTTGTTCTATCAATTACAACTGTTTGTTTTCCTATTTGTAAAGGTGATTTTAATTTAAAATGTCCTCATTCATTGGTTTCTTGTATCAAAGCCAATATTTATATATATGATAATCTTAGCAGGTCAAAGCTAAATGCCACTCCTTCACCTGCCATATAGCTTGCTCTACTTTCATATGCAAGTCATTCCTTTTTTGCTGATCATGCTATCAAGAAAGTAGATATGTTGGACAATTATAATATCAAATCTCTAGTTGATGTTTCATTTAAAGATTTTTAGAAAAAAAATCCTTATAGACACCATGGTCAACACTTCCAATTACCAAAAATTTATCCAGATTCCCAATACACATGTTCCTCAACTATGGTTGAAATTTTTGTTTAACTCATTATTTGACAAAATTGCTACAAAAACATTCTTCATTAACTGTTATAAATTAAACCTGGATCCCACATGTGTCTTGTGTAATAATTATCCAGAAGATATGATACACATTTTTCAAACCAAATAATTAAATCTTAAGCAATTGTTCAAGAAAAATATTAAAATCTTTTTTCTTTATAATGCCACAGTACTCTCAGAACCATGTGATGTGCTCACTGTTTTGTAATTTTTAAGAACAAAAAATACATTGTTCTTAAAAAAATTATAAAGAATGGTGTAAATATATATTTATATACTCTATTAAAATTATCTGGAAATAGTATGAACAAAATTTGGCAGAACAATATAAATTATACATTTATCTGTATAAAACTGAATCATTTTCATCTATCCTCAAACACTAGTGGTAATGATAATGTTTTCATAATTTAGGTATCATATGCTATGCATTTTTTTTCTCTTGTATATATGTTAATATATATATAATTTGCTATTAATAGAATTTATTTTATATTTTAAAAAATGCTTATATTGTTTCAATTGTAAAAAATAAAGAAAATATGCAATATTGCAATAATTATTGTCAAATATCATTATTATCCACTGTAACAAAGGTTTTTTTAAAGATTTTCTGAATAGGTTGTTTCTGTTTATAAATCCCATGGTTATCAGAGACTCAATATGGTTTTAGAACATAAACAGTACTATAGACTTGTTTTTTATTGCCATGAAAGTACAAAAAAAGTACAATGAAACAAAAAAAAAGAATTTTATATTGCCTTTTTTTAATTTGGTCAAGCATTTGATGTTATGAATCAAACAGATCAATGGTGTTGTTTGAAGTTATTTGTTTATCCATCAAAATGTATTCATATTATACAGATTCTACATAATGGAATCCGAGCAAATGTTATTACAACATATGTAAAATCTGAAGTATTTGATTCAATATTGTTTTCAATTTTTATGACATTCATTTTTGGAACTATTTATATGTAACTTAATGAAACAGTGGTAAAAGATTTGATAATGGAATTTTTAAATTGAATTGATGAAAAGAAACAACAAGAATGTCACCTTCTTGAATTCTGGATTAACAAAGCGTTGATGGTTATGTTATTTTTGCCATTTTAAAAACAATCTATAGGGCGTACTTAATATGGTAAATACAAAATATAGACTTTGATTTAATAATTAATGAATAAAAATTTAAGTTTTTTATTAAATAGTTATGGAAGGAAAATTCTCAAAGTTTTAGCTTGGATGGTTATCAATTTAAGACTATAAAACAATTTAAATATCTTAATAGTTATATAAGTGTAAATGTGGTTTTAGATGTTGAGATATTGCACAGCCTCCAGTGTTGCTATTTTAACAAGGGCATTTCCTCAAAAAAAAAAAATGCAACAAATAAATTAATTGTGAATGTTATTTTAATTCATTTATTGCATGGAAATGACATGGACACATTATCCAAATAACATAAAAACATTAGACGTGTTATTTAATAATATTATATGAAATTTTAAAAGTACAATGATAAGATTGCGTCAATTAATATACTCTTCATTTTGCTGGATGTGATACTGTAGACATGTTTTATTGCATTGGAAATGAGAAATAAATGAACAATATAAGCCTTCTATTTTATGGTAAACTTAAGCATGGTTTTTGTTGGAGAGGTAGGCGGTCCTGTTTATGTTATTATCTTAAATTCATTCTGAAGAAGTATAATGTTCATTATTTCCAATTCTTGGAAAGTGAAAAATTTTCTGTATAAAAAGTTAACAGATAGGTTATCAAATACTAAATGTAAATGCATTTGTGGTATTTAGACTACTTTATATAAATAATCATTGCAAACTCCTCTTTGGAATAGTATATATTTGTTCGTCTTTTTTTACCTTTATTCTCTAGGAGTTGGAATGACCCCTCTCATTTGCTAGCGGTTTCTGATGATAATCCACACATATTTTTATGAAATTAATATTCTATTATTTAATTATAAAATGATGTTACATTTAGATTATCTTTAATATGTTATATTTATTCAATGTAAAGTTTAATTAATAAATAAAAAAATTCGCTTGCTGTCCTATATATATAATTTTTTTTTTTTGTAGTTTATTTTTATAAATTGGGAAACATTTTTATGGTACTAATACCTATAATCACATGTTAGGTCTTTGCCCCCTCCCCCATTCAAAAATTTAAATATCTATAGATTAAAAGATATGATGTACGATTAATATTTAAATTATAACATGTATTTCTATATTTTTTGTTATTAAAATGTAAATTTTTAAAGAAAATAAAACAATCTCGAAAAACTGAAAACAGTTTGCTCTTATGTTGGATTTATTTATGATATTTATAAATAAGTTGGGTGTTGAGAGATAATATATGTATATATTTATATTACTATTTTAAGTAATAAAACTGTTACATGTTGTTTGGATCATTCTAATTATCTCTCTGTCTTTATCATTATTCTTTTAGCTGATTCCTATGGGAATGATTTAAAATTAAGTGATGAATTGAATTAAATTTAACATCTGTTCTATTGTTTTGAAAAGTTTGATCTTTCTAACATCTTTTATATATATTTTTGCATCAAGTAGCAGAACTTATCTGCACTGTCATTAATTTGATGCTTGCAGATGGGGTTCTTATGTCCTTGAGGCCACATCATGCCTCTCTCGCTCTCTTTGGTTACATTGCTAAAAGGTTTGTGATAGATTAGTTGGTAGTCATTTTGACTTTATTACTTCAGGGAGATCGATCAGGATTGTTTTTTAGTAATTTTTTTTTTTTATTAAACTTCATTTTTTAAAAAAAGGCAAAAGCAAAATGTATTTCAAAAATATTAATTGCTTATTCAAGAAATTTATTATACAGTTTAGTTTCTCTTTCAAAGTAATAATCTTTTCTTTTTTTAAAAAAAAAATATATTAACTATTTAATATTAATATTAAAAAATTTATCAGAGTTTACTTTTTTAAATGTATTAAGTAAATAAATAAAATATATACACATGCATAAGTTTATAAGTGGGTCTGTTTGAAAATAGAAGTTTGTTAACTTTGTTGATATAGTGTTTTCAGTGTATTTAAATAGTCAGTAGTATCTCAGTTATAGTCGGCTATTTGTAATCCTAGAGGGGTGAGTGGAAAGACAAATATTTTGGTTGGTGTTGTAATTATATTCCGTAATATTAAGAGACATGGCGTGTGTTTAATAAACATAGATTGTTGAGTTATTTATTGGTTTATATAAATATCTGTCTAATATTATGTATTGGCATATATATATGCATATGTGTAAGAATTCTTCAAATAATTCGAATTTTGTTTTGCCATAATATGGTTTGTGATTTTATTGCAAAAGTAATTGTTTTGATTTTAATTTATCCAATAATGTATTTTAAGTTATGATGCTATGAATCACAGCATGTACTCTCCCTCTTGCAGCTTTTATGAAAATATGATCTTATTTAGTCAAATAAAAAATAGAGTCATAGTTCACATGACCCCATTCTCTTAAGCTTGTAATGTATAAACAATGAGCATTGTCAATTGCTCTACAAGCTTTGTAATAAATGCTTAGCCAGAGAAAGCATTTAAAATATCTCTGTCAGGAACCCCCCCTCCCCAACCTCTGACCATGGTTTCATGTTTTGGCACTCCTCAGAGAGGCACTAGGATACCTTCAGATACTAGATCTAAAAATACCAACCCAAAAACAGTATTTATCTAAAAGTTATCTATTGAGTGGAAGATCTGAATTATTCAGACAACTACATGTCTTCAAACCCAGCTATCCAACTCAAATAGCTATATGGGGCTGGGAGATCTTCAGCCAAACCATATATTGGTAGTCTTAGCTATATAACATCACATAAGACTTAAAGCAGGGACTATAAATAGTCAAATAAAAAAATAGAGTTATAGATCACATGACCCTATTCTCTTAAGCTTGTAAGATATAAACAATGAGCATTGCCATATATGTATATATAAAGTGATATAAATAAAGTTGATTGTAACAAATAGTCAGACAGAAAGTTGAATAAATTTCCCATTGTTCAAAGCATACCAATGAATAATAAATACTAATTATGCAAAGATATGCTAATTACATAAACTATGCAATGTGCAATAAAAACTACAAAAATCAATTGAGATAAAAAATAAAATAATATATATTTTTAAAATAATACTTATATGTAAATAGCTGACTAAAAAGTAGAAAATAACAAAATAATGAGACTAATAAAGTAATCTGACTAAAAAACATGTATCATTTCATAAAAGTTATTTGGTGATATAAAAATCAAAAAGCTTCAAATGCTTTTATGAAGTGACACAACATGTTTTTTAGTAACATTGCTTTATTAGCCTGATTACTTTGTTATTATCTATTTTTTAGATTACTTTTTACATAAGAATTTTTTTTTTTAAATTTTAATATTATTTTATTATTTTACTTTTTAGTTATAAATAACACATACAATTTTAATTTAAATAAAAATATTTTTATCAGTCTTTTTAATTCTTTCTTGTTCTCTCTACATAGAGCACCTACTGTCAATGATTTTGACAGCTCTATTTCTTCATTTTGATTTTGGAAATGGAAACATATAATTCTCTAAGATTTTTTATACATTTATTATTTTTTTGACAAAATATTTATGAAATATTAATTATTTCAAAAGAATAATTCAGATTTTAGTAGAAAATATTTATTTTTAATTAATTAACCATGAGTTAAGCTAATATTAATAAAAAAAATTATACAAACATATTATTTCTATTGGCTCAGTTGTTAAAAATCTTTTCTGGGAAGAATAAGTATGTGAGTTTGAATTCTAAATGGGAAAAAATGTTTTCTTTGTTAAAAATTTAAAATAGAATTTTAACAGAAACACAGATAGGGCAAGTTAATATAAAACCATTTAAAAATGGAAAGAGAAAGAACATTTAAAGAGTAGCAGTAATGATATGAAAGTGTGTATGTAACTCACATAGAGGCCAAGAAAGCAGCCACTGAGTAAAGTTGTAATTTACAGTATTTAACATGAAAGTTTTGAGACTACATATATGAGTTTGTGAGTACCTTCCATCAAATTCTTGTAACACATGAACAGCTGAACTCTTGACCATTAGAATCAATTGGGACTATTTAATTGTAATAAATTTCCATACAGAATTATTATTGCACCAAATATGTTTCAAGCAAAAATGTGTGGTCTATTGAAGAGAATGAAAGATGATATTTTTCACCTGGATGACATTTTGACAACTTCTGAATCTAAGAGTGAATTAAAAACACATGTAAACAATATATGTAAAAGATTGCAGCAATTTGGTATCATACACTATAGAAATCAAGTTTATAGGCCATATTATAAACTACAAAAGAAAAATCCAAACCCAGAAAAAGTAAAAAACACCAAGAATGATCCTAAACTAAAAAAGGTTAAAGATTTGTGTGCATTTAGTCAACTCATACATAATTTAAACAAATCATATGTAGTATTGTCATCATACAACCTATTAGAGGCAAAATGGTGATGGAAGTGAGGAGCAAAGCACAATATAGAACTTAAGATGACTACAGAAATTATTCAGATGTAATCATTACAACAGATACTTTGGAATAGAATTGATGTTCCCATGTAGAGTCTATAGGGTCAACATCTGCTGGTGTATTCATCTAGACACATCTGCTGAAAAGAACTATAGTCAGTCTTAAAAGGAAGCTTTAGCAATTGTTTTTGCAGTGAAGATATTTCACCAATATGTATATAGATGTATTCATGATGTTTTTCTGAAGGATTGTGATGATGATGTTTTAGTTGTATTTATATATTGGATTATTTCCATATTCTAATATGAGTGTTGAATGTCTTTAGAACAATTTAACTTTATTTAAATATTTCAAATATATTCAACTGTTGGTAATAGCACATGAGACAAGTTAGTATATGCACATCATTTCAAGAGGTATTATTATCCCCTCTTCATCGGGTGTTGCTGGTCTGGCCAATGACAATATTGGCTTGGGAAGTGAACCCAAACCCTTAGTTTCTTGAGTATTGAATTTTAAGATAATGCTTCAACCAACTGAGCCATTCTGCCAAAGACAACAATTAGTACAAAGTTCATATAATTATCTATGAGGTTCCTCCTGATTTCTCCACTTTTTCTTCTTAAGAGCAAAATTGATTAGTAGTTTCCATACATTAAGTATAGTCACACCAGATTCACTTATGGGATTGTTGACCATTGTCATGTGAGCAGATTCTTTAAATTTTTTTCTTTGTATCTTTTCTTCTCTATCCAAATAGAACATTTGTTTATTGGTACATATGTGGTCTACTTCCTTAGACATATCTGTCTTCTCTCTTCTAATCATCAGTTTGTGTTCTTGCATGCATTTTTCAATGGAACAACTGGTCTTACCAATATATATTCTTTCACATTTTTATGGCATTTTATAGATTCGGTTTTTTCTTTTCAGCATTTCAAGTTTAGTCTTTGTAGATGTTAGAATTCCTCATAGTGTCATATTGCTTTGGAAGGCTGCTGATTGCAGATTTTCCTTAATTTGTCTATTTTGTGTATGTATCAGTACACTACAACACCAATAATTGTTTTTTCTTCTTTTGATGGTTCTTTTTGTTGTATATTTAAGTTTTTCTTAATAACAGCTGTTGGA
Source organism: Epiperipatus broadwayi (assembly GCA_028023455.1). Classification (NCBI taxonomy): domain Eukaryota; kingdom Metazoa; phylum Onychophora; class Udeonychophora; order Euonychophora; family Peripatidae; genus Epiperipatus; species Epiperipatus broadwayi. The sequence goes on along the minus strand of JAQFVV010006244.1, from coordinate 6,371,154 downwards.
TAATCATTTTTCATAAGAGTTTGTTCTATATAGATCTTTTCCCCCAATCACTCGTATCTGAACAAATGTCTTTTGTTCTATTTCATAGTGATAGTATAACTTCATGTTTTGTCTTTCTGGTGTGATTGGATGCATAGGCTAAGTATTTTCCTGTATGTGGAGGTTTACAATAAACTGTAATTTCAATTTTATCATGAGGGAGTCTTGTCCCAAGAACATTTAAGAATGCGAATTTTTGTTCTTGTTCTGATTCTGTTGTGCATTTAATCAAAGGGGATATGTTATTGATGTGTTTCCAGAAAGTTTGTAATAGTGCTTCACCATGTGGTCATACAGCAAATGTATCATTTACATAGCGAAGCCAAACTTTAGGTGGATATGGAGTAGTTTTTATGGCCATGGTTTCAAGTTCTTCCTTGTAAATATTGCTAATCAGAGGTGGCAATGTTGAGTCCATAGTCATTTTTTGATTTTGTTGGAAGAATTCTATAGAGTGTTACTTTAAAATTCCATACTCAACAATCTAAGGGCTTCTGGTTCAATTCCCAAGCTAATACTGTCACTGGGCCATCCAGAAACACCCAAAGAAGAGGGGCAATAATACTTCTTGAAACATTGTGCATATCCTAACCTGTATGATGTGCTATTACTAACAGTTGAATATATTTGGAATTTTTAAATAAAGTTAAATGTTTCTAAAGACATTCAATACTTATATTAAATGTATTCAAGATCTTTATATGAATTATACATTACAGGAATAATTGGAAATCTAAAGAAGACCCCAGCTTATGGTAATCAAAAGGCAATCATATAAATAAATATTTTGGTATCCTATGATTTTTGAGCTCTTATATAAGGCTGGGAAAGAAATTTGTCATGCTGATGCTTTGTCCAAAATAACAAATAAGCAAGTGTATGTGTGTTGAATTATGGAAATTAATTATATAAATTTGATGGAGTCAAATATATTAACCAATTAGTCATATGAACCAAACACAATACTCGTTATCAACTAGTAAGAAAATAGATTAAACATGAGTGGCTTTAAAATTGACCAATCAAACACTTAAACCTATATGGAATACACACAAGAGCCATGTCCATGGATATTAATGATGGACTGCATATTGAGAAATAAAGGTGCAAGTTCTAAATTTGCTACATGGAGGACATATGGGGATCATCAGATTGAAAAATATGGTAAGATATTTGGTGACCAAGTATGAGCCATGATTTTGAACATTCAAGTTCTGTAGAATGTATCAGTCCATAGTTGTAATCCTCAAAGGATCTGGAATCATGTGCAAAACCAAACCATGGCAGAGAATACATATGGACTACACTAAACCTTTTAATAGATATATTTTTTTGATAGTCATCAACAAAATGGAGAGAGTACAGAGTGGTCAAAATATGTGTGTTAAGAATACTATTAGAGTATTAAATGAATTATTTGATATTCTGATTTTAATATTTCAGGTAACAGAGCTACATATTTTCATTAATTAAAATACTTTTACTACCAAAGAAGTTAGACATGTTCCAATGCTTCCCATATTCTCTAATTTGAATGGATTAGCTGAGAAAGCAGTTCCACATTAGAAGATATTGCTAAATAAAACATTATACAAGGATATTAATGAAGATTTAATGGAAGACATGTTTTACCAGAATTTTATACCCAGCACATCTACTAGCAAAAAACCTGCAGAAATCCTGCTGAGACAGAAATGTTGAACTTACATCCCTGATAGGATAGAGGAAAGGGGAAATAATTTAGATTGTATAAGTACACTATTAAATAGTGAAAAACAGTAATTGTATCAAAATTATTGTTTAAAACAATTGAGAATGATACAGAATGGCAGATGAAACTGAAATTCAAAGGTACATTTACCATCTTGTAAGCCACTTGAGTGAGCCTAGTGAACCTGAGAATGCAAGAATGGATATATCCAATGAAAGAAGATTATGATAACACATTATCAGAAGAGCAAGAAGTAAAAGGTATAACAAAAGAAAGTATCATTTTAACAGTGCATAACTAGGCTAATAATTTACCAAATGTGCCAATGCTGGGTTTACTTAATATGATATAGACAGATAAAGAAAGACCTGTACTACTACCAATATAGTAGTTAGACAAAAAGTTGAGTAAATTCCCCATTGTTAATACTCTAGAAAATTAATTTATGTTAAGTATAGAGATGAATACTAATATTAATTATGCAAAGATATATTAGACTAGGCAGATTATGCAATGTGAAATAAAAGTGTCGAGTCAGTGAAGATAGAAAGAAATGTGCATTTGGCTCACACAAAGGCCAAGAAGTCCACTAAGTGAAGATGTAGGTTACTTAATCTAAATATGTTATTTACTGAATTTAACAGAAGTTTACTCACTAAAAATATAACCAAATTTAAAATGAGATTAACTGTGTGAGCAAGCTGGTTGTAAATGTGAAGATTTACATCTTTTTGTGTCTTTAGTTAATAAACTCATACTTGTTTTAATCCTGTGTTAAGTTTTATTTTGATATAAGAAATGCTGTTAGTAATGTTAATATTATCCTTGTATGTAGAAAAACTTAAATATCAATCAATTCAAATTAATTTACCTTAAATAACTCAGTTTATTTAATATTTTTTACTCTGGTTGGTGTGATTCAAGATAACTTTCTTTATAATATCGCCACACAATTATATGAAAAATGGCCACTTTCTTGTCAAGCATTGGTGGTCAAAAGGTCAGCATAGCTGCCTTGCAAGCAGTTGTCTCGGGTTAGTGGGTTCACTTCCTGGCCGATGCTATGACACATGAAAAAAAAGTTAATTGAATTTTAACAATTAGAAGACAACTCAGAGGCTATGCAGAACGTACAATGAATCAACAACATGGATCTCTGTGGTTGTGATGCAACTGGAATGATTTTAAACAATAGTAGTAGAAACAGCAGCTGGTTACAAACATCATCACCACGTAAACCAATTAAGACTAAATCAAACACAAACTGAAGACAACAGAAAACCAACTGGACATCCAGGGACAGGTACATCAAGCAACAATGATGACAACCAAACCAAACATCAAGCGACAATAATAACAACCAAACCAAAGACAGCATCAAAACAAAAGAACATTCAGGAACAAGAACATCAAGCATGGCTAATGATGAACAAGGCAAGAACAGCAACAGACCAAGGAAACCAACAAAGCAGACAAGACATTGTCCAATATATCTATATGACTATGTTCTCTGGGGCTAATTATAGCCAGGAGAGAGATGTCATACCTCATCTTGCCTTCAGAAGTGGACCAGTTCAGATTTTTTCCAAATCTGGTTGGATTAAGCATTCATTGCCACTAGCCAATAAGCAAACAGATAGATAAAAATCAGCCAATGAATAGTATTGGTCAGTAGGCAGTGATGCTGTCTGAATTCAATTGCTGTTAGTGAGGTTGGGGATCTGGTAATAAATAGTCAGCTTTTTGTAGGTAAGGCAGAGAACATAAGCAACATGCTCTTTTGTAACCTCTGCTAACAGAAAGTGTTCCATTTTAATCATAACACTATCACTCTACACCGTGAGGCAAGTCCACAATAGGACTGTAAGCTTCTAAGACCAGAGCTGACTTGAGGCAAGCTGTCTGGTATAGCTGGAAGAGTCATTAGACAAACTTACAAGGCAGGTTGTTACATACAGCTGGAAATAAGTCTAGTCCTTCAGGCATGACTGACCTGCATTAATTGAGACTATATACCTGGCATTATATTTATTGATTGTATATTATGTAATTATATTTAATTCTGATAAATTATATTAATTAAACTTCTGGTGTTTGTATTTTTTGGTACTGTAGGTATGAGTCTGCAATCCAGACCAAACACAACATTGTCTTTTCTGGGTCTTTTACAATCTCTTGAAATCCAGGTTAAGATTACAACTGTTCATCCATTATTACCTCTTTTATAAATATGTCCATTCCAACTCCAACTGCTTCTTAGTTATTTCAATGATGTCAATAACGCTTGTTTTTAAATATAGATATATAAATGCAAAAAATAATATTTGAATATGTCATTTTATAATCTGAAAATAAAAACAAAATACCACTTGAAGCTAATGTGTTATCAGTGCTTTTGATGATTATAGCTGCACTTAATTAAAATAACTTTTCAAAGGAACTAAGTTTCATTTTTATTATTAAGTCTTTTGTGAAGAAAAAAATATTGAGAAAAGTGGTACTGCATGGTATTGGACTCATTGTGACATGTTTTTATTTGACTCACATTATTTGTATGTTTGTTTATTCTATAGATAAAGTTTAAGTAAGATGAACAAGAGGTCAGTATAGAGATTTTTTTTTGATTGTGTATTTGTTAGTTTCATAGATATAGTTTAAGTAGAATGCATGAGAGAGTGGTATAGAGATTCTTTTGGTTACAATTGATAGCTTTTAAAGTAGAACTTAGTATGTTTAAAATAATGTCTGACTTTTTGGGGTTTCAATTATGATTTATTAGAAACATGTATAATAATGTACATATACTAAATCTGATATATATGTAAGAGGTATGCATATTAATTTTTTGCAGAAACATTGTTATAAATATATATAACATATATTGTGCCCATGTGTTTGTCACAGTGGCAGGAAGAAAGGAAAGGGGTTTGAACTGGATGGTGGAAAACCTCATTAGCACTCCTAGTCAATTTAAAATGCAAATGTCAATAATTTTCAAAAGTATATATAAGTAAGATATATTTAAGGTGAGCATGATATCAAGAGATCTCTGAGAGATCAGAAGAGCAACTAAAAGCCTAATTAAACATCAACCAGCATTATAAAGTAAAAGTAATTACTTAAAATAACCATTCATCATCATGAATGATCAAAATAAAACTACATCAGAATAAAATCAACAGTCAATCTGGTGACTGGATTGGAAATGGGTCTTCTGTAGACCAGGCTAACTCTTGAGCCTTTGCCAGCTTGGCCAGTTATTTAAACATAACTTGAATGCACCAACTTAGTGCTCATCTATTAGAATACACAATAATCAGAAAATCTAAACAATAATGCTGAGATATTAAAACATGCTGATCATCTTCAATGCTCAGGCCACTTGTACAGGCCAACTATAAACTTAACTCCTAATAAGACTAAACAAAAATTAAAGGTAATGTATGGTCTTTAAAAAGTCTTCTCTTTTGCATCAACCAGGATGATGATTGATCATCTTTGGATGTCCAAAAGCACTAATATAATCCCCATTTATATATTCAACCCATGCTCAAATCTAGCTCAGAGAACATAAGCTCTATTACTGTATGTGACCAAGAAATGATGTTTTAATGCAATTTTTATTTCAGTCAATGTAGAAAATATCTACTACAATTTTTGTCTGTGTTTATTTCTACTTTTCCTTTACTTTATATATATATATAACAAAATAAATGTCCGCTAATATCAGTAATACAATAATGAAACTTAAATATATTCCAAACAACTGTAAACAATTTATAATACAATATAAATAAAAACTCATAAAGAAATATTTTCGATTATATTCATAATCATTTTCAACTCAACTTTCAAAATGGAATCATCTATTACCAACCGGAAACACGTGTTGATTTAAATATCCCACAATTCATTAATCCTAACATTTGCTGACTGTTTATTATCATATTTTTATATCTACTAATAAAAACTGCCTCTTTAATTTTTCTTTTTTCATTATCTCTCTCTTGGCATAAAATTTTTATTTTATTTATATCAAAATTAAATTTAAAATTACAATTCCTATCATGATCATAAAAAATAGATTCAGTATATAACTTGACTTCATTATTATTATCATTACATATCTGCACATTTTTCAAAACTCTTTTATACAACAATTTATGTTCTTTAATTTTTTTCTCCATATTACATCTTGATTCCCCTACATATGATAAGTTACACCCACAAAATTTCTATAAATTATATTACGTTATTTTTTCCTAACTTATCTTTTGAATTATTAACCATTCTATTTAAATTACCTGATCCATAAAATGAAACATTGTATATACTATTATAAACTTTTTTCATAAATTTTACTTGACTATTATTATAAAAAGGCAAAGAAATCCACTTCTTACTCTCAATTTCTTCATCACCAGTATTTCTATTAATTTTCTTACTAAATTGACAAACCACTTGATAAATTTCTTTTATATTATAACCTACACTTAATAATTCACTTACATAATTTTCAATATTTTTCTTTTTATCACATGCATATTTACACAAAATATTATTTCTATGCAAAAAAGACCTAAAACCAGCCATTTTATAATTATGTGGCACTTTAGATAAATATGGAATATACCCTCTAGTTTCAATAGGTTTAATAAATAATTTATAGTCAATCATATTATTGTTCCTTGAAATTATCAAATCTAAATATTTAATACTGTTATTATATTCTTTCATCATAGTCCACATAAGACCTTTTAATTTATTATATTCATCAAAAATTTTTATCAATTATTTCTGAAGAAGCACATATAAAAACATCATCCACATATCTCGTATATATCTTAATATTTCCCATAAATATAAATTTGTTTAAAATCTTCTCTTTATAATATGACAAAACAAAACTGCATAACTGATAATCAATTGATATGTTTTCTGATGAAGGCTTTAAATTTTATTGAACAAAATATTGTTGCATCCTTTAATGGTTAATTTTATAAGATGAGTAAAGGATGGCCAATGGGATTACCAATGGTGGCACAGTTATGCAGTTTTGTTTTGTCATATTATGAAGAGAAGATTTTAAACAAATTTATATTTATGGGAAATATTAAGATATATACAAGATATGTGGATGATGTTTTTATATGTGCTTCTTCAGAAATAATTGATAAAATTTTTGATGAATATAATAAATTAAAAGGTCTTATCTGGACTATGGAGAAAGAATATAATAACAATATTAAATATTTAGATTTGATAATTTCAAGGAACAATAATATGATTGACTATAAATTATTTATTAAACCTATTGAAACTAGAGGGTATATTCCATATTTATCTAAAGTGCCACATAATTATAAAATGGTTGGTTTTAGGACTTTTTTGCATAGAAATAATATTTTTTGTAAATATGCATGTGATAAAAAGAAAAATATTGAAAATTATGTAAGTGAATTATTATGTGTAGGTTATAATATAAAAGAAATTTATCAAGTGGTTTGTCAATTTAGTAAGAAAATTAATAAAAATACTGGTGATGAAGAAATTGAGAGTAAGAAGTGGATTTCTTTGCCTTTTTATAATAATAGTCAAGTAAAATTTATGAAAAAAGTTTATAATAGTATATACAATGTTTCATTTTATGGATCAGGTAATTTAAATACAATGGTTAATAATTCAAAAGATAAGTTAGAAAAAATTAACGTGAATAATATAATTTATAGAATTTTTTTTGTGTGTAACTTATCATATGTAGGGGAATCTAGATGTAATATGGAGAAAAGAATTAAAGAACATAAATTGTTGTATAAAAAAGTTTTGAAAAATGTGCAGATATGTAATGATAATAATAATGAAGTCAATTTATATACTGAATCTGTTTTTTATGATCATAATAGGAATTGTAATTTTAAATTTAATTTTGATATAAATAAAATAAAAATTTTAGGCCAAGAGAGAGATAATGAAAAAAGAAAAATTAAAGAGGCAGTTTTTATTAGTAGATATCAAAATATGATAATAAGCAGACAGTCAGCAAATGTTAGGATTAATGAATTGTTGGATATTTAAATCGACATGTGTTTCCGGTTGGTAATAGATGATTCCATTTTGAAAGTTGAGTTGAAAATGATTATGAATATAATTGAAAATATTTCTTTATGAGTTTTTATTTATATTATATTATAAATTGTTTACCATTGTTTGGAATATATATATATACACACTATGTTATTGTGTGCTACATAACCCAACTGTTTACAATATATATATATATTGTGTCCATGCATTTGTCACAGTCAATTTTAAGTAGAACTTAAAAATAGCTAGTTTTAAAATATGTATATTAACTTATGGCAGAAACATCAATATATAACTTGATTTTTTGCAATAAGTTATATATGCATATTTTAAAACTAGCTATTTTAAAGCTCTACTTAAAATTGACTGTGACAAATGCATGGCACAATATATATAATATATATAACTGTGCCCATGAATTTGGCACTGTCAGTTTTAAGGAGAGCTTAAAAATAACTAGTTTTAAAAAAATTCGAATTTATATTACTCCATACTATTTTATATTGATTTTATTAGTAGAATAGGTTTTAACTTGTTAGATAGGAAGTTTATAAAAAAATGTAAAGTATTTTAAAGTTATATTAATGTAATTTAAATAATAAAAGTAATATATTATATGTTATTTGAAAGATGAAATTAATTAATTTTATTATATTTAACTGATATAATATTAAAAGAATAGGTTAATTACAGTAATAAATATATAATGTATCTAATATAATTAGTAATTAAATTATTTTAGAATATTCTAAAAGTGTCACATCTTAAAATTGTGTGTGTATTGTCTTCAAGCTTTGTGTTAAGCAGAAATAGTAATTTTTAGTTTTGTTAATAAAATTAGACATATTAAAATGTTTTAAATAACATTTTAAAAGTAACAGTTAATTTTTTATTGTGTTATCTAAATAATATTTTTTTATTTTAAAATTAATATTTTTGGGGTTATTTAAAATTCTTTAATTGTTTAAATAAAGGTATTTAATATTACAGAAATACTAAATAAGTTTAATATAATATAAAAATGATGAGACATAGTTTAGAAAATTACTTCGTAAATAAAATAATTTGGTTTATATGTAAATTAGTATTGGATAAGAACTTAGATTAACCAATGAGATCAGTGAATAGGATAAGTATAAATATAGGTGTTCAACCAGTCTAGATAGTAGTTTTTTTATTATCTAATCTTGTTTTGTTTTATTTGTCTAAGTGTGTCTTGTTTTAAAGTTTTAATTTTTTATAAAATATTTTTTAATTTAAAAGTTAAAAGAATAATGTTAAAAAATTATTTTAATGTACTCTTTCTATTAGTAAAATTTCACATCAAAACTTGACCAAAATCATGATAATTTTATGGAAGCCAATAGTTGTCATTTTAAGTATCAGCCTAATGTATTTCAGATGCCATGAGAATTTAAACCATATAACTGAAGGAAGCTTAACAATTTTTAATAACTTTATGTTTTAAGATGTTTTATATTTTATGGAATGAAAAAAATATTTATCTTTAACAATTTTGATAAACTCTTATAAATATAGACTGTCGAGAAATTTATATCTTATAAGTATGCAAAGGATATTTGTTGAAAGTTATTTAACAAGCTTTATGAATTTTAAAATGAAGAAAAGAAAGAAAAAATGATGTTATGCACTTGAATTAGATGCGAATATATATCATTTGTGAATGTGAATAAAAATATTTTATTACTAGTTTATTCTAAAAGAACAGCTTCAATGGATACTATGTGTTTTTAATTTATGCATAGCAAGAATTGAGAGAAAAAAACTTTTGAACTTTACATTAAAAAAAAAGATTTTCCTATTTAAAATAAAACTGAATGAACTATACATCTTAAAAGATTTTACTATTGAAAGAAAGATGAATGAATTGTACATTGTAAAAGATTTTATTTATTAATAGTAAGATGAATTGTGATATGATTTTAAAATTATCATTATGGTATATATAATATTGCCTGGGTGGAGAAACTGTACAATTCTACAGGACATTATTGATTAACATGTGCATGTTTGAAAGATAAAATTTTGAATTTTTAAAAGTATCCTGTGTTAAATTATCATAATTTAAATACGAATATACACGTTCATGGGAAAATAAGAATGAAAATTAACCAATAAATAATTTTATTTTGTAAATGCATTATAAATGCTTACTGATGAAGAATTTTAATTGTGTTATACTGTGCCATAGTCTAGACTAGCCTGAAAAATATACGTATGTTGAAAAATATATTATTTAACATGAAATTATATTCGTGAATGTGTTTTTATCAAAATATTCATTCTCCTGATAAATGCTTAGAAAACAGATTTAGTCAAATATTTATTTCAGTATGGATGGATATTTTGTTGAGATTTTCAAAGATTTAACATTGTGATTTAGTGTTTTGTTTAGTGGTGATGAGGAGAGAGAAGTTTTTGTCCATACTTTTTCTGTCATCCATAGTAATGGAACAAGTACAGCACTGGAAGAATGAAAGTGAAGAAGAACTTTAGAAATTTTGAATTTTATTACTTTGCTATTTTTTAGTATTAATATTTTTATTGTTATTATTAACAATATTCAGTTAACATGTTTATTAGAAATATGTTCACTTTAAATATTTGGCTGATCAAGAAGAGAAGGGGATTGCCACATTTAATTCCAATAATTGTTGGAATTAAAGATAAATTGTTATGTATTTTAGTATTTTAATTTATATTTTATTTCATTTATCATATTGCTTAAATAATAAAGCCAGAGAAATTATATGCATATAATTATAAACATATTAATTACTTTATGAATGTAATGTAAATGTAAGAAAATGCCTTGTAAGTTATCTAAAGATATTTACATAATTTTTATGAATCCTTGAGTATGCATATATTTTTACAACATGATTATGAGTTGCTAATATATCATTATGGAGGTATTTGTTAAGATACAATAACATGAAAATGTTGATCTCTAAAATATCTAATACTACAATATAAGCAAATAAATGTATGATAATGATGAGTATTTTATTCAAATCATTTGTGTATATGTTTTGAACGATCTTGAATTTAATATTATGTGTTTTTGGAAATATGGTTTGGAGATTATTTTATGTAATGAAGTTAATATTTCTTTATGATGCTAGAAGTATTCAGAATGTGGAAGATGAAGTATAATGGTCTGGGAAATTAGTTGCAAAATGAAATCCTAGGTGTTAGGGATTTTAAAAAAGAATATTATATGTGAGTGATATTGTTGTAGGTTAAGAACTAAAACACAGGTAACAAAGGTCTGTATAGTTAATACATGAACAGCTGCATTCTTTCCATAGTTCAGTAAGAGCTCAGGTAGAAGCCATGACAGAAATTTAGAGTACATAATAAATATGCAATCTTAAGCATTGTAACCATGCAGTTTCATACTCATTTGAGTTATTATTGTATTCATATCCCTCACTATAAGCACTACTAATTGCCACTGGTATTAAGTCATAAATGGTAGTTAAACAATGGGTTAGGATAATAATTAGACTGATGAAATTTGTAAATTTTTGTGAATGCAAGAGGAGAGAGAAAATTCTATTACAAATGATGTTTAATTACTTATTGTTTATAGTAAAAATGGAAAGAAATGATTTGATATTCCTAGAAATGTTTGAATATTAGATATCATTAATCTCAAATATTAATGCATATTTTGTTTGATTGTGAGAAAAAATGATGATAGCATAATATCTGAATGCTATGATGGTAATAAATTATAAAATGAATAAATAAAGAATGGCAAGCAATATAATTTTTAACGTAATTTTCTATAAAAATAGTGATCTCATAAAAGAATAAAGTTATAGGATTATTTTTTGAAAATATTTTTAAAAGTAATTAGTTGTATAAAGGGATGATTAGAATTATTTCAGTAACTATATTTATCTTTATTAAAATTTTGATTAAAATGCTAGAATGTACCTGAAAGGCAAAGAGAAGTGCTTTACTAGTATATAAAAAAGTGCCTAATCTTTTTCAATATAATGTTATATGTTAAGTTTTGGATAAGCACTAACTTTAATTTAAATCATATAGTTAATAAGCATTACTATAATTATAATTACTTTCTAAATAATGTGAAACATATTATTAGTCCAGTAAGTCATATTTATTGATTGTTATTGCTTTATTGTAATAATGACAATAGAATATCATTGTCATAATGATAGAAATAATAGATTACTATTATAATGTATCATATATTCTATTTTCCACAGTAAATAGTTGGAATAAAGGCTATTTAATGTTTGTTTATTTTTGTTTATTTTTCTTATGTAAATATTTTAGTCTAATTAATTTTCTTATGTTATTTTTTGTAAATATTTTAAGTTTTATAAATTTATATTGTTGTAAATATAGTATATTGTTAAACCGTAATAAAATTGTTAATGTTTTTGAATTCATATTGTTTTGAGACTTTGGTGTATTTGGGTGTTTCTTTGAATCTTCATATCCACACACATGATTTATGAAAATTATTTGAAACATTATCTTATTGTACATGCTTAATAAAAATATGTTATTATAATTGTTATTATTACAGAAGATCTAATTATTGGTGGTTATGAACCCTATCCAATGCCAATTTTAAATATTTAATGTTGACATATTAAGAATATAATATTTTCTGTGAATGCCACATAACAAATAAAAGATCATATGATATTTTATAAGAATTTATGATTTTATTTAGTTTATTGAAGAGTATTAATAGTCAAATAGATGTACAATTTTTTTTAAGAATCATTAAAGTATTCTAGTTGTTTGTTATTGTATTTGTGAGGGAAGTTGAATATAAGTAAAATCACTCATTATATTTAATTAGAAGATATTAATTTGTTTATTATTATTATTATTAGGAATTAACCTGAGATATTAAATAATTGTAGAGTTGTATAAAGTGATGATGGATAGAAATTTTAGTTAATGTTAAATTTTAATGATGTTTTTATGAAAGATTAGTGATTGATTTATTGTTTCATAATAAATTTCATAAGTTGTTAAGTTAGGATTTATTCTATGTGTATTATGAAACATAAGAGTATTACAGTATAGTTTTGTTATATAAATTAATATTCTTATGCCATTGGAAATATATCTTTCAAAATACATACTCATTATCAAACCATGTACCTTGCTTGATGTGTCATATAAAAGAGTTTCATAATTTTATTAATATTTTTAATCAAACCATACATTAATTATAATTAAAGAGCTAGTTGTAATTTAAATTGTTCATATAATAGATGGGTTATTTGATTTGAACTCTGATTACTTATTATTGTTGTTGAAGTTGTTGTTGTTGTTGTTATTATTATTATTATTATTATTATTATTATTATTATTATTATTTAACTTGGTTAATTTATTATATTTAATTATTACAAAATATTAATTTTGTTAGATATTATATATTAGAAGAACATTTTTATCTAATTATAATAATATTTATCTTTAATAGTTATTGTTTACATAACTTGATTATAAATTATTATATTTATCAATGGAAAACTGCAAAATGTTTAGCTTAGATTTGCTAGTTTGCTTAAGGATGGGGTACAGAGTAAGGTTTTGGTTGCCCAATTTTGAGGGAATGATATATACAATGGGTAGATATTATGGAGGTTTTTGTTGTAGCAACTTTAGGGCTTGGTATAATCAGTTAGTGGTCTTTTGGACATCAGTGCATGACTTGATGTATTTCAGCATAAGAGCTTCAATACATATTGAACATTGTGTATTATTGTTTTATTTATAATTTACAATATGTTTTGTTATATCAATTTGATCATTTCATTAAATGAAGTGTGATGTTCAATGTGATGTATGCAATCTAAATTATTATTAATATAAAACTATTATGTTATTTATAAATTGATAAACAGTTAAATAACTGGATAATGTAAAATGTGACTATAATTATTTTTAAAATTTTATATAATTAAGTCAAGTAATTCAAAATGATATCATAATTATTAAAGTCTGTTTTATTTCATGCGCAATTAATTTGTTGTAATCATGTCACTTTGGTAAACAAATGAAACTCCAAAAGTAATTATTTATAATTTAATTAAGCTTAATTTTTAGATATTATAATAATATAATTTGAGTGTAGTGTATATAAATATTTGATACTATCTATTGTGTTCCCATGAATTGTCATAGGGAATAGTTAAGTGTAGGGTGAAGATTCTGATAGGGAATTCTTTTAATGAAAATATTGTTATAAAATTTGTCAAATATTGTTAGATGATATAAGTTGTTATTAGAAAATTCATTATAATGAGTAATTATGAAAGGGATTTAGACATGAAAATGTCTGAGTGTTTAAGCGAAGGTAATGTGGAAATGAAGGAGGTAGAGGAAAAAGTGGAAAAATAGTAACCTCTGAAGAGGTTATTAACAATCCACAAGATTTCTATATGAAGCAGATGATGGAAAAGATGTTTGAAAAATTTGAATCCAAGAATGAAGAAAATAAAGTTAGGGAGGCCAGAATGGAAGAAAATACTAAAAATTTAAATAATAAGATAGATGAAAATAGTAAAACTCTTAAAGAAGGTATTAGTAAATCTTTAAATAATAAGGTGGATGAAAATGATAAATCTCTCAAAGAAGATATTAGATCTTCTAAAGAAGATCTTAATGAATCATTAAATAACAAGTTAGAAGAAAATAGCAGATTTTTAAATGATAAGTTGGAAGAAAATATTCAATCTCTTAGGGAAGATAATAAGTATTTTGTTAAGTCTATTCAGGTTAAAATAGAAGAATATAGTAGTAAATTAAAATCATTTTTGAAGGGGAGTTTGTAAATGATTGCATTATACCTACTATAGAATTAATCTGCCAGAACATAAAAATAAATTTGAGAATATGAATATGTTATGATGAATAGTTACAAGGCAACTTAGAAAAATCGTCACAATTTGCAACAGACATTAATAATAATGGTGTTACTTTATTTTTAATTCACAAAAAATTATGGCCCTCATTTAAATAAAAAGAGAAAGCTGAAATTGGTCTCCCAGTTGAAAAGATTGCCCAATTCTAATGAATAGGGATAAATTAATTAAATGTTTGATCAAATATTGCAAATTAACTTTAAGTGGACAAATTTTCATGACTTGTGAATAGTATTATAAATATCGAAATGGCCTTGACAAAAAAAGGTTCCCCATCCCTAATTTAAAGTTTTATTTTTTTTTTTCTTTTGGAAATACAAAGTTTAAAATAATTTACATTTTATAAGAATATTGTAAATGTGAAAAATATAAAGATAAAAGGTAAAATGACCTTTAAGAAATTCATTGTATAATAAAGACCTATTCCACAGCATCATTGAAGACTAATGCAGAAAACATTACTTACCAATTACTGAGTGATGAGGTAATGAACAGTTTTTATTCTTGATTTAATCTTTAGTTAAGCATAACTAGATATATATTTATTGATTATATTTGTTTACTAAATGAAAAAATACTAATCATGAATAAAACCTGAAAAAAATCACAAGTTTTATTTGGCTTCAGTATTATCCTAGCCACAGATATGCAAACAAATGTGCTATTTTTAATTTTGGTACAGAAATTGTGATTATTCAAAAAAGGTGATATTATTAGATTTTGACTATATATTTTTTATACATATATATTTATAATTAGTTCTATAGTACATTTTTTATATCTTAAATAAACACTTTAAAAAAACTTTAAAAATAGTTTGAACTATTTTTTCAATTCCCACTTATGTTACTAAAACATGGATAATCAAAAAGGAAGATGGAAAAAAAAGGAAATAAATATATTTGAGAAGTGGTATTATTGGAAAGTGCTTTTAATTTTCTGGACTACCAACTTGACTAATGCTTCTAGCAAAAAAAAACAAAACTTATACATCATTAGATAATTGTTGATTAACAGATAGACAATCATTTATTTGAGAACATTATAAAAAATCTTGACATTAAAAGAAAGTTAGAAGATCACTGTCCATATCATCATTTTCCAATGTGTGGATAGATCAGATTCATTGACAATGATTTCCACAATATGTTATATGAAGCCTAAATCTATGAAATATGAAAATGGACAATGATGTGCTTCACATAGCACAACTATACTTTATTAAAGGTTACACATTATCATAACAGCAAAAGCTTGTAAATAAAAATCATGAGTATTGTTTTTATAAAAAGGTAACCATAATTATTTTCTATTGTTAAATAAATATGTTGTATATAAAAAGACAAGTTTTAATGTAAGGACATCTTAAAATTTATTATGTAATTTTAGATAACACATAACAATAAACTACTCTTGGCCAGTATATATGTTGACTTATAAATTAACTTGCTTTTGCAACGTTGTTTTAGCATGAACCCATTCATCACCATCACTTACTTAGTATGTTAGGGATGAAATGGGAAAATATTGACCAATCAACATGGGCATGGAAATTTGGATGTTTGATAGCTTTAGTTTATTTGACAAGCGAAGGCTGTTTATGAAATGCATTCTTCAAGAGCGACAGAGAGGGAGTCATACTTTTAGTGTTGGCTGATAGATATGATAGATTGGAGTTACGAAAAGAAATGTTTGGCTATTTTTACTATGCTAACGTATTTACTTACTCCATTTATTTTTTACTGCCACCCTCCCCATTTATTAGCTACTTAGAATGATTGCACTTATTTTTTTATACGTACAATCACAATGGGATATTTTTTAAAATATATTATTTCTTGTTTTAATTTACAATACTTATTTGTGTAGAGTAGTGAGTAGCTTATTTATTTATTTTTCATTAATTTTTAATTTAATTGTATTAAATTATAATAGACATTTAAAAAAAAAATATTCATCAAGTTTCTTTTCAAACATTATGGCTGCTTTATTTTTTTTTTTAATTAAACCATGTAAGATAATTTATGTCAGTTATTTAAAAATTGCGAAGTTGGTAACTCATTAGACATTTTGGAAGGTAGATTGTATTTTCTTTTCAGTAGCTGAATATATAGTTAAATGATGTAGAAAATGTTTGGGATTATCAATCATTTACTGCTTATGAAAGCTGGTTTCTTCATTCAGTATTTAAACATTAAACATTTTCCTGTCATTAATAAGATCAGGTAGTGAGAATAATTGTGTCAAGAATACCATTTGCAGGTCTTGCTTTTGTAATATTTAAACTCATTTATGTTTTTAAACGCGTGTATCAATTACGATTTTTAATATCGTGTTATATATATAACACGTATTATAGTTGAATTGCATGTCTTTCTCATATAGAAGACAAAAATACGATATTTAAAATAGTACTATAATGTAATATCATTTTTATCAAATGGACTATAAAGTGTGCGCCTACCCATACTTCATTTTCTCTGCGTATATATATTGTTTGGCAAAATACTTTTTAAAGAACCTAGTGAAAGACATAAATCTCTAATATTCTTCCTTAACAAAAGAACATGCCTACATTCTCCAAGTTGCTTATAGTATTGGATGAGAAGTTTTGTTTTAACCCTCTAGAAAGAAATAGATACCGATTTAGTGATTATTACTTAAATAGCTAGCTAGGTTACCCATGGACTATCTAAAAGAAGATTTGTAAGTGAACTTGAAATTATTTATACAAGATTATCTCAATCAGAAGACAATGTAGTCAAGAAGCAATCAACTTTTACTTAGAGATTTCTAATTATATATATGATTTAAGTCTAAGAATGTTTAAACTGAGATGATTTATGCAATTACATAAACCTCAAATAAATATTACATAAATTTATGAAAATAACACTAATATACTTTATCACATGGAACATCATATGTAAGATGTTCAAGCATCGAATGTGACAGAATATAGCTGCAATTCTTGGATAAACTCTCAAATCTGACAATCTTTAACTGCACTACATCAACTCAGGGCAATTAATAAAGTGAGTTTATATCATATGATATTATATATACATATTCAACTTCATATGCATTAAAAATAAACCTACTTTCATTCACAAAATAATTAATTTAAAATTATCTGAAGGTCTATATCATGATTGATATCTACAGAAATAGAAAAAGAACAAAGTAAACATTCTAATACTATTAACATTTTTATCTATACAGAAAAACCATGATATCCACTATATTTTGTTCCAATCCCCCTCTTGTACATTAAGCTTTGATTACAATAGAATACATATTGTTTATTGAATTGCACATGTAGTATTCAACAACACATATATACATCACAAATGCTTTTCTATATATATAATATACATATATAAATTAAGATTATAATATAAATAAAATTAAAAACAACAATAATTTAGTCATTAATAATAAATTGAATGAGCAATTTTACATTACCTTCATATTTATTCAAAAATTAAAATTAGTAACAAACTTATTGTACTGTATCTTTTTTTAAAAAATAAAATAATAGTGAAATGTCAATTTTATGGCAAAAAAATACATTCTGCATCATAACCTTTTTATTCAACAACTTTTTTTTATCCCCTATGGAAACAATATAAAAATCTTGTTATTAGCAGACTGTGACCTCTCTAGTTATTTTGATTGCCTTGAAGTTTGTATCAAATTCAGAATCTATACAATTTCCCCTTCTTACCATTACCTATTTTAAA
Organism: Epiperipatus broadwayi; assembly: GCA_028023455.1. Taxonomy (NCBI): domain Eukaryota; kingdom Metazoa; phylum Onychophora; class Udeonychophora; order Euonychophora; family Peripatidae; genus Epiperipatus; species Epiperipatus broadwayi. The sequence goes on along the minus strand of JAQFVV010006244.1, from coordinate 6,352,627 downwards.
TTCTCACTTAGACTCTTCAAACTTTAAATTTCTGCTACAATAGAAGAATGATTTATATTAAATCGATTTAATTTTATCATTTAAAAAAATACTTTATGAATTTTATAAAATTCATAAAACTTGTAGCTTTTAACAGAGAGCACATTTTACTATATGAATTACTGCAATAAATCAAATTCAGAAATAATAATAAAGAGAGGAATAAAATTAGATGATTTCAAAATAATCTGAAGAAATGTGATTGCATATAACATTCTGAGATGGCAAAATGGCTATAATCATACCATAAAATTTATTACTAAACTTATGCATATTAATGTTTTTACTTTTTGTTTATTTACATTTTTTTATTTACTTATATGTTTTTTTGGATAGCATATAAATTGAAGTAGCACATACTGATACAGGACATATTGCAGCTTCACTGTATTTCAACTTATGTTTAGCATTTGATGAGTAGATTGTTTTCATGAAACAAATGCTTATTTTACAAATTTAGTAGATTCTTTTTCTCCTTGTTCTTTTTCTTTTTTCTCTTTTTCTTCTTCTTATTATTATTATGTTTCAAAGGGTGAACTTTATTGAGACTCAAAAAGCATTACCTAAGTTACATTTGAAAACATGAGATCTTAGATACAACTTGATTCATGATATTACATATAATAAAGGTTTACAATATTGTTTTTGATAGAAAAAAATATGATTTACAATAATTCAAAGAAAAATAATTATTACATAACAAGATACATATGTCAAATTAGGTTTACATAGAATTTTTAAATTTGATATTGAGAAAAATATGTGAAAACACATGATAGTATGAGCGAAAACATATGGAGGACAGGTGAAAGTTGGAGTTAGATTGATATATGGTTCTATAAAAATTGGGCTCATTTGTTGAGACTACTATAGTTTACATAGCTAAGTCTTATTGTTCATTTGTTACACAAGTTTTATGTGAAAAAAAGGAAAAATACTAGTCAGCAAGAATTGCATCTTGGGAAAAGTGAAAAACATTAGTCAGCATGAATTGCATCTTGGGAAAATGGAAAAATACTAGTTCAGCATGGATTGTATTTTGGGAAAATGTAAAACTGCTAATCAGCACGAATTGCATCTTAGAAAAATAGAAAAATACTTGTCATCATCATCATCATCATCATCATTATTATTATTATTACTATTATTATTATTATTATTATTATTATTATTATTATTATTATTATTATTAATTGTTAGCAGTAATTATTTGCAATTTTAATAGATTTCTTTGTGGATTTGCTTTTTATGCTCTCAAGTTCAAATTCTTTATAGACAAAGATTCAAGTAATCAAATTTTTTAAATAAGCTTAGAATTTTTTCAAGTAACTTGTCTATAGCTAATTCAGAATGTAATTAAATTTAGATCAGTTGATGGGTATTTAGTTATTATTGATGAAATAAGATCCTAAGATAATGTTAGATGATCACTAATGCACTGATACAAAGCAAACAATACTCAGTCCAAAAACCACCTTAGCTTTACAATTGATTGATAATTTTCAAACATTTTAAATATTTCACTGTTAAAAAAAATCAAATGTTCTCAAATGTATTTTTATTCATGCTATTTACATTCATCATCATTTCTTTATATAGAGGCTTTTAAAATTAGGAAGTATTTTCTTACAGAATATATTTATATGACAAAAAGTATATTACTATTAAAATTATATGCATTTATTACATGGTCATTAGATTTGGAATTTCAAAGATATTTAAGTACCACAGTGTCAGATGATAAGTGAAACATTTATATTTCTATTTTTGCAGTCTGTAATGAATCTAGTAATATTTAAAAAAGAAAAGCAATTAAAAAATACTGATCACAGAATATTAATATTTTATGTGCATAGTAATTAAATGTCACTTTATCATTTTCCTGAAAATTTTTATCTCACAATAGTATTTATGATAAAAAAAAACTTAGATGCATTTACATAATCTGTATCTTTATAATTCTGTTGCAGTTTTATAGTAAGTACTTTAAATAATTGATAAATATTATATAATTTACTATATATTTATATTAATAGATAGCAAGAGTTATCATCAAAAAAGCTCAATAATCATCTGAAGGTTAAATTAGAGAACTAAATTTGTATAAAATATTTACTTATATTTTATTCATCAAGCAAAAAAGATTATAAAAATATATATTTTTTGTTTTCAGGTTTTTTTATAATTTTATAAAAGATTTTGTTAAATAAATATAAAATATATTTATTTTTATAATTTACATTTATGGAAAGGAGAGGGGAAATTTATTTTTGTTAATGTAAAAAGGAAGTTTTTTTTTTTTACTTTTTTAAATTAATTTACAACTTTTATAATTTTTTGAACTTTTAGTTATATTAATTTTAGTAATGATTAAAAAAAAAACAGTTGTATTTAATCAAAAATATTATTTACACTAAAAATTATATATGAAAATTTATTTACAAATTTAACCTCATTTTAATGCTGGAATTCGGCCATAATAGAGTTAATATGCATGTGCTTGTGTAAGATTTTATTTATCAGTACTTTCCAATTTAATGCATAAATAACATTTTTTTTTGTGATAGCTTTCAACTAACAAATTATACACAAGTTAGTCATTAAACTAAGCTTTGTCTCTGTTTTTAGACTTGAAAAATAAATAGCTAAATTCTGCAGCCAAATTGTTATTATTATTTTTTTTAGACCAAATGGTTTAAAATTAGAAAAGGCACAAACAAAAAAGATTCTATCTTAGAGATTTTTACACTCATAGAAACATATAATGTATATGATTCAAAGAAAACTGCAAATGAAACATTAGAGAATGAAATTAGAATAAATAATTTAAGTTATACTAATAACAGTATTTATCAAAGAAATGAAGAAACACTAAAATCAACACATAGATTAAATGAGAAATCAAAGTTGTATAGATTATACATAAATATAGTTGCAATAAAAAAGTGTTGCTTCAGTAAAATTCATTCAGATGGAAGTGAATTAGACATTTTACAAAGTTTTGTATGCTTTCATCCTCTACTCTTTTAAAACTTTTATCTCCCATTAATTACTAAAAATCTCCAATTCCATTAGGCAAGTGCAAAATAATATTTTACATTTGCAACTTTATGTGTTTATATATATATAATGTTCACTAGATGGAGCTTATCACTAACTCCAAACAATCTTTAAATTATAAGTGCCAACAGAGAAAGAATTCAAAATCTCTATCATACTATCCTCATCTCCAGACCAATTGGTTTCGAACTTAATGGCTCACCTCAGTGAAGAATTAGGATTTCAGAAACTAGATCTAAAACTCCAACTCAGAGCCCTTATTTAATACATTACTATCAGTTTGAAAAGTCAATTTTTTTAGAAACGTAAATTTCTTCAAATCCAACTTTACAAAACAGATAGCTATATGGGTCTGAACTCAGTTCAGTTTCACCATATATTAATAGATAAAGCAATATTACATTGCAAAAGCCTTCAAGGGTGCACTTATAATAATTAATAAAACAAGTCACAAATTGTGCCACTTTCCTTTAAGCTTGTGCTAAAATGTTCACTGGATGGAGCTTACCACTAGTTCCAAACAAGCTTTAAATTATAAGTGCCAACATGTTTTTACAAATATATGATGAAAATAAAATCTTATTTGACAAGAATGAATGTTATTTCATTGAAACACTGAAAATTAAACAAAATAATACACAGTATAATCCAAATAAAATTATATATATACGAGTAGTTGTAGCAAGTATATACATATAGACAAAGAAAAAACTGAATACATACCAAATGAAAACAGAATTCATTTTTATTCATTTAAAAATCTATATAATATGACATTTAATAATAAATAATAAAAATGTCATTTAAACAGCTATATATTTTCAAAAAACACATAATTACTTCTCTAAGCAGCTCTAATATTTCAACTAGAAAACTGGTTTTCATCTAATTCAACATCACCCTATTATTGCAGATAAAACATGTAGTGGCACGAATAAAACAGAATAAAATTGTGATACAGAGATTCAGTAAAACTTGAATGAATTGACTAACCAACGTAACAATATACAGAATAAATAAAACATATCCTATTCAACTTCATTTACACTATGTTATTATATAATTTTTCATTCATTTTTAATTGACCAGTTATTAAATAAATTTATTAAAGTTTTATAAATATTTATACAATTCTTTAAGTTACTCATAGTATAATATGTTTCATATATTTATCTTTTTTAATCTTTAATGATATTAGGACAACTATAAATCAAGTATATATAAAATTATTAAGTACAATATTTTCCAACTTTATATATGTAATTTCTGAATTTGACAATGTGGTTAAATTACTTTTCACTACCGATGTTATTACTTGACTTCTAAGCAAATACCATGCTTAGCAACCATTGCTAAGAAACAATATTTATATGTTTAGTAAACATTGTCCATATGTTTTGCGTTATCTTTCCTTACATTTTTACACATACACATAACTTTACTACATTATCTGAAGTTTATATATCAGTCCAATTTTTGCATTAATTGGAATATTTTAGCATACATTAATTTTATTAAGTCCAAAGCATGATTACCACATGAAAAATTTCTAGAGGGTATTTAATTAAGAATACATTTATTCATGTGTTCTCTGACTGTAATTATATTAAATATAGAAACTTTACAATCAAATAAGTATATACATATTTACATATCTGCACATGACCTTTATAGAATAGAAGTGTTAGGGAATTCATCCAATTTATCATTATCATGGAATAATAGTATGATAGGACTGATGATTATAGATAAGAAGAAAGTACTTATGAGATATTTATTAGAAGGTGTATGGTTTGAATTAGATACATGACCATTATTATACAGCATATTCAATGTTTCATAATAATATGAATTAATCTGAGAGACTGCAAATCTCTCGTGCTCACAGCCAATCAGATCATAAACATGAGACAGAGAATTTAACAAGAAAAGGGCAGTCCACCCTCTTCTTTACTTGTCTTTCTATATATCTTAGTCAGTCTAAAGTATTTAGTTCTGAAAGCGTGAATCTTAAATATCTTCACACTTAACTCACTGAGTCTAAATTACAAACATACAGCATGAAATCCTACGATTTACTACGCAGTAGTTTTTAGATGTTACTGCAAGTTATAACATCTAAAAACTACTGCGTAGTAAATCACTTGTGCCATTGACTTTTTTGTTGATAAAACAAGTCATGATTTAATAAACAGTAGTTCTTTTATTACAACTTTTGTGTATTCTAAGTGTTGTTGATCAAAATGTTAATGGTTTCCATGAGTTAGTCATTGATTGTCTGCTTTAAATTATCAATCTCTTAATAAAATCCTCTAAAGCTCCATCCATTCCCAAATTTACTAAACTTACCCATAATCTATTTCTATTCAAATGCCTTCTTTACATATATGATTTATCTGTATTTCTACTCATATCTATAAGTATTATCTCCTATATGCCTATCTGATGAAAAACCTCCTTGCATTTCTGTGACTATATTATTTTCTTTCATCCATTTTGTGACCCTTCCAGCCAACATATGTGCAAAAAACTTTATACGACCCTGATATTATCGCTATCGGTCTATAATTGTTTAACTTTCTATTTTTACCCTTCCCTTTAAATAGTAACCTTACTCTTGTATTATTCCAGCTATCTGGAAATTCTCTCTTTTGTACCATCTTATTAAAACATGATAGTAGGCTTAATTTTCCACTAATTCCTAAATGCATCACCATTTTTCTGCCTATTCATCTAAACCTCTTGCCTTCCCACTTTTCAATTTCTTCCCTGCCTCATCCAATTCATTTTCTGTAAACTTAATATTCCCATTACTATATGCTTTCATATATGTTATCATTATGTCTTTTGCATCTAATATCTTTTTTATATTCCTTATATGCTTATTTAAGATTGTCTCTTAATTCTTTTCTAGAGCTACTCTCTATTTTTTCATCATCTAGTAATACTACTTCTTTCTCCCCTATATTCCTTCTTTTAATATATGTCCAAATTTTTTTACTCCATCTCTTCTACTTTTATTAATATTTTCCAATAATTTATTATTTAATTTCATTCTTTCTCTATAATTATTTATTTTAGCTAACTTTTTTTTAAAAAAAAAAATACCCATTTAACATTAATATCTTTTTCACGTTCTTTATTTTTAATGGCACACTTATATTGTTTGCATGCTTTTATTCTCCTTTACACTTTTATTAACTCTCATGTTTCTATTCTTTTTATTCTTTTGAATATTCTCACCTAAAACCCTATTTGCCACTTTTTCTACTTCTCCACACCAGTCCTTATATTCATCCCAACAAACTCTTCCATGATTTCTTCTTTTATTTTATATTCTTCTAACTTATTCTTATTATTCATTCTCTAATCCACATCTATCACTTATTCTTTCTATTTTTATTACTATTTTTCATCGTATTACTAACCATTTCTATTATAAAGAAATTATGATCACTATTACATACTCTCTCTTCATTATCAAACACTTTAATTTTTCGTACTTTATTCATTCCCTATTTTTCTACTAATACATAATTTATTGTATGAAATATACTATTTTTAGACCATGTGTATTGTTCCTCATAAATATTTGATAAATTTCCAAAGCTCAAATTCACTTTCTGATAAAAATTCTTCAAAAGCTGTCCATTCTTGATATCTACATCATCAATTTCTCCAATATGTCCATACATATCCCCTGTAACTATTATCTTCCTCCCCCTTTTTAAAAACTCTGTATAACCTTAATGAGGCATTCATATATGCTGCTGTTCCACTCCATTATAGTTTGACTCTCTCCAGTGGCTATATACATTATAGATCCATTTTGTCTTCCTAACCTTATCTCAAATCACAAATGTTCATGACATTTAACCCCCCCCCCCTTATTTTTTCCCCTTTTTTTAAAAAAAAACTCCCAAAATTTCCCCTGGGGGGACCCCGGAAAAAAAAGTTCTTTTATTTTTCTTCTCAAAAAAAAAAAAATTTTATATTATAAAAATTTTTTTTTTTTTTTTTTTTGAAATTTTTATTTCCTCCCCAAAAAATTTTATTGATTACTTTATTCTTTGGTGCCACAGCTTGATTTTTCCCCCCCCCAAGATTTTGCGGTTGGTCAGTATTTAAATAGTTTTTGACATAACTCCTACACCATCACTCCCTTTTTCTTTTCTATTGATACACTGCCATACCATATCTTTCAGTATAGGTTTTTCTTCTCTTAGGTATGTTTCAACTACTGCTAATACTTCAAGCTCTTTCTTTTTAACTGTTTTGTTTAATTCCATTCTTTTTTCTGGTCCTCTACCACTATCCATATTCAAATATACAATTTTAACAATTTCTTCTTTCTTATCTATTCTTTTGTAAATTCTTTTAACTCCGCCATTAATTTTACAGACCCATTCCCTCTCCACAGCTGCAATAATATGCAAATCAGCTACCCTTTTGTTTATTTCTTATATCCCATGTATTTTTATTCTTTTTGATAATACTGCAATTTAAAATCCAATCCCCCATTATAAGTTTTATGAACTATAATATTTTTTATAAATCAAACTCCCTAGTACTTCACTTTCTTGTTTCACTAAGTGCAATCCATCTTTACAAATAATTCTTTCTTACTAATAAAAAGATCCCACATGTCCACAAGCATAACATCATTTCTTTCACATAATTTTTTCAATCTCTCATTTATAGAACATGCCCTATTTAATATATTTCTAATGTTGAATCTTTATAATAATCAAACTATTCCTACCCTTCCTTTAATCTTACTCAAATTACTAATCAATTCTATGTACTCATCTATTACTCTCTCCAATGGCTCTCAAAAATTATTTATCCCTACCATAACATACACATCTCTACTCCCTTGTTTCTTTACCTTATCCGTAGCATCCCTAATTCTAGCTCTAGGCAAACATATTCTTACATACCTGTTTTTATTTTCTCTTGCAATTACATATCCACATCCTCTAATTAGTGAATCTCCTATCAATACTACCTCATAGTTTACTTTCCCTACTTAATCCATAACATTCTTTTCCATCTTTTGAACTTCATTATCTACTTCTTCCTTATCATTTTTATTCCTTAATTTCTTAATCTGCTCACACTTCATGTCTAACAAATTTTGTTTTCTGCATTGTTTATCTCTTCCTCTACCTTACTTATTCGTTGGATAACTATCTCCATTGCACTACTTATTTTGTCATCCATATCTCTAGTCATTCCACTAAAAAACATACTCTATTTCATCTTCCTCAACTACATTTTGCTCTATTTCTCCTTATTTTCACTTTAAATTACCTATACTTAGAAACCATTTCTTCACCTCTTTTATCACATTTACACATGGTACATCTGTTACATCATTTCTAGTCTTATTTAAGCATTTTAAATGATAAACATTATCACATACTACCATAGCATGCCTAATTCCTTTCTGATCATTATATATGCAATCCATATTTCTTATTTTTTAAGTTCCCTACTCTATATTTAACTTTATGCTTTCACTATTACTCTACAAACCCCTTTATAGAAAAGGATAAAACCTTTTTTTCTTTCAATGGTGATCAATAAACATGTGTTTATCAATCTTAGGCCTCAAAATGTTATCTTCTTTTTCAAATAAATCACTCTCTTAAATTAAAAAAAGTCTTTAGTAGCAAACTTACTAAAAACCAACTAATCTTACATACAACTTAGTTTTAAAGCCTCTAACACACAGACAATAAATTGTATTTTTTATTTCTATAATTAAAATGTAATGAAACACTTTCCACACATTATCAATATTAGTTGTATTTATTGTTTGAACTATTTCCATTATCTAATATGAGTACTGAATGTCTTTAGAAAAATTTAACTCATTTAAATATTCCAAATACATTCAACTGTTAATAATAGCTCATCACACAGGTTAGTGTATGCACAATATTTTGAGAGATATTATTCTCCTCTCTTCTTCAGGTGTTGCTGGCATTACCAGTGACAGTATTAACATGGGAATTGAACGTGGACCCTTAGATTCTAGAGTATTGAATTTTAAGGTAACATATTAACCAATTGAACTATTGCGACAAAGTTTCATATACTATCTATAGATTCTTCCTGATTTCTCCACTTTTTCTTCTTAAGAGCAAAGTTGATTAGTAGTTTCCATACATTATGTATAGTCACACTAAGTTGACTTATGGGATTGTTTGCAATTGTCATGTGAGCAGCTTCTTTAAATTTTCTTCTTTGTTACTTTTCTTTTCTATCCAATATTTTTTTTATTTTGCAATTGAACATATATTCATTGGCACATAAATGGTCTACTACTTTAGACACATCTGTTTTCTCTTTTTTAAACATCAGTTTGTGTTCTTGCAAATGCTTTTCAATGAAATGACTAGTTTCACTAATATTTGTTCTTCCACATTCACATGGTATTTCATAGATGCAGTTTTCTTTTTTCAGCATTTCAAGATTAGGTTTTGTAGATGTTAGAATTCCTAGTAGTGTGATATGGCCCTGGAAGGCTATTCTGTTGTTATACTGATTGCAGATTTTTAAAAATTTGTCTGCTATTTTTGGTATGTATGGGTACACTATAATACCAATAATTGTTTTTTTTTCTTTTGATGGTTCTTTTTGTTGTTTATTTGAGATTTTCTCAATAACAACTGATGGATAACCATTTTTCATACTTTTCCAAATTAGCAAGTATTTTGGCATTTATCAAAATCAGACTTATGATCAATTTCTAAAAAATATGAAGTAAAAGCTGATGTATTTAACTTCTGATGAAAGGCATTTTGACATTAATTCATCTATTAGACTGATCTAAGTAGATTTTTGAGCACTCTAAACATGGAAATTTCATACCTCCTTTCAGTATTCCAAAAGTACTTTCATGGAAAAAAATCACTATTTTTTTTGGTAGTGGAAAAAGTAGTCTTTATGTTAAAATTAGATAGTCGTCTACTGGTTTTATCAGTGACTCCATTAATATAAAGTAAAACCACTCTTTAACTAATTGAATTATCAATTTTATCCTTTTGTCTTTTTAGTATCAATGCTATGTAACACTTTGCATATGATGTTTTTATTGTAACCATTAGAAAGTGGAATATTTTTTGTTAATTCCATTTCTTGAATAAGATGATCATCCGACACACTACAAGCTTTTATCAGAAGAGTTTTTGCTACAGAAAATATTTGCACAGAATGATGATGACAATTAGAATTAAGATATCTGTTTCTATAGGTGAATTTTCTGTAAACTAATATTGATAAGGACTCGTTACACTTTCTTGCAATTAAAAAAAATATCTAGAAAAGAAAGTGATTTGCTATTTTCAACTTCCATAGTAAACTAATATTAGGATGCCAATCATTAAGAAAATGAGAAAAGAGTTCAAAGCATCAATTCCAGGAAGTCATATAACAAATATATAATTCACATATCTGACCCAAATAGATTTCTTACTAACTGCATTTAATACTTGACTTTCAAAATTATTCATGAAGAGATCAGCAATTACAGGTGACAGTGGAGATCCATAGAAAGTCCTTTCAGTTGTTTATACTTTTGAAAATCATTAAAAAAAAGTATTTTGAGGCATTTTTCTAATGGAATAATAAAATTAGGCAAATTGTATTGAGTTATTATTATAAATAAAGCTTTTTCAACAGAAATACTAGTAAACATAAAAAAATGTCAAAACTAACAATAAATCAGTTTTAAATTTTTAATTACAGGAATAAAATGACTTGAATTCTTAATTCTGGGTGGAATGTTATCTATTAATGGTTGTAAGAATTGGGCCAAATATCTAGCCAAAGCATGTGTGGCAGAACCTATAGCATACACAATAGGTCAAAATGGTACTTCAAGTTTATGAATTTTAGGCAAACTATAAAATTTAGGATATAATAAAGAGCCTTCCTTCTCTTGGAGAAATTTTAATTTTCATATCCTCATCTATACTGGAACATTTCATAAATCATTTTGTCTTTTTTTCTAAATATGTCAGAGGATTTCTAACAATATTTTTGTAAGTGACATCATTTAATAAATTTAAAATTTTATTATTATAACCTAAACGATTAAACACAACAGTTAAATTACCTTTATTTACTGGAATAATTACAGTATTATTTATATTATGTACATTCTCTCTTTTGAACTTTTTTTTTTTTTTTTGTATTACATTTATTTTATGTTGCACAGTGTTATTAAAGCTCTAGTAGTTATTAATAAATTTTAGCTATTATCGAATACTTCAGTTATTACTATTTTAAATATATAGTTTAATGTTACAAAGCAAACATAATTAATAATATTTTTTAATTCATTATTACTTTTTAATCTATGTTTAATATCTGCCGTTTATATATACATCACTTCTAATATTTTTCTTTCAAATAATGTAACACACATTTGCATGATTTTAAAATATTATGATGATAGGTGAATAAATGATATAAATTACAAGATTTATTTCAACATGAATGACATCTAGTCAGTTGGTAGAGAAGTGGTTTAAAAATAGCAGATATCTGTGAATGTCTGTTAATAATGCGAAGCTTAATTAAACAAGGTAAAACTCTCCATACAGTAGTGCCACCCTGTGCCAACCAGAGTAATCAATGGATGCCAGAAGGCTTGTGCATAAAATCCCTATCTAGTGCCTACTCATCCAATATCCCCAGATTAGTTTCTGGCTTGTGGCCTTCGTCAGTGAGGAGCCTTGGATCTGAGAGCTCTGCACCAAGATCTAGGTGTAGTGCTCTCAGATCCAAGGCTCACCACTGACGAAGGTCACTATCCAGAAACTAGTCTGGGGATATTGGATGAGTAGGCACTAGATAGGGATTTTATGCACAAGCCTTCTGCCATCCATTGATTATTCAGGATGACACTACTGTATGGAGAGTTTTGCCTTGTTTAATAACAATTATGTGCTAGTATAAGAGATAGTGATCATGTGATGTTTAGAAGCTTAATTACTGACATCTTAGATAAGTAGAAAATAATAGAAATGGGCTTTGGAAAAAGACTGAGAAGTTGAGCCAATTGACACTATATGATTTATATTAAAATATTACGTAAATTATTTACATTTTATTTTTATCTATAAGCCATATTTTTTTAAAAAATGCTTGTAATATTACTTGAAATAATACAGAATGCTATATATGTATGTGTGTATAAGAATACTTTTTATATGTATGTATGGTTTTGTTTTTACTTTGAAATTAGAGTAACATTGCCTAATTAATTAGATTACATTGGTTTTATAACTATATTTATAAAAGAGAACGAATGGGGGGGAGGGTAAAACAACAAAATATCGAATTACAAAAGCTTTTATATAATAATTTTATTCTTTTGTTTATCTGATAGTGTTTACCTTCTAGATAATGAAGTCGTCATTGTGACTATCCAAATAAAACTGCCACAGCTTCATTTACTGAAGTCACTACACTTTTATTAATCTCATTTTCTTTCTTTTTATTAGTTTTTAATTAATGTGGTGTTTAATCGTCTATGTCATGTTTAGAAAAACTGAACAACATTTAAAATTTATCTTCATGTTCCATATGCTATGGCAAAGAATCGTAATAAAACCGAAACGGGATTGTAAAACAACTCGGTTAAGTTGTTAGTATTTAAAAAGTAATCAACAAGAATTAGGAGAAATAGAATTGGTCATAACATGATTTCTAAAATATTTTTAGTTATTGGTTAAAAAAATATTATTTGTTTACAAATCTTATGTGTGTGCGCACACATGTTTTTCATATATACATATAATTATATGGTTAATCGATTGGGTAGATTTATGGTATTTGGGTATTAAGAAGGTATTTTGAAAGTTTTATTTTATATGTGAATCAATGCAAAAATTTTAATTTTTTTAATTCATTGTTATATCAGTGCAGTAATCACACAGCACAATACTAAGTAAAACTCATTAAATGTCGCTCTTTCTCTGAGATATTTTGTAGTTTCTGTTATGACTATTCTAACAAATTATTAAACAAATAAATGAAAAATTAATCACAAAATGTATTAATAAGGATTCGTTAAAAGGTCAACTAAATAATTATGATGATTACTATTTTTAACTTAAAACAAATTTTAATATTATACAATTAAATATACATTTGCATAGTTTAAATCAAATAATAAAAAGAAAGCATATCCAATGACTAAAACTTTATAGATATACCCAATTATGTCATATCTTTGTTTAGTAATAATTTTAGATTATCATTCTTTAATCAAAATATTCTAAAACAACATTACAAAGTTTGAATATGCCTATAATAAAATTAAACATAAAATTTTCACTATAGCCAGCTACCAGCCTTTTACGCCATCTTTATCAGAATTCTAAATGAATTGATTATTTTATGCATCAAAGACAGTAATATGTACATATTTCTTTTGTTTACTTCATAATATTAAACAGTATAAGAATTATATTGCTACATTCTATTTTTACAGCAGTTTCACAACTTAATTTTAAGTACGATTATGTAAATGAATTTACACATTTGGAAAAATTTAAATTTTTAATTTTCATCCTGTAAAGCTGAAGATAAGATCATTTAGTTGATTATGTGAACTTTTTTCTCAATGTAAAATAGTTTTTTAATCATGTGAAAATAGTTTTATATTTCATTATCGTTTTCAGAAATCACTGATTAAACCACTAAACATCACATGATCACTATTTCTTATGCTTGCTCATAATTGTTATTAAAACAGTCAAAACTCTCCATATAGTAATTCTCCAAACAATAGTGCCAGTCAATGCAAGCCAGAGTAATCAATGGATGCCAGAAAGCTTGTCCATAAAATCCCTAAGATAGGGATTTTATGCACAAGTTTTCTAGAAACCATTGGCACTAGTATATAGAGAATTTTGCCTGTTTTAACCCACTGATTCTCAGTAGAAATGAATGACTCCAAGTACTATCCAATTTCTCTTCATGTTATTATATAAAAAAAAAATTTTGATATCATTCATCCATCATATAGCCTTTTTAAAAAATGCTTACAATCATTTAATATGCAATTGAAAACCTTAATCATTAAAATACTGTTATCTCCTTTAGTAATATATCTATTCCAGTTCCATTTCATTTTTTTAACTTTCTTAATAATGTTGTTAATCTAAACATTTCACATTTAGTATTTCCATGTTACTTTCAATCTGTTTTGAAGTATTTGTGTAACATTTTTTCTAAACATCCAAATCTTAGATCCACATATATACACATGTTTTGTTTTAATTCATCCAAGTTAAATTCTATAATTAATTTAATTCATTATATTTGCATCTACATCATTAATCTAATCAAGATATTTATAGATGCTAACATCTAATTCATTACTATCAGTCATACAATTAAATATTATTTTAGAATTTTTAGCATTGTATTTAATCCTACTATCTTAATTTTAAGTGGTAACTTTTTAAACAATTCCTTGGTTTTGGAATCATTATTTACAAAAGCCTTCATAACATTTTGAAAATTTACATGATTTAAATAATTTCCAGTTATTTTTATTCCCTTAATTTTTCATTTTAATCTATAAAACTACTGTGAAATATTTTGGAGTTATATTGAAGACCTTATCTAACACTCTTAACATTTTTTATATTTTTAGTGACTGCAAATAATATAAGCACTGCCTTTTCATTTTGATAAGTATTCTTTAAACATCCCATGATCACTATCTCCCATGCTTCCTCATAACTGTTGTTAAAATAGGCAAAACTCTTTCCATACAGTAGTGCCACTCAAAGCAAGACAGAGTAATCAATGGATGCCAGAAGGCTTGTGCATAAAAGGTGGTAGCTATGGTTATAAAAAAAACCAAAGACACCAAAATGTAAGGTTTCTGAACTTAGTTCAGACCCATATGACTATATAAGCTGTTGAGCTTTGATTGAACAATATTTGCTGTGTTTTCAATTATTATTTTTATAGTTTCCCCCTGTAATTATAGTAGAGATAAAAGATAATTGGCTGGTGGAGGGTTGTATTAGATCCAAGATGCCATAGGATAAGAACAGTGACTCTCAGATCCAAAGCTCCTCACTGACGAAGGCCACAAGCCAGAAACTAGTTTGGGGATATTGGATGAGTAGGCACTAGATAGGAATTTTATGCATGAGCCTTCTGGCATCCATTGATTACTCTGTTTTGCTTTGAGGGGCACTACTGTATGGAGAGAGTTTTGTCTATTTTAATGGTAAGTATTCTTCAGAGTTTAATGATGTTCTAGACTTTGTCTTATTGTTTTAAAACTTTAATCACTGTAAAAATATTTATAGAGATAAATGTCTTATTCTAAACAATTAAAAATAAAGTAGATAATCAAATGGCTTTGTAATTGGAAATTCATGAGAAATTTGGCCACAGAATTGGGATTAATCTAAAATCTTATCCTCCAGAATGTGACCTTCTATTACTGCACTAAATCAAAACAAAATAACAACTTGTATTCAACATTTGACTACATAGATGTGATCCACTATGCTATACCATTTATAAATTGAGCTTGTTTTTATGAACTCATTTTCTTATATATCTTTCTATAAGTACATCACAGTAATATTAGTAAAGATTTTGCAAATGATTTACAGGAGATTAATTCATGAAGAGACTTTTAGTCCTATAATTCATAACATCTACTTTTAATCTATCTTATTATCTGTACAGTCTCATATATTTTCTAAATCAGACATTTGATATATACTTTAATCAACACTTTCTTTTTTTTCTTCATCTACTTATTTTCAAATAAATATAATAATTTCACTATTTTCAGATCTTTCCACATTTCATAGATTTAATTGTATTTCTCACTTCTTCATTTAAAATTTTTGGCATTTTAAAAATGTTTTGTCATTATAAGTGCTATTTTGTTTCATTGTTTTCATTATTATATAATTTTTGTAGAGAACTTCCACTTACTTCCTGATATTGTATTTTTTTAAATAGTAATACCATCTTTTTTTCTTGTTTTTGAAATGACTTTTAGCCAATCAAATGTCTTTGCTTTTGAGTCATTTCTTTATTTTATTTTTTTTCTTGCCCATCCCTATTATTTTCATTTATGTTACTAGTAACACGTTTAAATATAGAGGATTTGCACTCAGACTTTCAAGCAACCTTCAACTATCCACACTATCTCATACTACTGATACACATGACCACACACAGGTAGAAATGATAAATAATAATCAATATACTTATTTCATGCTGAAACAGCACTCATCAGTTGGTCCAGATTATCATCTTCCACACACACATATATATAATCAGTGCTCACTTTATATTAAGATAGCAAATCTTTATTTTTTAATGGACAGGCTTCAATCTACTCCAATCTCCAACTCTTCAGCCATCCATACTATTGGATATCTGATGATAGACTGCCCAAATCCCATGCTGATGCCAATATTGTTGCTATGCTCATGTTGACTTCAAGTCACTCTAACCATTCATGTATAGGACAGTATCCATTTAAATAAACTTTTCTAAATTGTTATATATAATTCTAGATATTTTATTTTTTAATTGAATCATTTTAGAAATATCTTCATATTTTATTTTCCTTTCCAAATAATACTAAATCCACCACTTGCTTTACTTTGTCATAATATCATATATAAATGCAATTTATCCACCTTATTTTGAAAACTTTTAGAAAAAAAAAATTATTGAATATATGGACATAAAGTTTTACATTTCAACTGTCCTGCAGTCTTTTTCAGAGCCATTTCTATATGAATTTCTTAAAAG
The DNA here is from genome assembly GCA_028023455.1 of Epiperipatus broadwayi. Lineage (NCBI taxonomy): Eukaryota > Metazoa > Onychophora > Udeonychophora > Euonychophora > Peripatidae > Epiperipatus > Epiperipatus broadwayi. The sequence continues at coordinate 6,335,704 of JAQFVV010006244.1, read as the reverse complement.
CAGTTTTTTAAAGTTTTAAGAAATTCATATAGAAATGGCTCTGAAAAAGACTACAGGAAAGTCAAAATGTAAGATTGTGTGTACATATATATATATATATATAAATATTTTTTTTTGCTAAAAAGTGTTCAAAGTAAGCTGGATAAATTGCCTTTTTTATTTGTACATATTAATATGTTAATTGAAAATTTACTGGTGAATTTCTCTTTTTAGTACTAGGTATCACTTTAGCAATGGTTGGCAGAATTTGCATTACCTTTTGATTGATCTCATTCAAGTCCTAGCCATTCTGTTAATATTTTGAATTTTTAAATTTTAGTTTAAATTCACTGTAATATTTCTAAATATTATAATTGTATTGAATCTATAAAAACATTTTATTCTTTAAGTACATTTTTTTATTAGACAAAATGTAATCCAACTTTGCTTAATCTTTATTTGATACTGCTGTGTTCATTTCAACTTTGAATGTTTTTCTAAAAAAGGAATTCATACAGTTTTTTTCCCTCAGAAAATTTTATTAATTTTGTTCTCTTTTATTTCTCACTTCATAAGCAATTTTTTTAATAATTATTTTCCAATTCTATCATTAAAAATTTTTCATAATATTTTTAAAATGATGTTTTTGATCTGACTCCACATATCTATATTAAGATCCTTTATTTTTTCATCAGAATGAGAGCTTATTAGAACTTAAATCTTCATTATTGGTGTTTGGAAATTTCTTTTACTAATATTATCACTATATATAATATAAACATCCCATGATCACCATTTCTTCTGCTTGCTTATAACTGTTATTAAAACAGGCAAAACTCTCTATACATTATTGCCACTCAGTGCAAGCCAGAGTAATCAATGAATGCCAGAAGGCTTGTGCATAAAATCCCCATCTAGTACCTACTCATCCAATATTGCAGACTAGTTTCTGGCTTGTGGCTTTCATCAGTGAGGAGCCTTGGATCTGAGAGCACTGCACCTAGATCTTAGGATCTAATGCAACCCTCCAGCAGCCACCACTGATGAAGGCCACAAGTCACAAACTAGTCTGGTGATATTGAATGAGTAAGCACTAGATGGGGATTTTATCCACAAGGTTTCTGGCATCCATTGATTACTCTGACTTGCACTGAGTGGCAATACTGTATGGAGAGTTTTGCCTGTTTTATATATAATATAAATGTTCCCTTACCTGTTATTTTATATTGAATGCCACTCCATTTGTTCTTTTATTGTTTATACTTTTATAAAAGACATATTTACATATCACAATTAAATCTTCATATTTGTTCTAACTTCAATAATTATTATAATATCACATTTATTATTGGAGTGTTTTTGCATTTTATTCAGTCTTCTATTATTTAAAAATAATCTATAATTTTTGGCAGGTATTTAAAAAATCACCATTGAATCTAATTCTGCTATAACCTGGACATTCTTAATACTATCTGTGTTCAGTCACTGTAGATTGAATTGGCCAATCTGTTTTCAGTCTCTGAAATATAAGGAGCATATTTTATTTGTATCTGTTACCATTGTAAAATATAAAAGAGAAAAAGAGCATTTTCACCAACAGTCACATATCTATTGGGCTTTCAAGATAACTAATATCTTGGTTAAGAACTATCTGAAATCTAAAAAAGAAAACATGATATTTTCTTGGTCATAAACTTAAAAGATAAAATTCACTAAAGTTGCTACACAGGCTGATGAGCGTTGATAAGCAGACTATCCATTTTTATCATATATATAATAAAACAGCTTCAACAACAAGAATATATGAAATGTGTACTTGGAGATTGTTCTTACTTGATTTCTCTATGATCTTAACATGTAATCAAATTATCTTGCACCCAATTTATAGGTATGTGTGCACAAGGTAAAATAGTTTTAAGTAGTTTATTTTAGGCAAGTCCTTAAGCTTATAAAGAAAAATAAAGAAAGACAAGCAATGTCTTTTTATTTTTTCTTACAGTTTTGTCAAATAGTAATTAATTAAATGTGTTCACATTATACTGAAAATATTTCTATTTAATATATTAAAAGTATATCATGTCTGGCTTCCTAAAAAACATTTTAAGCCATTAAAACTTGAAATAAACTTTTCTGTTTTTCCCTAAATCTAAACATAGTTTTTGGAATACATATATGCCCACTAAATGAATCTTTTTTTGACAGTGAATTTTTTCATTTGTGCTTTATATATATGCAGAATGACCTCACACATATTATTTTTAAAAATATGATTAGGTCACACCTTATATATATATAGATGCTGTGTAACTTATTCTGATTAACAAGTAAATGAGATAAATTCTGATGGTGTAAATACAGATTCGTATTCTATACTAATTGATCTTCAGATACAACAAATGGTGACTGCAAAAGCATGGCTATAAATCAAGATAAAATGCTGATGTTATGCATTTCTAGATATTACAAAACATATCATTGTGAAGTTTGTTAGAAAAATTGTGTTCTCATAATCTGCAAGCTTTTTGATTGAAATAAGAAATATTAAACTGCAATTTAGTGATTGTTATTCTTTATCTTACATTCGTAAATACAATATTGACATTCTATTGAGATGATGGATTAAATTTTTTCTCCTAATCATTCTAATTTTCTCCCCAAAACAATTAGTATGAGTATATATTTTCCACTTATTGAGAGAAATCATTTTTTTAAACTAGAAGTAATGTTATGTATATTATTTACATTATTCATAATATTTTAATTCCCAAACAAGTCTATAGATGTCAGGATATCTGAAAATTCAGCAAAATCACTTTTAGATTCTGCCTTAATTGGTTTCTTTTGTTTTTTGGCAATATCTAACTTTGTTCAAAATAGAATGTTATACTTTTGAACAAGTCATATTCCAAGGAAGACAGTACAAGCTATTTGCAAACCCAAAATATTGCAACACTATAAAAATTACAGTGTTACAAGTCAATATCCTTGAATGAAAGAGAAAAGGTTAATTGCCTGCAGTCTTTTTTGTCTTAATAGTGGAATATATCAAATTCTTTGGATTTGGGTATACAAAATTGTAACATATTTATCATCTGTTTAATTACGTGTATAAATTGTAAATAGTTATTGTGTTAAAAATTATTAAAAACTTTTAAAGAATAAATTGATAGATTTATCAGACATTAAGATGTATTAATTCACATTTTAAAAGCAAAGTCAAATCAAAATGATTTATTTATTTCTGGAAAAATCATTCTGCAATGATGAAATAATGCTTTTGTTTGATCATGATATAATTTTTTTAATACTTAAAAAATCAATGTGACTTTTTAGAATTGATCAAATGAAGTCAAATTTATTAAATTTCTGTTAAATAATAATGGCTTAATGTTAATATTAATGTCTAATGCTTAATACAGTGAAAGCAATTAAAACTATCCCATTGCCAGAGCAGAGTGAGAATGTTAATTCTCTTTGAAGTACAAAATATATTACAATTACATATTTCTTTAAAAAATATCTTTAATTATATAAAAATAATTGTTTTCTTACATTAAAAATTTAATTTTTTGTCAGAATCAGAAATGATTTGAATCTATTTGTATTAGAGACATCTTGTGATTTAATTAATGTATTCCAAAATATCCAAAGGTTTCTAGCCTATTTAATTAATATTTAAATTACTCTAGGATTTATTTTAATATTTATATATATATAAAATTTGTCTGCATTGACTTTTTTTTTCTTTTATAAACTTTAAATATATATGTGCATACACACACCCAATGAAGGTTGCTAATTCTCTGTGATATGGCCATAGACAGTCTATCTAAATATACAAATAACATTAAACACATACAGACGTATACATTGGACAATAATATTAAATAATATTATCTTAAACTGGACAATCTATGGAAGTTTATGATCTTTTAAGTGGTGTTATTTAATGAAAAAAAACCAACAGATATTTTCTAGAAAAGATCATAACTAATATTATTAGTAGCCTGAAAACTAATTAACATTTTATCTAAAATCATACATAATTTCTATTTAAACATTATCATAGTTTTTAATGAAGTTAATTAAAAAATCTGAGTTGATTATTAACATTAAGCCAATACATAGGTTGCTCGTTAAAATTACATTCATGCTTTAATAGCAAAGTAAATGTTATTATTTGTAAATGGTTGAGTTATCATCTGATTTTCAGGCTACTGATGACATTAGTTCTGACAAAAACATATGATCAGCAAAGAATGGTTTATTATTTTATCAAAGATTACATTAATAATATTCAATATTATATATATACAAAGCTTATAAAAATGCAAAAGAATGTAAAAAATAAGGTGAAAAGAATTATTATTAATATAGAAACATTCAAATATATATTTTGAAAATTATTAAAAGGTTAATAATTGCATTGATTAAACATTTAAAATAGAAGGATTATGAACATATTTTGATAAAGACTATGGAGAATGAGAAATAAAAGAAAAAACAGTTTTAATTGTTAATTTTAAAAAAATGTAGATAAGGGAAATAAGCTTTACAGATATATTAATTTTTACTTTTTATAAAATAACTAAATATTATGATCAAGATAAAATTGTATAATTTTAGAATTATTTACTTATTTAGGGTATTTAACCATTAACAAAATATAATTAAAAAGCTTGCAGAGATTCCATCAGGAAAATAAATTTAATTCTATCACTGTAGCTATAGATTTGGAAAACAATAAATATATGATTCAAACTTTGTTTATCCACAATTACAGAGATTGATAACTGATAAATTCCATTTATGAAGCAGATGAGCATAATGACCATAAATAGTTTTAAATCTATTGATGAAACACCATTTGCATTTAGAAAAATAAATCTAATTGTTTTTGTTTTCCATATGTCAAAGCATCGGCCGGGAAGCAAACCTGCGACAACTGTCTGCAAGCAACTGCTTTCTTGTAAGGAAGCTGCACTGACCTCTCGGCTACCAATGCTTGGTAGTTGGTTTTATTATTGGATTTGGAAGAAAAGAAATGTTTAGAGTATCATAAGAATTACATTTTTTTACAGCATAATTCTTCAATTATAAATTCTTGTTTAAACATATAAAAAAAATCTTGATTTGAAATGAGTATTAGTTTATTAGATTATAGTTTGAGTTATTATCAAGTCCAATATACTTGACATCTTTTCATACATTTTTATGAAACAACTTATTTTCTGCTATCTGATTGGAGGAATATGTGAAAAATCATAAAATCATTACAAAGGAATAAGCTTGAATTATTAATATTGAAAATTTACTGAAGTGTTTAAACTGTTTTTTAAATGTATTTTTTATATATAATATAAATTATTTGATTTTTTTATTGTCTAGGACCTGAAAGATATAACTTGCCAGATCCATTTCTAAAGGTAAAATTGAAAGCTAGAGAAATAGGAAAGCGTCTTGATGAAATTCATCGTAAGGCATATTTTCGTGCTGAAGCCAAAACAAAACAAGAACAAGAGTTAAACCAAAAAACCACTAAAGAAGATAAACCTCCTTCAAAGGGAAGAATTTTTCATGGTTTGCCTTTGTTTTGCTCTTTAAAGAAATCTGTTTCACCTAGATTCAAGAAAATGACAGAGGTAAGTCAGTTATATAGCTTTCTATTATTCATTCGAGTATAATAATATTTAGGGATAATTTTTAAAGCTATTTTGTTTACATAGAAAACTAATGGAATAATTTATTCTTTTCTTTATAATTAAAACTTTTTGATATATAACAATATGTTATATTATTTTATATTAGATTATGTTATTTTCTTTACAAATAAAGTAATGTTAAGATTTTGGTTTTATTATGACTCAAAATATCACCTGTTACACTTAGGCCTATATATAAAAATCTCATTTACCTTAAGATTATATATATACTACAGGAAAGTTTAAGCACAGTGTAATAATTTATAATGTTACCATACCTAACTTTATCACATTGATATAAGAGTTATGTTTTTGTAACTTAACCCTGTGGAAGTTTTGGCTGATTTGAGAAATATAAACAATTTTATTTTTTAAATATTGTTACATGTATCATGTGCATAGGTTCATTGTCATGGCTAGATGTGTATTTTTATGTGATCAATATTAAGTCATAATCTTTAAGCTGTCAGCTTAATTATAAAATGTGTTTTATAGGGTGTGTGACTTATACATACAATAGTAAATTATTTCTGAGCGATACTGCAAACTCCAAAATCAATATTGGTGTAGTTTTAAAAGTGTTTATGCTTTGAGATAGCAATATCGTTTATAATGACTGTTACAAATATTTTTCAATGTGAACTATTGAAAATTCTAATTAATTAGTGTTAAAGATATTTTTTATTGTATTTTTTTTTTTTTAGCAATGTCCATTTTCCCATTTTTTGAAAAATAAAAAATATTCTTTATACATTTATATTATTTTCTTTATTAATTTCTAGAATGTAATGAAAAATAAATAAATAATATATATTTTTGTATAAATATAATAAGTGCAAAGCTGCAGTATATTAAAGATTTCTCCACATTTCAGCAAATACTGATAAGAATGTATCTGTAAGATGTATGCAATCTATGCTACAAGTTTTTTGTTTGTGTCCTATTCAGGATTAATACAGTTACCATTTAAAAAGACTTTCAAATAGTTTTTATCTATAAATTATAAAATAAAATCCAAAGTTCTAATCTTATAATAGTAATATGATTAAATTCTCTATATTCTTATTTTTAACTACTCTTTTTTACTGCATTGCCAAATGTATGCCATATAATACTAAATCATTCATGCACTTTAATACTGTTACACAATGTTTTATTTACCACCCTCTTTTACAGTTTACAGTTTTGATTGCAGTTGAAGTTAGGAGATATATAAAAGTTCTGAAGAAGAGTGCTGAGGCAACCGAAACTATAAACTATAAAAGAGGGTGGTAAATAAAGCATTGTGTAACAGTAGTAAAGTGCAAGGATGATTTAGTATTACATGGTATTCTTATTTTTATTAAATTTGGTACATAATGGATATTTATAACCCTGATTAAAAATGTTTGTTAATATATCAAACTTACATCTATAAATGATATGTTAATATATTATATATATATATATATATATATATATATATATATAACTACAACCATTAAATGTCTGTATTTTTAAATTATATAATAATAATTCAAACAAATATATTTAACACAGTATTCAAAATTAAATAATATATTCTTTACCAGAAGTACTTTCAATTGTTTCACTGACAATCTTTATCAACTGTTAATACAAACGTACAAAAAATAAACACTTGCATTACCCATCAACGGAATTGTGGGAAATTTGAATAGATTGAATGATGGGTAATGCAAGTTTTTATTTTTTGTACGTTTGTATTAACAGTTGATAAAGATTGTCAGTGAAACAATTGAAAGTACTTCTGGTAAAGAATATATTATTTAATTTTGAATACTGTGTTAAATATATTTGTTTGAATTATTATATATATATATATATATATATATATATACAACCATTAAATATCTGTATTTTTAAATCATATAATAATAATTCAAACAAATATATTTAACACAGTATTCAAAATTAAATAATATATTCTTTACCAGAAGTACTTTCAATTGTTTCACTGACAATCTTTATCAACTGTTAATACAAACGTACAAAAAATAAACACTTGCATTACCCATCAACGGAATTGTGGGAAATTTGAATAGATTGAATGATGGGTAATGCAAGTTTTTATTTTTTGTACGTTTGTATTAACAGTTGATAAAGATTGTCAGTGAAACAATTGAAAGTACTTCTGGTAAAGAATATATTATTTAATTTTGAATACTGTGTTAAATATATTTGTTTGAATTATTATATATATATATATATATATATATATATATATATATATATATATATACAACCATTAAATATCTGTATTTTTAAATCATATAATAATAATTCAAACAAATATATTTAACACAGTATTCAAAATTAAATAATATATTCTTTACCAGAAGTACTTTCAATTGTTTCACTACAATCTTTATCAACTGTTAATATAAATGTACAAAAAATGAAAACTTGTATTACCCATCATTCAATCTATTCAAATTTCCACAATTCTGTTGTCTTTATATTAGCCAATTGTTTATTCATTAAACCACCTCTATTCCTAGATATCATCATTGCATCTTTAATTTTACATTTTTCACTATATCTTTCAATTTGAATAATTTTTATATCTTTATTATTAAATTTAAAACCATAATTACATGTTTTATTATGATTAAATATAATTGATGGAGTATTCATATTTACCGAAGATATATTTTCTTTCTGTACACATTTATATAATGTCTTATGATCATTATATGGTTTTTGTAATGTACATTTGGATTCCCCTATATATTTTATTCCACAACCACATTCCAACACACACATATATATATATATAACAGAACTTAATTCAAACTTAGAAATCTTGGCTTTGGAGTTATTTATCATATCATTTATATTATTTGAAGAGAAGAAAGAAATTCTACACAAACCACTATAAAGTTTATTAATTAATTTAGCTTGTTGATTAGATATAAAAGGAATAGAAAAAAAAAAAAATCCATTTATCACTTTTTAATTTACTTAATATTTTCTTATTATTACTTTTATTTTGATTATATTTTGTAATTGTATTATAAATAATATTCCTTCCATAACCAACATTCAACATATAATAAGAAAATATTAATAATATGAAAATATTAAGTAAATTAAAAAGTGATAAATGGATTTCTATTCCTTTTATATCTAATCAACAAGCTAAATTAATTAATAAACTTTATAGTGGTTTGTGTAGAATTTCTTTCTTCTCTTCAAATAATATAAATGATATGATAAATAACTCCAAAGCCAAGATTTCTAAGTTTGAATTAAGTTCTATTATATATATATATATATATATATATATATATATATATATATATATATATATATATATATATATATATAAAAAAAAAAAATAAAGTTGGAATGTGGTTGTGGAATAAAATATATAGGGGAATCCAAATCTACATTACAAAAACCATATAATGATCATAAGACATTATATAAACGTGTACATAAAGAAAATATATCTTCGGTAAATATGAATACTTCATCAATTATATTTGATCATAATAAAACATGTAATTATGGTTTTAAATTTAATAATAGAGATATAAAAATTATTCAAATTGAAAGATGTAGTGAAAAACTTAAAATTAAAGAGGCCATGATGATATCTAGGAATAGAGGTGGTTTAATGAATAAACAATCGGCTAAATAAAGACAACAGAATTGTGGGTAATTTGAATAGATTGAATGATGGGTAATACAAGTTTTTATTTTTTGTACATTTATATTAACAGTTGATAAAGATTGTCAGTGAAATAATTGAAAGTACTTCTGGTAAAGAATATATTATTTAATTTTGAATACTGTGTTAAATATATTTGTTTGAATTATTAATATATATATATATCAATTACTATGCAAATATTCCCTAAATTTTTTCTTTAAAAGAAGATCAGCCATTACATATAGTTTATTGTAAAGGCTTTAAATCCAGTTAACAAAATCATGTTTCCTAATAAAGTCATATTAATGAAAGAAATGTAAAATGTTTACAATGAAAATTTTAAATAATTAAAATGCAAAAAAATAAAATTAAAATGGGAAAAAGCTGGAAGAATAAATTTTATAATCTAGCCAAATAAAAAAAAAATAAAAAAATTGTTGTTCTCAATGTGCACTTACATTTAAATTCTAAGTTTCACTTATTACAAAAATCTAGGATTCTTATAAAACTGAGTGCAATACCAGATGGATAGATTCTAAACGGCTTCCAAATTTAAGCCAATTTTAATTATTAACGTGGATTTGAAATCTATTAAGTCTTTACATAATGCTAATACTTTTGAAAAGCTATTGAATAACAGATGATAATGAAATAATTAAAGACATAAACAACTGATTGCATTATTTCTGATGGATTTCTAAATTATTGGGTTATATAACACATTCCGACTAGCTTAGCTGACATTGACTATATTAAAAATTGCTTCAGCTTTTTTTATGCAAAGATTTCTTTGTAAGTAACTGTTTTGTTGTAAAGATCATAATCTGTAATTTTGGTTTTCAGACAATTTTTCAAAACAGTTTATGCCACTAACCTCAGGATTTCCATATTGAATCTGCAAAACTGTATGTGTTTATTGAACTCTAGATAAAATTGTCTGTCTTTATTATATTATTTATGTAGTTAAAAAAATTGAAAATTTTAAAAAATTAGGCCTGAATTTTATCTTTTCTCAAAAAATAAAAATAAAAATAAAAACCAAGTATTATAAAGTTGTCAGGCATTGGTAGTCGAGAGGTCCGCACAGCCGCCTTACAAGCAGTTGTCCCATGTTAGAGGGTTCGCTTCTCAGCCGATGCTATGACACATGAAAAAAAAGTATTATAAAGTTGGAGATGGGTTCTTTTTAAAAAAAAAAAACTTAGTTTTTAACTTTGTTAGTAATAATAATTATCTAGAAATTCACAGTAAGTGTATTTAAATGATTTGTGAAGATGTCTCATTTTTTAATAATTTGCTGCTTCCAATGCAACAAGAGGATACTACAAAGATATTAAAATTTTATGATATAGAGATTACTAATCAAGAGAAAAAAATATGATTAAATTTATTGAAGTTCAAAAACTTAATGAGAAAAAAGTGAAACAGTTAATTAACATCATCAGTGAAAATGATATAGAAGTCTAACTATAGGAAACCCCAAAACAACTAAAAAAATTCAAAGGAGCAAAATCAAAAGATATAAAAACAAAAAGAAGAAAAAGAAAGTGTTGAAGACTTGATTGAAATTTTAACATAAATTGAATTTAAAATAATTGTTCCAAGAGATATAATACTTAAAATGTCATTAATAACAAGTAAAAAGAATGTTTCCAAGGTTGAAAAGGGGAAAATAATAGAACCAGAAAATGTGAAGAACTATTATCAGTATATACAATAGCCTGAGGATTTTGATCTTAGATATGAGATCAATAAATATTTGACATTGATGAAGAAGAATCATTTACAGAAGATTTGAAATATTATTATGAGGAAGATGGTGATGGAGATTACAAAAGATACAAATAATGGGAAAATGTTTGATGATGAAAATCCATGATTACACAACAAAAATTCAAAAGTTAATGAACTCATAGGATAAACCTGATGAATTTGTAGCTTTGATAATGAATCTGATGAGAAATATGGTATTGAAGTGTTATCCCAAATTTTGAAAGAGAGTCAATCAAAATTAATAGAACTAATGCTAGAAGCAGATCAAAAAGAAGATAAAAGTGATTAAAAATCTTTGTGATGAGGATGAATTCTGAATTATATCATTATTCAAAATAAAATAAATAAAAGGTAATGAATTAAAAAAGGATTAAGATGTAATCCAAATAAAATTCATTTATTGTTTCAGAAAAACTATCAAAACTTTAAAAACAGACACTTTGTGATCCAACTGGTTTACCTATTAGAACTACAATGGCAACATATAAAAAACAAATGTGAATTTATGAATAATGCTTATAATAGGTACACAAATAATGAGATAAACTTTCTCAATTGTTTTGACAAAGATGAAAAGAGGCATCACAGAAGAAATCTTATTAGCAAGGAATTTATTCAAACATGTTTACAAAGAATAAAACTAAATAAATACTCATTCTAGTCATAAAATAGTTGAAGTAAAAACAAAAAAAAAGGTTGATTACATTCATTAATTAAGATGTTAGGCAATGTGATGTAAAAAATATTTTTGATTCATATTAAAATAATTAAGTATTTAAAGACAGAAATGTATGAATGACTCTAGAATTATTGGACCCTCTAATATAATGAATGTGTTTTGGATCAAATTTTGGAAGAAAAAAATAGTACAATGCATATGGTAGAGATATTATGATATTTTCTAAATTACATAAAATAACCAAGAATTTTAAAAAGAATAAACTTGTAAACCTATAAGAGCATATTACATATCATAGTATACCAAACATCCTAGCAGATATATCAGTTAAAAATCTCAATTCTAAACATTTAACAGATGTTGAAATTTCTGTTCTGGAACAAATATGAGATTTTGCATAACAACATATAACATCCATTTACTAGATGTAATGATAGCAGATTGAAGAAGTTATACAGAAATTGCTTTTAAAAAAGCAACATAATTATAATGAAGAATAAAAGCATCAACAAATCAAATCAAATAATACTTATACATGGAAGAACTTGAAACTACAACCATAAATAATACTACATGTTGAAAGTATATTGATTATATAGTCTCATAGTGAACTATTAAATCATTCTAGAAACATATAAATACCATATGACCTTTAATTATATTCACATAACAATAATACAAATTGTCATACTAAGACAGTCTTATGTCAAGACTCCATCATGGAAAAATCAAAAGTACAGTTTATAGAAAATCCATATACAGAAAAATACTTAATATATACCTCCCTTCATAACATAGACACAAAAATGCAGTTGTATTAGTACTAGAGAACACTGCCAAAAAGTGTGTTTAGAAATAAGTTGTAAAAATAAAAATCCTCTCGTGAAGAATGGATATCCTTCTGATATAGTTAAGAAAATATTAAATAGAACAGTAAAATAAAATATTAAAGGAGAAACTAATTATAAAGAGTTTCTATTTATATTTCAAATAGAAGACAAATTAAAGAAAATATGCAAACAATATAATATCAGAGCAGCTTTCCAAAGCTATAGCATATTATGATCATAATTTGCACAAAAACTAAACTTGAAATCCTGAGAACCAAAAACTGCATTTTTAAATTACCATGTCAATTTGGAAAAGCATATATTGGTGAAAACAATTGCCTCATTGATAAACTACAAAAAAACACCAAGTAATGATTAGAAGTAAAAATAGATATGCCATAAATTGCAAATCATGTGTGTACAACAAATATATGTTTGATTAGGAAAAGATAAAAATATTGGACAGAGAGGAAAAGATAAAAAGAAGAAAATTTAAGAAAGTGGTCATATTACGATGGCAAAATAATTCCATATATCAACCTAGTGTCCTAATTTATAATATTTGGCAATGGAATAACCTTGCCCTTAAGAAAAATGTAGAGAAATCAGGAGGATGCTCATAGATTAATATTTAAATTTTTTATTAATAATAAGTTTTATTTTTCATTTACTATTACTGATTCTAAAGATTTCTCGTTCAATTCTCATGCTGGTATTGTCATTAGTCAGGCAAAATATACCTTAAGAAGAGAGGAGAATATAACTTAAGACATTGCATTTTTTACAAACTTTTATAGTATTACTAGAGTTGAATGTATTTTAAAAGTTTTAATAAAGTACGAATATTTGTAATATGGAATAATCCAACATATAATTACAAATGATAAATATACTTCCATAAAAGTTTTTAAATTAATGTTGGAACAAATGGATTAAACTTATATTTTATCTTGCAGCGGATTGATAATGGTTGATATATGGGTGTATATATATTGTAAATGTTATTTTGTTAGATATTTTTAATTTTTGGTTCATTTAATCATGGTAAAATAAATGGTCCAACGTATAATAATCATAGGCCGTTGTTTATTTATTTATTTTTTTTTGTAAAAAGACTTTCAAACCAACAATGCAAAATTAAAACTTGACAGGAAATATTTTCGATACACACACATATGTAGTGCTTAAAAAAAAGCTTTACTATTTTAATCTCCATTAAAGTTCTAAGTCAATCTAAAACATTTTTTTTTGTAAATATTTTAGCATGTTGGCTTTTATTATTTGAAACTGACAACTTATCAGAAATGCTCTTAACATATTTTCAACATTTAGTAATTAATTAGTAATTTTATCCTAAATTTTTCTAGCAATCCATTTAGTTTTGAAGAAAAGAATTGCATTTGGGATTGCTTTCCTCTAATCAATCAATAACGGCTGGCAGGAATGATTCTTATAAAAATTATATACGATCAAATTTATAAAGAAAATATATCACTAATTAGATTAAAATTTTATTTAAAGTTAAAAAACAAAATCCTCTCCATCTTTTTTAAATATATAAATTTGATTTACATAACAATATAATATACATTTTGACGTTTATTTAAAATGAAAAAAAAAAACATATTTAAATAAAAAAATTATTAATTTATGTACAGTATTTTAAACATTAATCTAGTAATATATTACTTTAAAAAAATCTATTAACTTTTTATTTTTACTTTTAAGTGATGAGTTAGATTAAAAAAGATTAAATAATAATGCAAAATCACTGGATTTAGAAGATTTACTGCAGCTTTTAAAACAAGAACAGAATTTCAATGCTCAATAATAAAAGAAAAGGCCAGCGATCTGGAGATGAGTAGTAAATTGACTGTCATCTGGAAAACATTTATTTACGACAAACGGTGCAACAGAGAACTATTCTTGTTTATAAAGAAAGATTACTCGGTACATTATTCATTAATGAGAAAATTACTCAGTTATCATAATTTTATACTTAAAAGGGAAATTAATTAAATTCAACATACTTTTCATGGACTGTTGTAATTCTTATTAAATAATTATTACATTGTTATACATACATACCTCAGACCCCCAAAATGCTTTCTATTGAGATGATTTATCATAATTAAGATGTTTTATAATGTTAATGTTATCATTAAAAAAAAAATATTGAAAAATTGTCAATTTAAAAGTTTAAATTTTTTTTTATACTGGTGTAATAATTATTAAAATTTAATACTCTTGGTTTCCTAGCCATTATAGAATAACAATTATATATGCCACTGAAAACTTAAATATTAAGTGTATATGCTAAATAACAAACATTAATTGTAAATTATACAATATTGGAATATATATTTATATGTTGTATATTAAAATTCTTTATCCCAGTTAGTTTTTTCACCACAACATTATCAAATGTAAAAATTAATAACATTACTGGGACTGAGTTGATAATTTTAACGTCATTTGAATATTTATTTATAATTTATTGTGCATATTGGTATAGCCTAATAGTAAAGCAAATAAAAACAGGAAAAACTCTCCATATAGTAGTGCCACTCAGTGCCAACCAGAGTAATCAATGGATGCCAGAAGGCTTGTGCATAAAATCCCTATCTAGTGCCTACTCATCTAATATCCCGACTAGTTTCTGGCTTGTGGCCTTCGTCAGTGATGGAGAGTTTTGCCTGTTTTAATAATAGTAATGTGCTAGCATAAGAAATAGTGATCATGTAAAGTAAAGCAAATAATTATTTACCAATTTATTTTTTATCCCTTCACAATATCTAATAGTATGGAAGCCTTTAGATAAGTAACAGAATGGATGTCCATTGTGTATGTAAGTGGGTGATAGAGAGCTATGTGTTCTTGTACACACAACTTTGAATTAAGTCTCTTACAATTTACAATATTAATTCATCCAAATAGAAATAATCATACATCTATCATAGTTAGTGTTGACAATTGGTGTCCCAGAATGCCTTGTAATGTAAGATATTGCATTTAAAATAAACAATTATAAAGAGTTGCAATGGGGAAAAAATAATTTATTTTAAATTCAAATATTACAAAAAATCAATTAAAAAAGAAAGCTTAAATTGAAAACAATGTTAATTAATGTGTAAAAATTTTACTTAGCTTATTATTAAAAAAAAATACTTGTAAGTAAATATATTAGTTAAAAATATTTAAGTAGCTATAATTAAAAAAATATATAGTTTTTTCAGTGTTGATTGCTATTTACTTCTTACATTGATACAGAATGATATTGCCTGTATCATGGTTTTTTGAATTAATATAATGCATGAGGAAAAAAACAACAACCATAATGAACATTTTAAAATTAAATGAAAAAATTAACTTAACACATATATACATTGAATTTTATTTTTTATGCACTTTATGTTCAGTTATTAAAATGTTTTATTTTTATAATTTTTAACCTAAAATTTTGAAATTTTTTGCAACACTTCATTTTTTTAAAAGGTATGCATTTTTTATTTTACTCATTAAAATTAAATAAAACATAGGTAAAGAAATGTTATATACAGTTGATTGCTATAGTCTTAATAAGATGTGTAAATGATCAAATCATTTTTTTTCTTTTGTTAATTTATGTTCATGATAAATCTGGGTTTCTTGAATAAATCACAAACAAATTATGAAAGTATTGATTTAAAATTGGTTTAAATTTAATAACTTTTGACAGTTGATTATTAATGCATAGTGTATGAAATCATTTTTTCCTAAAATGACTTACAATTAAGAAGATTGTAATGATCATTATAATTTTATTGCAAGTGAAATAAGATTTGTAAGAATTTTAATTCACAAAACTGATTGAATAAATATAGATTAGCTAATATGCACATTTTGTAACTAAATATTAATACAGTTTGTGATTGTATATGATCAAAGTATGCCGAATGAAACAGGAATACATTTTATTTTGTTGCATTAAAAATGAAAATCTTCTTTACATTGGATATGTCATGGATAAAAAATGCTAATAGCTTTAAACTCAAGAGTTCGTAAGAAGTTTGAGTGCCAGAACTGCAAATTACCAAAATCAATCTTGGGATCTCCTTATCGCAAGTTTGATGTTTTATCTCCTACATCAAACTACACAGGATTCATGAATGTAATCAGTGAATGTTTTATAAAATCACTGGATAAAAATTAAATACATTTAATTGTATTATAATACTATAATCAAAATAATATTGTATATTATATAATGAATAATTCTACAATATATTTTTAGCCCAATTATCACCATTTTAATTTCAGAAAATGTAGTTTTAATAAAGTCAGTATGCTATGATTTCATCAATTTTACAAAATGGCTGCCATATTTTAACTTTTTAACTGTCATCTTGAAAAAGGGCGGATATTTTAAGAAAATGTCAAAAATTTTTCAAGAGCATAATAGCTAATATTTAATTGTAAATCAAATGATAATCACTATGGAAAATCCTAGAATAAAGAAATTATTGCTAACCAGGATAAAAGTGTATCAATTTTTATCATTTGTAAAGTTTCAATAATTTTGTAAAATCAGTTATTACAAAAAAAAACAAAACATTTCAATTTTTAATAGCGCCATTTCTTTAAAATCATAATTAATCAAATTAAAATTGTTACATATCTAATTAGCTAATGAATCAAGAGTTGTAAAAAAAGATCATTATACTCTTACATTTTAATAGAAAGATGTCTGAAAAAAACTATTTGGAAAGAAAATAACATTAAAATAAATACTTTATTTTAAATATATTTTTAAAACCTCTTAAATCATATTTCTTTACTAATAGTTCTAGAAATAAGTAAGATGGAGTGGTAATTAAAACAAAGTTCATAAAGAATTTTTTTTATTTTATTATTAGAAAAAGATGTTTAGAAATTGTCATATATGTAATAATTAGCTTTTTAAAAATAAATATATACACAATTGAATAATGGAGTCCGTTATAACAATAAAGAAATAAGAAGAAATATCATTATGAAATTCTTAATTCACTGTTAAATTTACTGAAACAGGAAACCGTGTTAGTCCTTCATGCTCAAACAAAATGTCCAACCTATTTAAATTTAATGAAGGTAAAAATGATATAAGCCAAAATAGATTACATTAAAATATATGTAGAATAAAAAGGAATATTTGAAAACCAGGCACTCTTCAAAAACCTGGAGCTTAATTGTAAATATAGGGATTAATAATGTTGGCATCAGCATGGGATTTGGGATTTCCTCTATCAGATTTTCAATGATATGGATGGCTGAAAAATTGGAGGTTGGAGAAGATTGAAGCCTGTCCATTAAAGTGTGAGCATTTGCTATCTTAATATAAACTGAGCAATGATTAGATATATATGTGTGGGAGATGATAATCTGGACCAATTGATGAATGGTGGCTTAGCATGAAATATGTATATTGGTGATTATTTATCTTTTCTATGTGTGGTCATGTGTATCAGTTGTATGAGATAGTACGGATAGTTGGTGGATGTTTGAAAGTTTGAGTTCAAATCCCTATATTTAGAAAAAAAAAGTAATAAAAATTGTAAGGAAGTTTTCAGTGGTTAGTCTAATGGATAAAAATATGTTATTTGGTAAAAAAGTATTCTCAAAGCTATAGTGTTATTTTCAACAGGAAAACAAATTTAATATTACCTGCTATCATTTTGTAAAATAATTATGTAAATTGTTTTGTAGTCATAATTAAATTTATATTGTTATAAAATAATAACACAATGCAAAAGTGAAAACAGTAATTTTTAAATTTATGTTTTGGAATTTTTAATAAAAGAAAGATGTGTTTTGCTTGATTTAAGTATTAGAATAATCATGTGTACATATACAACTTTAATATTGTGTTAATATCTCAAATGTTTGCACAAGCTATAAGTTTCTTCACTTATTTTATTTACCTGAGCCTAGATAGAAATAAAATAATTTCTACCAGATTATAATTACTACTGAAGTTAGTTTTGCTATTTAAAGTTTTAAAAATGTTACGTAAAAATGATTTCTGGACATTACAGTTATGGAATTATTTTAATCATTTTTATATTATGTGTTTTTTTTAAACAATTGAATTAATTATCTATTTAGAAAATGTTTGTATTTATATTATAATACTGCTTCCTGAAATTTTGATGATTCTAATATTTAGTTTTACATTGAAGTTGTCATTCATGACATTAGATGATATTGCTTATTGATTGGCATCAAGGATAGATTGTTAACTGGAAAAGACTTAGGACCATCATTTTCCAAGTAATTTTACTTGAGGATGCCTGAGCTCAAGTAATATAACTAATATTATTAACGAATCATAGAATTAAATATTTCACAAGTAGAATTTAATGGCCTCAGATCACTAAAATGTATGATTAAACATTCATATTATTAAGTGTACATAATTTTATTTATTAAAAATGAATAAATTTGTAAATCATAATCAAGTGTAGTAATATTAAACTTCATTTAGGAGCAATGTGCATTATCTAATTCTGGAGGAATCTTTGTTATGATCAGGTATCCAATGGAGCATTTTTTATTACTTTTCTTGGTTACATTTTTTATATCTAATGGTGATTATATTTTATTACTCATTATTTCAAAAGGATCACATGACCATCATTTTTTATGATTTTATAATCTAAAACAATAGCAACTTTCTTGTTAAAATAGCACCATTATCCCCTTTAGTCCCAAAGGATGATTCTAATTCCACCTAATACTGTATATATTTTTACCTGTTTAAGCATTTTTACCTCTCTATATTCTTGGTCTAACCTTTTTTTTTCTAAATCTGTTATGCTCCTTAGTTTATTATTAATATTTCTATATGTTTTTTGTCCTTTCTCACTATTGACATTTTTCCATCTCTGTAATTCTATCTTTTTAACATATTTATGTTATTCCAGATCTTTTAGCTTTCTTTAAGTGAATAATTTCTTTCACATCTTATGTAATTTTCAATATTCCCTCTTTAATCCTAACACCATCTTTTATCAGAATCATTCATATATTCCTCATCCTTGATAATTCTCTTTATTATTTTTTTATATAAAAAAACATCATTCCTTTTTCTATTCTAATTTATTCAAGTCACATCCTATATATCTTTACTCTTTATTTATCCTTTTTAAATGTAAGTTTAATTTAACCATAATCATATTATGATCAGAGTTTATATCAGCATCAGAAAGAGCATGTGGACACAATGCCATTCTTATATCTGTACTGTATCAATATATAATCTATTTGATATCTTTCTCTATTACTAGCAGCTTTCTATGTGTACCTTCTTTTTGGATGATTTTTAAATCCAGTATTTGCACCACAAATTTATTCACTTCACATTATTTCATAAGCTATTTCTTTTACCCCTTTTTACAATACCATAATTTCCAACAATTTTTCCTTTCCTACTTTTCCCTACAACAGTGTTGAAATCACATAATAAGCAGTATATACACATGTTTACCCTCTCATTATATTATTTTCTCCTTATATTCATCTATTTCTACATCATCATGACTAGTAGTTAGCATTTAAGCTTATATAAATATCAAATTCTTAGGACTTGCAGTTATCCTCATTATCATCAACACAATCTACTTTTGCCTCATCATTCCCAATTTTTTTTTTAATAGCAATACTAATTCCATGTTTTTATTGTAACAAAGTCAGAATAAAACATTTTAGTATTTCCATTATTTATTGCTTCACATTCCTCCCCTATCATTTCACTTAATCCTATAATATCAGTGCTATTTATTTTCATTCTCTTTTTTTAAATCTTTCCATTTGTACTTTTTCAATGACTTTATATTCCAAGTACCAATTATCAATGTTTCTTCTGTCAATGAACAGTTTTATGAAGATTTCTCAGGTTTATTGTGTGACCTCTTGTCTACCATTACCAAGCAAGATACCAAAACCTTCTTTAGCTCCAATCTGAAATCTTATGTTCATACTAATAATAAACAAACAACAGAATTATAAGGTGAAATTGGTTACCATTGTCTTCCTTGCTAAAAAAAAATCTTCATTACAGGCTTAATGTACCAGCCATTTCTCATAAAAATGATTGTATTCCACATCCTCACTATTGTCATCTATAGTGATCTGCTGAATTGAAAGAATGCTAGCTGGTCCAGCACTAACTAGTGAGCATTTAATTATTTGATGGCACAAGACTTCATAAGAATTTTAGCATTTTATAGAAGTAAATATGCCACTGATACCTTCATCACTTTCTGATAATGGGCACAATTTCATAGTCAATGCTTGCTTATTTACATTTTTATTATTGTTCACAGTTAGCCTTTATGTCTGAAGGCTATTCCCCTTTCTGCAATTTGGGAATCCTCTGGGTATTATGGGATTCTTGCTCAATAGTACAATCCATTTAAAAATATTTTTTTAATTGCATCTTGCAGAAGATATCTTATATAATAAACTTCATAGTTTGTTCAATTTTTTTTTCCAGATTGAATGATTTTATTAGTTATCCATATTAATTTTAATTGATTAATCAAAAGATTTATTGATTTTTTTTTATTACGTTTTGAAGTAATGACATTATTTTCCTTTTGATAATGATCTTAAGACATATCTCAACCCATTTTCTATAATTAAAAGATTTGTCATAGGATATTTCAATAAAATTTTTCCGTTGATGACATTATGGTATACTTTTTTTTTTCTGTTTGATCCTTGTTATAATCTATCTATTAAATAAATATACTTAAAAATAATTTTTGTAATTCTAGTTTGTTTTCATTTACAACGTTTTTGCAAATCTTATTATAATATGACTTTTCGTCTTCCCTGAATTCATATTGAAATTTTTTATTCAAGTATTGCAAAAGCCTTTTTTTATTTTTTTTCAGCTGCACTATATTTTTTTTCACTCATTTTAAATTTTTCGAAGATTAGCTAAACATATTTATATTAAGATATTCTTTATATTTATGCTGTGAAAAATGTAGAATACGTTTTATTTTATGAAATTGAAATTATGTATGGATAAATAATTTAAAATAAATTTACAGATAAATTCTCTTACAAAAGTATAGACACACATATATACATACGCACGTAAACACATACCCTACCCCCCCACATATATATATATAATAAAATAGTCACATGTACCTTAGTCATGCCAGCATATTATTTTAGAATATAAAAAGTATGAAAAACTAATTTCATAAACTAAATCAAACTAGATTACCAGACAATAAATTAAGTAATTAATTGCAGATTATTTGATTTGTTATTTACTAGTGTCTACTCTTAAATGAATATGGCCACTAATTGCAGCAGAAAAAAATACAAAACAAATCAGGGAGATACATGATCAAGGGTTAAAATTAAATGTTTTGAAAATATTTTGTGATCAACTTGTGATGATGTTTTAATAATATTTATTTGTCATCTCACAAGGAATCCTAAATTTTTTGAATAAACTAATGTTTTAAAATGTTAAAGAGTACATTTGATTGGTAAGCCTGTTCAGGGAAGACTTTTTATCATTAAAGGTTATTAGAGAAGGCTTTGCATTAAAGTTGTCTCTAAAACAACTATTTTACCATAATATTTATAATAGTAAGCTCTTAAGCAATCAATAAATTATAATTATCTTTTAGATAAATGCTTTGCTTGAGTTGGTTTTTTAGATCTAATGTCCCAACTCCTCACTGAAGAGACCCATAGGTTGAAACTGGTCTGGGGATGGGGACAATTCAAGATAAAAATGATTTGAATACCTTCTTTTGTAGTAGCATTTATCATAAATAAAAAAAAAAAGCTTGTTTAGAGCTATTAGCACGCTCTTAATTTTACATATTTTATAATTATTATTATAAATTATAATAGACAATTCATTTCATTCTAATATGAACCTTAAAAATGTGTAAACACAGTCTGGATGCTAAATTGTAACTGTATAAAAATACATATATATATATATATAATAATCCCAGTGCATAACGCTATACTGAAATAAATATACAAATATTAAGCAATTAAATTATCCCACATGATTAAGAAATCCAGTACTGCCCTCTGTGAACTAATATATAAATACATTACAGTTTGTATTTCAAAATAGCCAGGTCAAAATGGTAATTGCTTAATATATATATATAGAATATTAATATTAATAATAATATTGATTAGATGATATTAAATTAAATTTTATATCAACTAGCCATACCCACCCACACATTGCTGTGGCTCAGTCTGGTTAAATGGAACAGAAAGAAAAGAGAAAGCACATGTTTCTAATATGTTTAATTTCACAATGTTTGTGGGTATACAATATTTTTTGTTGTTTCATTGTCTGTGCAGATATAGAGATTGTCTGGTTTGCCTACTCTAGAACATGCAACATATAATTGTCCATGTGAGAAACAATCATGTCTAGATCTAAACCACACAATTCTAAAGATTGGCCCTGAGCTTTGTTGATGGTGATTGCAAACATCAATCAAATTGGGAATTGCAATCTCTCATATGAAATAATTAAATCAAAATGAAAATAAATCGAAATCTATGAAAATTCAATTTAACAATGCAATCAGAAACATTGAAATGGAATCGAAAAATATTTAGTATAACATGTGTTGCTTATACATCCAATAGATAGCGCTGCATGAAATATTTAGTATAGCATGTGTTGCTTTTACGTCCAACAGATAATGCTGATTTTTTTTAAAAAAAAGCATGTTTTTACCCGTCACAGATATATAATGATAGGTATATAAAAACATGTGTGTATTCGAATGCAATGCTGTGTCAAAATTTCAAAGCAATCAGTGAAGAACTTTCAGAGATTTATGATTTTGAACAAACAAACATTTACATTTTTATTTATATAGATATATCTATTGATTAAGAGTTTATAATTTTTTGAAAACATTAGTTATATAATTTACTAAAGAATGACTATAAGAAATGACATATTTATATTGTATGTAGGTGTAATACAGAATATCTTTAATGCTTTTGTAATGACTAATCTACCAAATAGGTACAAATATAAACAGTGTCATAAATAATAAATTTTTTAAGTGAAAATTACTTGTTAATTTGCTCTCTCATGTGACATTTAAAAAATGTGAAAAGTTTTTAGAATTTATGGGGATCGGGATAGAACCTTAGTTCAGTAATAATGTTTTAGTAGGCTAAAATCAGAAATATTGACCGATTGAAATCCCCGTAAACTTTATTTTAAACAATTAATATTTGAATATTAGTGAATAATACACGGTTGATTATACTAAGAGGTAATAGAGAGTTTTTCAAAATTTTTGGTGAAGGAAACTCCCCAATAAGTACACTCATATATTTAAGATAATCTTTTTTATTATTCTCTGTTCCATGTTATCCGATATTTTATTTATAACTTATTTCATAATTATTAACTTTTAATAGTATGTGATTGATAATTGGAATTTGTAATGGAGTAATTATTATTTTGCTTTAAGTGTGAATATGAACTTTATTTTACTAAATACTACAATAACTTCCAGGAATAAAAAATATCCTAAGTTATAATTAATGTCCCTGATGATATGAACGGAAATGTAAGTGATTTTAATAAAGTTTCTATCAGCAATTCAAGAAAACAGCAATGAGGTATGCATTATTTTTGGAAAGTAGTAGAGAATTTATTTTCTTTTTACAAATTTATTTTCTCTGTATTCCTTCAGCTTCTGTTGTTATTATTAGCAAATAATTTTTTTTTATTTAACTTAATTGAATTTCCAATTTTTTGATTAAAAATATGTTCTTTCTCAGAAAGATTATTTATTTGATGTTTCCATTGTATATAATTAGAATAAAAAGTGAATATAAAAGGACATTTTTAATGAGTTTTTTTTTTTTTACAGGAAATTAAAAGACTTAAATTTGATTTTTGTAAAATAGTGATAAGAATATTCAAACTATAACTTCCTCAAGCGTTGTTAGCCGAGAGGTCAGTGCAGCTGCCTTGCAAGCAAGCAGTTGGTTACAGACGGTTGTTGCGGGTTCGCCACCTGGCCGATGCTATGACATATTGAACTATAACTTCCTCATAGATGATACAATTTTTTAAAAAGAAGCAGATTTGTTATAACACTCCCTACCCTCAAAATAATATTTTTTTATAAATCAGTCACAAGTTATCAAAAGATAAAGCAGCAAGATTTTAAATATTAAATACACGATGTTTTAGAAATTAAAATTGTTAAATAAAAAATGATTTACATGTTAAAAATAAAATTTTGATATAAAAATAATTATTTTAATTATAACTAGTTTATTTATTAATCAAATTGGCAATTATATAAATGAATGTACTAAAACAAAAATACATTGGAATAATGTATATATAGAATTTAAAAAGAAGTAATGTATGATTCTCCAAGTTACTTTCAACATTTATATTAGGTTCTATGACCCATTCTATTTACTTATTCTGAGAGCCACCTAGTGCTTGTTAAAGTAATTGATGCACACTAAGTATTAGTATTACATCCAAATCTCCAAACTACTCTGTGGTTGCTGGGATTGGAAAAAGAGGAGACAATTAATTGTACTCACAATTAAAGGTAACTGAACTTGAATCAGTAATAAGGAATACTACTCTGCATGCATATATTGGATATCTTTAACAAATATTTTTAAACAAAAGAAAATCTCATTGCATTGGAAAGGATTATTTTTAAAGGTCAACATATATATATTGTAACATAATAAAAGGTCGCTCAAATAATTATAGATGGTTACAATATAACTATTACCATATCTGAGTTGTCTACAATATATAAGAAATAATCATAAATTCAAAAATTAAATGATGATCAAAAGATATTATTATATCTGAGTAAAGGAGTCCAAATATCAAGAATTATAGGCAAATTATTAATAACCATTGTATTTTGACTCAAGTATATGGAAATCATGTGAAGTGAGTACACTAGTAATTCAATAAAATATAACTCAGGTATACAGGCAGTAGATCTTATCCACTTTCATTTCTTGGTTTGATGTTAAGTGCATGTTTAAACAAATACTAAGTGAATATGGTCTAGCAGGGCGCCACTAGATTATCTGAATCTAGACATGGTTATATCTAATAACCTTTCACATGTACTGGGTTTGAATCCCTTTTTGGTACTTTATTTCTAATAAAAATGAGAGATTTTGCTTTTTGAGCCATATCACTATAAGCACTAATAGTTAGGTAAAAGTAAAACATCTTTAAACCACAGTGGAGTTCATTGAACATAAATCATTTCTCAGATCTTAACATAACAAATGTGTTTCAATATTTTTATAAGTTCACTAGCTCAGATTATATATAACTAATTTAGGATGGCAATTCACTCATCCTTGCATGAAATAGATGACGGGATGTGGTTATAATAATACTAAGAAATCACTAAATATTGTAAAATCAATATTTATTTATGGCCTTTAAACAGTTAAACAGCTCATTAATTAAAACGTTGATGGCGATGATGATGATGATGATAATAGTAACAATAAAGACAAGGGTTTCAACTACAGCTCTAGGACTAAGCCTAAACATAAAACTAAATTTTATGAAGAAATTCATAATTATTGCTTAATTTTAGCATATTTACTTATATCTTAAATAACTAATATTCAACCATTGATGATGATGAATAATCACACTTAACAAAGACTACACTTAATGAAATATATACGCCTCGTTTAATAAAACAAACTAATATTTATTACTACAGTTCTAACATATACATAAAAATTTCTAGATAAATATGAAAATTGACATGAATAATAATAATAATAATTGATTATATAACAATCCTCAGATTAATTTTAAGTTCTTCCCCCTTTCCCTTCAAATGTATTTTGTATTAAGTTGGACGTCACATTGACCATGATTTTCACTCCATGAGAAAAAGTATTTCAAGAAAAAAAAAAAATTATCTGCTCATTAGCACACATACTTTAAAAATCCCACATGTAAATAGAATGTAAAAAAAAATGTTAGTAAAATTGAAAGAGCAAGTTTTAGAAAAGAGTTTTAAATTATTTTCTCCCCCCTCCCTTCCAAGCGCTGAAATCTATACTTAACTTGAAACAAAATAATCTAATATTCTAATACTACTCATTATTTCACATTCACTCCCAATTATACACATATAAAAATATTATTATGTATGTGCGTGTTTTATCCCATAATAACAAAATATTATTAAAAACCAAAATAATAATAATATATCAGTTAAAACTAAAATCATAACACCATAAAAAAAAATTGTTTTACACATTAATATTTTTCATAACTGTAAAATTAATAAACAAATAATTTTCATACATTCAAGATAATTTATGAAGCTCAAAGTTATTTTTAGTAAGACATTCTTGTTTTAATCGATCTGAATAGTCTTTAAAGGTTCTTTAAATAAAATATACCACTTTATTGCTAAAATGTTTCTTAAGACTGATATCATAAAGAAAATAGATATAAAAAGTCATATTACCCATCTTTTGTTTGTGGCGAATTTCCAAGGGTTCAAACTTGTCTTGTATATTGTCTAAATTTCTGCAGCTACCATTTCTGTTTTATGTGGGAACAATCTCTTTCTTGAGGTGTATAACTACTTGATGATGATGACTCTATTGAGGTTATTTGCTTTAGTGGACAATTTGGAAATCATTATATTAATTTTTCTTCTCTTCCTGTCAAGCATGTGGATGAAATACAGCAGTTGTTTTCCCATTTGTAAATTTTCTTGAGTTTAAAATCAGTTGTTGGAACAATTAATTGGACTTGATGATTAATATTTATCAGTAGATTAATTCATCTTCTTTGAATGCAGGTGAATGCTTTCTTCCTTCTATTAAAAACATCTTATTTCTCTGGTCAGTTGAAAGGTGTAGAATATTATTTTAGACACATCTTTTCTTTCCTATGTGATGTGCAGCTTCCCCAGATGGTCCGGAATCGATGGGACATACATATAATTTTTCTAGCCAGACATTTTTTTATATTTTCAGCATTCAATTTGATAGTTTAACAATCTGAATCAATCACAATAATCTTAATAATAATTCAAGACAGCTTTTTATATCCAATTTTTAGCTAACTTAACCAATCAGAGATAGCATCACTTGCTATTTTTGGACAAATTTGTTTTAATTAGATCTCTAATTTATTTTCAACTATATTATTTTTCAACTGAAAAGTTTAATCCTTTTTCCAGACACTTTTGTTTAAAAAAAAAAAATAGACTCAATCCTTATTTCCTTTCTTTTCTTTTTAACATCCAGGTAACACTTCAAATCTTTGAGCTTCCTTCTTTAGATCTTGAGATAAGACAAATTCAGAATTAGAGATCTGACCCATTATAAGCTTCCAAAGTGAAAAACAATCATTTACAAAAAAAAATTGCTACAAAGATCGATATCTGATTAAACAGATTTCCTCTTTTAACAAAAAATTGTACAAAAAAAAACAATAATTTGACAGCTTTAATACTTCCTTTTCTTTCAATATTTAGGAAATGTAAATTTTTGTATGTAATGTACACACATCCTTCATTCTTTCAAATCATTCATAAACTATCCTTAAATAATATGATTGCTAGCTTAGTAATTATAACCCAATTATTTAATTAAGTCTGTAACTTTTAAATCCCACTTATAATTAAAGAAAAGCAAAATAGAAGTATAGAATAAAATGTTAGAATTGATCAAGCATTGGTTAGTTTTAAAGAATATTAAAATGTTTAATATTTGAAATATAAAACAATTAAATAATTTACACATACATTGCCTATATGTATGCATTATAACTTTGCTTTTTAAAGAAAAATTAAATATTAAATAGTTTAAATGTGTGTATTACCTTTCTATCAACACACAAACAAGTAAAGCATATAATTGTTGTCCCACTCTCTTTCTGTTTAAAGCTTTTAGAACTGGACCTTGTAGGGTTTGAACTTGGATGCCCTACAGCTTCATTTATGATTATATAAAATTGTGATGATGATTTTTGGTTTACCTTTTCTACATGCACATTACTATAAATTTATCTAGTGACTAAATTGTAATGGCACAATATATATATATATATATATATGCAAGAAAATCAAGTCACACATTAAGCAATTTAATTTAATAAGCTGTACTACAAATGTTAAATAATGAACATGCTAATAGCTCTTAACAAACTTTTCCAAATATCCCTATCCTCAGATCAGTTTCTAGCTTAAATATCTATATGGGACTGAACTAAGTTCAGATACACCATTTGTTAATAGGTTTAGCATATATATATATAGTGAACTTAATGTAATTAAAAGGGATTGGAACTCAGATTTACAACCTCCCTATAGCTATTCACTCCATCTTATATAACCGATACACATGACCACATACTATATATATATAGTGATCGTGTAACACCTTCACGCTCTTATTTCCACACACTTAAGATTTGCCCATACATAAACGTTTGGGTCGAAAGAATGGGTGGATTCATTCCATTCTTTCTAAAATACTATATCTCGTGTCTGAAAAAATTGAGTATTCATTTATAATTTATCTTTAAAGTGCATGTGCATTGGCTTAATCGCTAATATTACTATTACATAAAAAACATAGCGCTATATAAAATATCTCATTATATATATATATATATAACAAAATGTTATAATTTTTTTTATTATAATTATGATATACAAGTATCTGATCAAAAAGAAAAACATTAAACTTTAGATTGATATTTTGTAGTGTATTTACTTGATAAAATGACAAAAAAAGTGTGAATATTTGATGTGAACACTATATGTTTTCAGCTGCTACTAATAAAAATCATTATTCATCGATTTTTTTAAAGAAATATTAAATTAAATTAATAAACCAAGCCACCAGAAAGTGAGAGTTAGAATTCTACAAGAAGTTTAGATGATTTCTTAAAAATATATTACAAGGAGGACAAGCTTAATTACTTTTGTATATCTTATCATTCTGTGAATAAAAAACTGTTAAAATTAGATATTGTCTTTCTTGATTTGATATATATATAACTTATTTTAGGTTATTAATATAAACTATTTTTAATCTTTATTTTTCAAGTCAATTCTTATTCGAATTAATTAAAATTAGAATTTTCTATATAACTAAACATAATATTCATTTAAATTTAGAAAATATTTTTCTTTAAGTCCTTGTTCATGCCTCAATTAGCTAAATAGTTGTAAGAATGACTTCTTTAAAAGGTCTATTTTTAAATTATTAAAAATCTTACAAAACTAATTAAGTAATTAAAATGAAATTGTTTCAGAAAATCACATAAAATAAATAATTAAAATAATAAAACAGGAAATTAAAATGCAAAATTAATTTTTACATTAAAAAAAAATCATTGATTTATATACCTTTTTAATACAGTAACCCCCCCCTCCCCCATTTTATTTTGTTTTTACATCACTAATTAATGCATGTATGTTAAGATCTCTGCCCAAATGAAAGTCTTAATAAGCCAATAATTATCTCTAATAGAAGTATCCCTTTGCTAGGCTCTTTCTTACTAATTGAACCGTCTAAAAAAGATTTCATTATGAACTTATATGCCCATTGATGCGTGTAAATAAAACAGATCTTTCTTAGTAATCTAAATAATTTTAAAAAATTCAAAATAAGTTAATTTCAAATCCTACTATTTTGAGTAATAATATATAAGAACGTACCAAATCCTCATTACAATATTTTTTTCTGCTGTTAAAATTACCGATGCATTAATTATCTTAAGATGAACACACTAGTAACAATACTATATATCAAATGCACTTTGAGAATTTAAAAAAATGTCAGTAGACACTCTCTTTTATAGCAAATTTTAATTGCTATTTAATATCTTTAAGGAAAATCATGTGTTCTTTTTTTTATTGGTTTGACATTAAAATACTTATAATAGATGAAATGTGTTTTTTAAGCTAAGATATCTGAAAAAATAGTCAAGCGTTGTTAGCCAAGAGGTCAGCGCAATCGCCTTGCAAGCAGTAGTTGGTGGCAGACGGTTGTGGGTTCGCCTCCCGGTCGATGCTATGGCGTATGAAAGAAAAAAAAAACTGATCTCAGTAATGTAAATAAGTTCAAAGTGGTTTTTTATTAAATGATGTTATATATAGCAACATGGAATAAGAATAGATTGATTATTTTTTTATGAATTAAAATCAATGAAAACTTCATATGGCTTATTAAAAAAACTTTTATAATTTTTATACATACTTTATTATATCATAAATAATCATTATAATTATAACAGGTTAAATATATGCAGACATGGAGATCCAAAGGTTACATATCTCTCCCTGAACTGATGAGCAAAGAGTGTTGGTGAAATACACAAATAATGAGAGAGAATGAGCTCCATTTTTGCGATGATGGATATTTTCTGTATGTTGGGAAAACATGAAGAGTTAAGATTTGGACAGATTAAAACCAAAAAAAAAAAAATATTTGTCTATGACTGTTTAAACTAAAAAAAAAAAAAAAAATCAATTTTAACATATCATTGTTTTTTAACATCTTACTTGCCATCTACCAAAAAATTTCTAATTTAATGTTCCATTTAGCACATTCAGTAGAGCTCTATTTTAAATTTAGATTTGTGTTTAAACATTAACTTTAAAACTTTTAGAAGCACCTAGATACCACTTGAAAAATAGATGTATCAATAATAATAATAATAATAATAATAATAATAATAATAATAATAATAATAATAATAATAATAATAATAATAATAATAATAATAATAATAATAATAATAATAATAATAATAATAATAATAATAATAATAATAATAATAATAATAATAATAATAATAATAATAATAATAATAATAAAAAAAATCAAGATGCTCTCAGAAAAACAATACTTTTTAAAAATATTTATTGCCTGTAGGATCATGAAATAACATATAAATACAAATTGTATTATATTACAATCATAGTTTTTACTTTTACAGTTAGCACTTTGATACATATCTAACTAACCCATTTTAACCTAATATATTTATTTATTATCTAATAAAAGCTATATATTCATTTATCAATCATTGTTGGATAATTAGGTATATTATTTTGGCATTCTTAGTCTTCACATGTGTGCTATTAGATTAAATTTATGTGCACACAAATTTGATCTAATAGCATATATATGAAGATTAATTTCCTTTCACAAGATTACAATTATTTTTTACATGTATTATTTATTTATAACGAGAAAACATTTACAATTAAATTACTATAATTGTGATCTTGGATTTATTTTATTTGAATTGTAATTATCACTATCACTTTTATAAAGATTAAGATAAACATAAGATGCATACATTTTGATAGTATCATAAATGCAAAGAAAAGTAAAACAGTCATTACATAATTCATTAGAAATCAAAAGTCTCTCCAAGATCCATTTATAGAAAAACAGCAAAAAAAAAAAAGTTAATACTCACTAGGCATATCCATCACCATGTAGCAAGAATTTGAAGAGCTTTTCATCTTTATTGAAAATATTTTCACATTTATACAGACCAAATTAAAATCCAAGGTGGAGACATGGAGATGAATATTCTATTGTTGCACCATAAGGTTTGACCTTTTGTAAAATGATGTCATTAAATATTAGACTCTTTTTTATTTTATTGCCAAAGACATTAACATTTTTTATTCTGAGAAAATCTCATCAAATTTAATCACAGTGGCTTTTCAGGGTGAAAAGTTTTAATTCTGATAATGTCTTTGAAAAAATAATAAAATCCAATATTTAAAGTAATTTATATTGATATTTAAGAGACTTATATTATCTGAAATTAGAAATAATATGTAATAAATGTTACTCTGATATGTGTAATGTTAAGAGAACCACACATATCCTGTTTTATTGTTAGTGATTAGAAATTTATTAGCATATAACATATAATAAATGCTGAAGAAACCCTGAGATTGAAAATAAATATTAAAAATTGCATTAATACAGTAGTCATTGCTATTCATATGTCAGGTATTTTGCTTAGTGATTGTATTACTATTTTGAAAAATTAAGGGGTAATGTGTATTCCAAAATGGTGCTCCTAAGTGTTGCACAATAACATTGATTTGGGTGCATATAAATTGTGTTACAATATATATGTTGAATTAAATATTTCCATGAATTGTATTATAATAAAGAATAGAAATGAGATTATATCTATGTAAATACAAATAGCTTTTAATCTTTGATATTATCAAAAAATTATTAATTACTACCTATTGACAATCTCTGAGGCCAAACCAGATTTTTTTATTAAGCTTAGGAATAGTTCTTTGCATTTTTTTGTTGTTGAAAATGGATCCTCTTTTTTTCTTCACACTCAACTTTTCTATGGATTTAACCCCAGAAAGCTTTTTTTTTTATACTTCAACACAACAAAGAAAAACTCAAACAAAAGAGCTATTATGCATTTAATGAAAAAACTGGTTTGGCTATAGAAATTGTCAATTAGTAATGGATAATTTTTGGTAACATCAAAGGTTAAAGATTATTTCTATATTCATGAATACTAACTTCTCATTTCTATATTTTATTCTACATATATTGTAACATATTAAAATATAACCCAATTGTTGGTCGCATTTGTAAAAGATTGAAAAGTGTGACAGTCTCTTCTTTAAGGTCCCACAGGTTTGGGCAGCATTTGCAATGGATTGAAAATGAAAACAATGACAATGGAACAACTTGCCAGACAAGCCATTTGTAACAGAAATGAAAATGAGGATAAAGGATGAGGAAGATAAACTTTAATATTCCTCATCAATTGAGAGAACCTAGTATAATGAAAATGAGGATAAAGGATGAGGAAGATAAACTTTAATATTCCTCATCAATTGAGAGAACCTAGTATAATGAAAATGAGGATAAAGGATGAGGAAGATAAACTTTAATATTCCTCATCAATTGAGAGAACCTAGTATAATGAAAATGAGGATAAAGGATGAGGAAGATAAAATTTTCTCATTTAAAACCATATAAATTTACATCAAATTATAATAGAATAAAATGTCTACAATATAAAACTATGATAAAATACAATACACATTATCCATGCAAGTCATAATAATATAAAATGAAAGTCAATACTTTATATAATCTTACAATTTATAATATCCAATCATGACAACATAAAATAAATGAAAGATTCTTATTTGATACTTATACAAATACTATTGACAAATCATAATAAATTTAATCAAAGTAAATCATTCTATTTAATGGAATTTGAATACCAGTTTCAATATATGCAATTACCAATTTTATAATATAATAAGATTACAATCTTTATAACTAAATACTAAACTATTATAACAGATATCCACTAAGTAATAGTTTAAAAAAATATGCAGGCATCCAATTATAATCATCTTTATTCATTTATTCTAAATAATTGATATATTTGTACTTTATAAACTATCAAACTAGCTCAGATATAAATTTCTACCCTAAAATAATTGTTACATTTAACCAATGAAATAACTATGATAATCTAATTACATATTAAATATCTAGCAATACCAAATTAATTAATTTGTTATTATATAAAAATGTATACTTGGTTCAAAAGATAACTTATTTGATTTATTATGAAGAAAATATGTAATTGTACAAACACCAATCCAATCACTTAATTTCTGGACTATTTCATGATTATTTATTATAAATTATATGGTGTAAGTTAGTACCTGACTTTTATCTGTCAAAATATTACTAGCCAATAGGTTTGTGTTATTAATTGAATGACAACTAAAGCAAGTTTATTAGTTTTAAATGAATTTAAAATTTATTAATAATTAATATAAATTACAAATAGACTAAACATTTGAAACATATAACTCTAATTAAATATTATGAAATATATTCTCTGTTGAAATGAACATTAATAAGATAGGTGTTTATGCATTAAAATTCACCTATATAATGTTTAATATATAATATGTTTATGTGAAACAAAAAATGTTGTTGCACCTATGCACTTTTTGAAATACAAGAAAGTTAATGACACTTCTTTAATCTTCATAAAAAATAATTAATTGAAATGAAATATAATAAACATGAGTTTGCTTATTCATTAACCTTATTTTCCAATAAAATATCAATGAATAACTACTCTAATATAGTTCTTTAGTTGTGTATTCAAAAATAATTTGCAGTTAAGAAATAAGAGAATAATACTTTAAATCAAGATTTTAATGACTAAAATTTAAATATATAAATTCAAATCCAAATTAAACCTAACTCTCTTTTATTTCACATACATATAAAGCAAACAATTATCTAGCTTAATATACATAGTAAGCAGTTGCATTTATAAATATTATACAAGTACATACATAAAAAATACTTATTAACCTATGTGCTAATGATAAGTCCTTTATATGATACTTTAAAGTAAGAAAATAGTTCCAATATGTACTCTATGAACTATAATTTGACAATATTTATTAATCCCTAATAAAGTAAAAGTATCATAAACAGTTATCCAAAACAATATATATTTTGTTGATTCTAATATTTTCCAAGTATTAAATTTTATACATCATTTAGCAGGTATTTAACATTATAATGGCACAGACAGACCTCCATTTATGACCATATGCCATACAAATAAGCTGATTTAAATCATTCATTAAATCATTTCATCATTGTTAGAAAATTCTATTTGCAGATGAAAACAATTCTTATGTACAATATTATGTTGTTAGCTTTTTTATATTATTCATTTTAGTAGGAAATATTAAGATAAATTTGTATGCTATGAAATACTTTCTCATTCCTTTACAACTTTTCAATAAGCCTATCCAGTTTTCTTGGACAAATATA
This sequence comes from Epiperipatus broadwayi, assembly GCA_028023455.1. Classification (NCBI taxonomy): domain Eukaryota; kingdom Metazoa; phylum Onychophora; class Udeonychophora; order Euonychophora; family Peripatidae; genus Epiperipatus; species Epiperipatus broadwayi. The sequence goes on along the minus strand of JAQFVV010006244.1, from coordinate 6,300,133 downwards.
AGCTTACTTATTCCATCGTTTTTATGGTTAATAAGCACATACTTTTAAAATAAATAAGTAAAAATTATACATAAGAACTTAGATTTGCTTCTATTAAAGTCAGGATGTTAGAGAAAGAATTCAAATTCTTCAGTCCCATTTATAACCTCTTATAATTGATGTCATTTTTGTCACCAAATCCAAAGTTATGCTCTTTATTTACTCTTACATATAAATCATCCTGTGTTCCATGTTTTAAATCACTTTTACAATAATAACAATAATAAAATGGAAAAAACAATTACATATTCATTACATATAACAAACAACATTCTCATTTTAAAATATAAATAATATTCTTTTAATTCAACACAAACTAAAACAATTTACACCACATTCTCACAATACTTCACTGGAAATATTTATTTTATATATATCTTCCAAATATAATACTATATATATCATATAAACATAATTATAAAAACATTTAAGACATTAAATATTCATGTATATTGTTTATAATCTATTATTCATGCATGCAATAACCAAAATATATATAATAAAAAATTATAATTTTACTAAAACCGTAAATTATATTAATTTATATATGTATTTTAAATAAATAAAACTAATTTACAATTTTATGTTGCAATAATAATTAATATTTTGTTGCCATAACAACCTATTTTCATGATCTTAGGCTAAAACATTATCTATTAAAAACAATTAAGAATATATATATATACTTGACATTCCACCATATACTGAATTTACATTAAATTCCAGTTGGCACAATATATATATATATATTAATTTTTTTTTTTACTGCACCTTTATTCTTGAAACATATGAATAAATATATCTGAAAAAGGTAAATGAGTCCCAAAATGTATGTCAAGATGAACTAGCACTTTTCTGCTGGCTCAGATCACAATCTCTCATACATGCCTTTATCATTTGTTCAATGTTTATCATACCAGATTATTAAAATTTTATTTTAAAAAGAGGTTCAAAGTTTATATATAGACTAGAAATGATGTAGTAATCTGTAGACTAATAAGTAATTAGTACTAATAATTAATATATTTATTTAAAGTGAATGGTATAAAAGTTAAGAATGAAAAAATTTGACTGTTATAAGTCAAACTGTAATATATATAATGATATACATACTAGACACCCATATGTGTTAAAACATTGATCACCTGAAGGTGACACTAGACTACTTAATGAACCTACAAAATTTATTTTGTGTGACTGAGTATTTACTAATGATACTGAGAAGACCTAACAAAATAAATTATATGCCCCTGACACCAGTTAAACTTAGAGTATGAGACTCACAATTATTAAACAATTGGTAGACAAACACAGTAAACAAACGTCAGCCAAATTTAAAATAATAATAATAATGATAATGTTTATTACAATTAAAAGAAACTGAAGAAATCTTAAATTAATTAATATTGCATCTATGGATGTCTTAAGAGAGTATGGTGTTAATGATAGCTTTGACAGATAAATTAATCTTCCACTTCAATTAATTCAATAAGTCTAAAATCCCCTTTAACATCATTTTATAAAATAGAATGTATCCTATATGTGTGGTGACTTTTAATAATAAAGAAAATATTCAATTTATTTCTTTGGATGATTATGCATAACTGCACTGCCTATAGAGACATGTGTGCGACAATATCCAAACCATCTAATAATTATAAGTAAAATAAGAAGGTACTCAATATAAGAGGGGCATAATAAGCTCTTTCTAAGTTTATCATGTATAAAAAAACAAGTGATTTGATGACTCTATGATTGGTAGCTCCAGTTTAAAAGAGTATGAGCTTGACCAAAATGTCATGGTAAGAGGTTCCAAAAAATTTGCCAGTATATAGCAACAATATGAAACAAAGTGAGCATGCTGGCTATACCAAAGGCAGCCAAAGTAAATAGACAGTGATGAAGGCAGTAGATGGTATGGGTCACCAGAGAAAGTACATTAATAATATGGACTGTTTAGATACTTAGCTACCCCAGTGAAGTAAAAGAAAAGCCCTATAAAATATTAGTGGTCTACATATATGGTTTGTTTTGGGAATACACACACAAGTAGATGAACATTTTTATATAAGGCATAATATGCACAAACATTAAAATGTTTTAGCAAATGTAAAATCAAATCACACACGTATAAATTGATTAATGATATTTAAAAGGAAAAGTTAATTTTGAACATTATTACACATTTTCTTTAAACGTTTTATGGACTGATCAAACTTCAGACTTGTTTTCTGAAAAAACACTTAAGTTTTAATTATTCTAAGAGAGGAGGGAGAAGAATCAAATTATTCTACAACAATAATACTTATTCTAAAATTAAGAATTCATTTGAAACTATCAATGCTCTCAATGAAAACAGAGAGTGAATTTCTTCTATCGTTAATTTTTAAAAAAAAAAACATGATAAATTCTAAATTAAAGTGTATTCTAAAAGAAACAATAAAACATTCATACATGGCTTATATATATATGATATCAGTTAATAGATGCATAAAATTAAAAAAAAACATTTAAATCTAATATTATGGCTAATAAAAATAATGTGCATATATGTGTTAGAAAGGACTTATAACAATACCTAGTTTATTTTAAGGGACTTGAAAGTTTATACCATTTCAATAAATGTGTGACTCTTGCTTTCCATGAATTCTTTGCAGAAGTAGTTAATTTAGTTCATTTTGTAGTTGTAATTTTTTGAGTGGTCAGTTGAGAGTCTTCATTGTAGTTTAGCTTTAGATAGTCTTCATTCTAAAGACTTATGATTTTATGACATGTTGGAAGATGAAGGTTTAGGCCTAGAGCACAAAGTTCATCTTTGGCAAGTGCCTAGCTGTACATATACTGGAAAATACTACAAAGAAAAATTTATTAGTTCATTTTGCTACTACAGACCACTTGTTACAACTATTGGGGGAGTATCTATAAATTTTGATGAAATAACTGGCAAGAATTGTGGTTTGTGACATAGAATGTAGAGCCCCAGCATATGGACTAATGAACTTAACTAGTTGAACAAAAAGAGTACATCAAGGAATGATTCAATGAATGCTTCTAATAAATGAATAGATTGACTAAAGTGAATAGACTGAATGACACAATAGATTTTGGAGAGCTTATGTATATATATTTAATCTATTGTTCTCCCACACAAATTTTTTAGAATTTTCTAGATTATCATTTTAAAATAGCCTGATTTTTAATTAAGTATTAGCCAGGATTTTAGTCACTTAAAACAGAACAATTTTACATTCCATACTAATTAATTCCATCACATGTCTTATTTAAATAATGCTTAACTTTTATTATTACAACAGTTTAAAATTTTATTTTGAGATTAAGCATTGCTATATAATTTTTAAAATTAATCTTACTCAAATGTTTATAAATTTATTCATAAAATGTACTTGACAAAAAAATTTACATTACTTTTATGAAATAAGTAAATTATTTAACTGATTCATGTGTGTGTGTATATATATGCAATATTATTTTTAAACACACATTTGATATAAAATTAAATTAGCAACATTTTAAAATTAATTTAAGAAGTAGAATTTTTAACGAAATCCAACTGCCCCTTATGTCACAGGAAAAATAAATGAAATTTTCATTTTTTTTTATAAACATTTATACCTTTGGATACAATGAAGTTAAAATTTGCTAACCAATTGCACTGTAATCTGTCTATTGGGTTTTACTACTCTCAACTAACATTTATTTCTATTATCTATTTTCATTGAATCTACCCCTCGTTTTTTCTCTTTGACCCCTATCTGAAGGTTTTATTTTTTCTTATAAGTTTGGTTATTATATTCTCTATATTGTATCTCCACTATATGAGTCTGAGGTATATCTGCACATTTATATTTATATGGCATTGCTTTTTCTTGTTTTGCCCCTCTAACCTGGTGGTAATTTATTAATTTGTTCTGACCTTATCTACTTCTGCTGCAGGAGTTTTTTTTCATAATTTTCTCAAATCTCTGCTCCTGGTCTACTTTTACCACTGTATATTCTTGTTCTTTCTCTCTTCTTACATTATTGATATTTCTTTCTATCTCTTGTTTGTGTATGCTATATAACTTCTTTTCTATATTTCCTATTCTTCCTTTTATTTCATCATGAAATCTTTCATTCCTAATCTCTACAGTTTCATTTAGTACTTTTAATTCATTCTGCAGTATCTCTTTTATCTATATTATTTCTTCTAATATTCTGTCTATTTTAACACTTTCTTTCTACCTAATAGCTGTAATGATTTTAAGTATATGTACACAATAACTATAATACCATCTTAGAGATTAAATAATTCATTTCCTTTGTATATTGAACTTTATCTTTTTTTAGTCTTTTTATCATCTTGAAGTGATATACGAATACATACACAGTCCTTTACTAAGTACAACAGACACATACATGTAGAATTATTGTGATGAAAAAGTTCACAATAATTTCACATATGTAAAATAGCAGAAGCTAATGGCAAAGGATTTTAATAGCAAAAAGTTTCTCTCAAAGTGCATTCTTTTTTTAAATGGCAATAAAAATCAGGAGCAATCAACAGATATACTTTCTAACATTGCACTTTATAAAGTTTTATTATTGTTATGAGATGACTGCAGTGAGCTTAAATTATATTTATTTGTTTTTAAATATAATAACAATGTACTTGAAATAATTAGCAATTTAAAAACAGAATATTCAAATAAATAGATGAATAAGTAAACTTAAAATAAATAGCTATGTTATTTGTTTTAACTCTTTCCAGGTTTCTCTGATCAAAATTGGTCATGGCTTCAAGTTGCTCGAATTCCGTCATTTTTAACACTATGGTAAAGATTTTACAGTCTTTTTAAAGCTTGGAAAAAGTACTGTAAGATGCTACCCTCTCTAGTATTATTTTACAAGTAAAAAAATTAATGAATTTAATATTTAGACTTCAACAAAGGTAAAGGGCAGGTTTTTCTCAAAGCTGATTAGTTGGTTCTCATTTCAAGAAAAAAAAGAGACCAGTCTGTTTTGCATTTCAAAATGAAAATGAATGTTTAGAGTGTTTTTCTTTAGTATTTTTTTTTTATATATTGTAAATTATTTTCATAAAATATACTGAAAACATAATTATTTTAGAAAAACAGTAAGATTTTAGTAAAAAAAATGTATACTTTTACAGGAACGTAAATTGAAAAAGAAACCAGCGCTACCAACAATTTTGACAGTTTATATTGCCCCAAACTCTTTATTTCATTTTCAAATAAAAATTAATATTTTAGAATATTTTTCTGGCATTTATTTACATATTATAATGTATTTTGGTAAAATATGTTGAAAATATAAATTATTTTAGGAAAATAGTAAGATTTTAATAAAAAAATTCTTTAGTTTTACACTAACATAAATTGAGAGGGAAATCAATGATATCATCAACACTTTTTGATTTGTTACTGAGTTTTTTTTAGGTCTTCCGATATCGAATATTTTTATAATTATAAATAGAAATTTATTTTTGAAAAAACTTTTGTTCACTTTCATAATCTGACAAATTATTTTTTACTAAAATGAATATAATATTGAAGCAGTCAATCTTAACTTAAGATTGAGCTTCATGGTTCCATCTACTAACCAGTATTCAAACCCTATATCCCATTCTGCTCATTTTATCATATATATATATTATGTATATGTTTGAGATGCGCACCCAAATTTATAAATTTTAACTTTCAATAACATTTTATTATTATTAATTTTATGATTATTAATTCTGTTTATTAATATACATAGGTGCGGCTCATATATATATATATATATATGAGCAAAATACTAACAAAATATTGATTTTTTTTTTGTAAATATTTTATTATATGTCATTTTTAAACTTTTCTTTTTAAAGTACTTTTTTCCTATTAAAATGTATATTTTATAAAATCCAAGATGGAAGGAAGATGCAACCGTTAATTGCCCAAAAATAATTAAAGGGTTGGAAACACTATTGTTTTAATCAGGGGAAGGAATTTTTAATTAAAGTTTTTATTTCAAATAAAATGGGGATTAAGATTAACGATTTTTTTTTGTTATAAACATTTTGTCAATTCTATTTCCAATCTGGAAATAGATTTGAATATATTTTTGGAATGTTATCTAACAGTTACATCTTTCAAAAACAATGGACAAAGAAATGTAAAATTTCTGTTAGATTAAAGATTATGTTTGAGGTAGAGATAAGAAATGGAAAGCATTTTTCAAATACCTGGGAAGGAGTATAAAATGGACAGATTTTAAATTACATGTAGATTAGCTACTATTGAGAGAACTGTACAGTTAACTGAATCCAAGCTGTTTTGAAATGTAAGCATAGAAAGCTCATCACCTTTCTGACCCGTGAGGGACATCTTCTGCTGCCATTATATCATGCTCCTGTAAAATGAAGTAAATGCTCAACTGGAGAATTGTGAAATGCTGAATAAAAGCTTGCTGTTATTTAAGAATCAATTGCCATGCATGAGCAGACTTTAAAATACAGACTCTTAAATGGTGCAAGGTAAATTTTTAAGCTGCCACCTAAAAGTAAATCTAGTCTAACTAATCTCATCAAGATTTTTTTCATAACTGATTTAACTTTATGTAAAATGTAATTTGCTCTTAAATAATTTCTATAAATCTAATTTTCTCTCTTATGTTCTAACATTCTTTAATAACTTTGGTGCAGTCATTTATTTATAGTTATTTATTACTTGATTTCATATGTATGCTTTTATTATTAATATGCCAATCTCAAGCAAACTGGTGAGCTTAATTTCTAAAAATCTTTTCTTTCTGTTTTAACTAAACCTCCATGAAGTAAGATTATTAATATCCCTCAAAACACAATGCATTATTAATTAATATGCTCGCCAGATTGTTTTGCGAGTCAACATTTTATTTATGTTTTAGTATAAAAAATGTATTTGTTTAACTCTGGATTCTCTACCTGGGGTGAATCCAGAACTCAAGCTAATTAACACTTAGAAACCTTATTTATTTTATAAATGTTATTATTCAATTCTGAAAAGGTGACCGATTAGTTGTTTTCTATAACTGCTAGTTTTATTTTTACATACTCTTAAAATATCAAATACAGTACTTATATATTCCAGTTATTGTAAAATCAACGAAGGTGGGATTGATTTATTTTAAATAGCAGAAAAGAGAAGAGGGTAAATCTTAATGTTTCTTTTACTAGGTAAAATCTTAACGTATATTTTATTTAGGGAAATCTCTCTCTCTACATATAACTGCATAGCATATTATCTGTTTAAATTATGGCATTCAAACTAGGGTCATTTATTTTTAAATCAGTAAAACTTATTCAATGTCATTAATGACATTTATCATTATTGTGTTACTGACATTTGGCCTATCTTCATTTATATATTACATGCTTCTAATCTTAATCTGGGGGTTGCGACAAGTTCGAACCCATAGATTTCTTCTCAAGCCTTGTCCTGAGGATATTGACCTACCCAGGAACATTTATGTCATATAAAAAGGCCTCTGGTGGTGATTCCCATAAGTCTGGCACACACTATGCCTATCCACTTTCTTTGTATAAAAGGCCTGCACATCAGTGATGTCCTCAGCATGCCTTATCCACATTTCTCTAAGCACTGCCCAAGAAGGGGTTCTTAGACTTTATCTTTCATCCAGAAGCATGACTTTTCCTGTTATTTCTTGGCTATTATGTCAGTATTGCCCAAACTTCATATTATTATTATTATTTCTTTTGCTTATGACCTAATTTTAGTGCTGTAATAATATTAAAATTGTGCTCTGCTCAAAATATATATAAATACCAACTACTATTAGCTAGATTAATTACTAATATTATTTTAGTTTTATTATATAATCCCATCATCATAATTTATTTATCTATTTAAGAGTATTTGCCTTGGAAAAAACAAAGCGTTCTTCTTACCAGCGCTAATTAAAAGAATTTTCATTAAGTATTTTATCATATAATCAAATATTTTTAAAGGTATTTTATTTATTTTCATGACCATAATGGCATGAAAATGGTTTCTATTATATCTGTAATGAATCCCAAAATGCTCCCTGAAGTCATATGTTAGTCACCACGTTTCAGAATCGTAAATCAAAGGGTTAATGACAATATTATGTAATTCTTTCTAATATTTGATTGGCATCTTAACATTGAACCCATCAAAGATGTGTGTTTATGTATAGTATATGTTATTTAATTAATAAAAGAGCATATGAGAAATAATAGCATGAATGATAATATATAATTATCTATCGTTTGGTAGACCGCTTGCTCATTCATGCACACACTAATGCATATAATTAAATCATAATGTATAATAATGTGTCATTATATTAAACTATATTTTTATTATCTAACTTATTTAAGTAGTTCGAATTTATTTTTCTCCACTTCCAAACGTACAGCCATAGTTAATAGATATCTCATTGTCGTCTCTGCTCAGCTAGTGGGCCAGATTTAAAATAAATTCTCATGTGCCATCATTGTTATGTTATCTATTAGGTGTTTGATCTGGGTCTTATGGGGTGGGTTCGAATCCAGGCTGGTTTCTGACCTAAATCTCAGGCTTGACTGGGTTTGAAGTACATTTTGTGAGTTCCAGCTCATGTTAGCTGGATAAATATGTTTTGACCGGTTCAATATTAAAAGATGAATATATTTTTACTGTTGATTCTGTAATTGATCAGTCAAAAGTTTAGAGTTTTAACTCATTCAACCAAACAAATTTTTTGTCATTTTAAAGGTTAATACAAAACAAACTGGATATAGTCTTTCGTTACAATAATTAGAAATTTAGTTTTCACCAATTTGTCTTTTATGACTTTTTAATTTTAAATACTTTCATATAAATTGATATTTAATAAATCATAATTATTACTTTAACATCATTTATTTTAAAAATCAACAATTAAAAATCCTAACAAAGTTAACTAATTATTTCAGACAGCATAGAAAAACTTTACCTATTACATCTATTTAAAACATATTAAGCTCTAGATTAACTTTTCTTTAGTTTAAATATCAATTTTATTTTTTCAAGTAAATATTAAACAATCTACTATAGACATAGGTATATAATAAGCCTGTGTGTTTCAGTTATTTCATAGTAGAGATGTCTGCTCATCCCTTATATATGTATTAATGGATTATGTCCTGTACATGAGGGGTCATATTGACCTTAGGTCAACATGGGTGTGACAAGAATCGCAGCCTCAGGGTGGCCTTTGAGTATTTTATCATCAGATTTTCAATTGGATGGACGGTTGAAAAGTTGGGGTGTGGAGTAGATTGAAGCCTGTCCATCAAAGTATGAGGCTTGGCTATCTTAATATATATCTGAGCACTTATAGCATATATGTGTAGAGATGGTAATCTGGACCAACTGGTGATTGCTGGCTTAGCATGAAATACATATATTGGTGATTATTTATCTTTTCAACATATATGTGTTCAAGTGTATCACTGTTATGAGATAGTGTGGAGAGTGGTGGGTTATGTGAAAGTCTGTGCTCATATACCCTATATATTATAATCTTTTAAATAACTACTAACTAATTAGGCTAACTGAATTACTTTAACTCATACTATTAAAACGTATAATTTAAAATTTTTATTATGATAGCACAGATAAAGAAATTTTCTTATTATAATCTTATATAGTAAAAAAAAATTAATGATATATGCAGGTGTTCGAATCTGTAATTTATTTGAGTAGTAGCTATCCAGGAAACATATATATGATGAAAAAGAATGAAATATTTTTTTGCTATTATTATCATAAAAAACTATGGAGTTCAAACACCAAACTCTGAGAACTTGTCTGATCATTCACCCATATATGCAAAATATTAACAAATAATAAAAGTTTTATTTTTAATTCATTTAAATTTTTAATGCATAATAATATTTCCAATACTATATATTGTATTAGAATGGAGTCTAGATCTCTTATAGAAATATTTTATAATTATGACAAGTCTATAATTATTATTTGTAATAGAAAAAATGTAATTTATAAAAGTTATTTCTAATATAAATAAGCAATTATATATATGTATTTGAAAATTAGGGCCATTTCTAGACATATTTAAAGAATAAATCTTATAATCGGACTTCAGTGGGTCTGTTCATATATATATGTCATAAGTTTGAAAATGCATATCGCTCCCATTTTGTACAACAATGATAGTTTATTTTAATTTATATTAATCAATCCATGAACTATTTATAAGAAGTATTCATATGAAACACAGTAAATTTAAGTGTTTATAAGCATTGTTAGATATTTTTACTCCTCAAGTCATTATAGTCAGCGGTTTCCTTTGTTTCAACTCGATTTTGCAGTGTTTGTGATAAAAATCCACTTAGTTCGCACTTTAGAGGATTCTCTAGCTTCTTTAATCCAATTGAAATCTTCTGCTTATTTCTTGTCACACCCATCCAAAGACAAACAAAAAAAGAATAAAAAAAATTTCTGAGCAATCTATCTTTTTAAAAAGTAAATGTTTTAAGTGTTAATTAAGTTCTTATAAAACATGATATTGCAAAATTGTATTGCATTATATCCGCATTACCTAACCTTTTTCTCTTGAATACCCATCTCCTGGAAGGCTTATTTTTTAAAATTGTATCCTTATTAATATTAGAAAGGTATTCGTCATTAAAATAACTGCTACTATTTTAAATTTATATCCTGTAAGTAAATGAATTACAGAATCATTGAATTAAAAAGCAATGGAAAAAACTAAACAGACAGGCAATGAATATATATATACATTCAAAACGTAAAAGATATAGTGAGTTCTAACAAATACATCACAAATTACATAAAAAAAACACATGATGTTAATTAATAGATGCATGCATCTTTTTTTGTCAAATTCATTTTTTTGCATATCCAAAATGTCTTCGTTTATATCACTGGCGATCATTACACTGTCCAATCTATGTGTGAATATATATATATATGATATCATATAAAGATTTAAATGATAGGATGAATAGCCAATGCATCGAATTGGAACTTGACGATACAAATAATATTTTTCATATTGATATTTCTTTGCTTATTCATATATTTCATGGAAGAAATTTTTATACAATGGTATAGTTTATTTATTACGTATAGTTGTGATTTATATTGGTGTTAGAAACGCTCAGGGGCATATATATATATTAAAACAATTCACTAGAATAAAACTACAAATTTTTTTAAAAAATGCCTATATAAAATTAAAGATTAAAATTCTTTGCTATAGCCAGCTTCGGCGTATTCCGCCATCTTAAGTAGCAATACGTTAATATTTAAATATTATCAAACTCTCACACCAGTAACGTTCCCATGTGAATTACTTACTTTCCATAAACTGTGAATATTAACACAATGACACTGTTTATTCAATACATTATCTGTACTATTTATAAAATAGGACTCCTTAATTTTTCTTTTTCTCAAATCATTTTCCATATGCAAAATAAAAACTCCATCAAAGCAGAAATCTCCATTACAAATCACTGCATGTTCTGCAAAAACAGATTTATACCTATCTGCAGAACAACACAACTTATTATACAATAATTCATGCTCTCTAATCCTCTTTTTCAATGCACATTTGGTCTCCCCAATGTAACTATAACCACAATGACATACCACTTTATATATAATATTACATTTGTTGCTTTTATCAATAGAATCTTTACCATTAATAATCAATCTTCCAAGTATTTGCACCCACTTTAAATGCAACATTAAAATCAGCAGATACCAATGATGTAATCTTATTACAAACAATATCCTTTACATAAGGTAATGCTATCCACCTTTTCTTTTCCATATCATCTCTTCTCCATCTATTTCTATACCTGTATAGTGCACATAAAATATTTGTCCTACTATTACCCACACCTAATAAATCATTCACATACCTTTCAATATTAATCATTTTATCACTCTGGAATTTACATAAAACATCATTTCTAAAAAGAAATGTTCTAAAACCAGCCAATTTATATATATATGTATTAAATTTTTAAATATAATAAAATATATAATTTTAAAACAGAAAATAATCAGGATATAGATTCACTCATGTTTTTATTGTCTTCCAGTTGAGCACATATTAAACAATGTTTAATTTTGCACTTTATTTTTTAAATATCTAAGCAAAGTGACAATATCGACTGATGCGATTATAATAATAACTGGGAAAATAGAAATTTAATTGACTTTATTATTGATACTGAAAGAATAACTTTATTTGAGATCTTGCTTGAAGCCATATTTATTCCATTGTTTTTGGAAAGTATTTTGGCAATTGATTTGAGATATGTATAAAACAATGAAACTATATTTTGACCTAACACTTGGCAGATATATATATATGTTTTTTTTTTGTTATTTAATAAAGATATAAATGATAGGATTAGTAGTCAATGCACAGAAAATTTGATCAAACTTGTAATATTCCTCCTGGAGTATACTATTATTATTAGAATAAGGTAGAACTAAGAAAGATATATCTTAAAATAGGTAATGCTATCCAGAATGCTTGGTGACAGATATAACTTTTTTTTTTATGTGTCAAAGCATTGGCCGGGAACTGAACCCCAGGAAAACTGCTTGTAAGGCAGCTGTGCTAACCACTTGGCCACCATAAAATTTGATAAAGAGTAAAATACTTTAGGTCACCATATAGAATCACTCCTAGATAGTAGTTTCAGTATTTGTTGCAGGAGATTGTATTAATAAAAAATGTAAATGAAGGAATTTCCCCTAGAAGGGCATATGACAACTGAAAATCAGAAATGATGGAGCTGAGCTACAGTCAGTTGATCTTTAGCTTTTGAGTCCATCATTGAAATTAAACATGCAAAAATAAGATTGTTATATTTGTTATACATTTCTATTGTTTATCTGGAAAGTTATATGTCTATTGGATATTATTCCTATAACATTTTAAATTAAAAAAAATAAAAAATTATTTCATTTTGCAGCTGACATTCGGTAATGGTTTTTATTTTTGGCACTATCTCTTTTATATATCTCAATTTTTTACTGTGTAAATGGGATATTTTTAAAAAAACATCTAGAATTTTCATCTATTGATTAAGAGAATGACTATTATTTTTAAAAATACATTAATATATTCATACAAATATGAAGACAATTATATGTGAATTGAGGAAGTCAATATACCTTGGCTTTTGTGTTCTGTAGAACACTACCATAAAGTATTTCAGTTTTCATATTAAAAAGCTTAAAACAGCTTCATCCTGAACTAAATTCAGTGTGTCATGATTGTAAATAGTTTGTATTTAACAACCTAATTTTTGTTAAGTATATTCATTTTAAAAGCTTGTTGGTAATATGCAAAAATGATGCTGAAAGAAAACATGTTTTGAGTCACTAGTAGGTTTACAATAAGAACATTTTCTTCTTTACATATTTTGCAATGCTTATTATTAAATTGCCTGGCAGTTTTGACTATTTATCAGTTTTCTTCAGAGTTATAAAATATATTTGCATTACAATATTTCTTACTTATTAAAACAAACATACAAAAGACATATTTTTATATTTTTATATACACACATACTCTTACATATGTATAAACAAGTTATAATATAATATAAAAGTATTTTGCAGATGCAGACTATTTAATAAAAACATAGTAAAAAGTGCACAGAAGAAATGAATTTTTAAATGGATTTACTTAATATAAGCAATGCAAAAAGACTTAAAGAATATTAAACATCTTGGAAAGGTTTATGATTATCATAGTTTTGCTTTATGCTATATTTTTGGGAATTATTTTTGTGTGAATTGAGATGACAAATAATTTTATCAATTAATTTTGCTTTTGCATTTTTAAGTTTTAAAGAATATATAGTTTTCTCTCACTATGTTTTCTGTTTAAAATAATCAATGCCAAGTTCAAATTCATCCAATTTGATAATTATTGTATGAACCTTAGAGAATCATTACAAAAGAGAAGGCTATAATTTTACTTCTATGAATTTTGTTGTGGTTTAAGAGTCAATTCCATAAGTTATATACTGTTACTGGCAATGACAGTTCTTTTTAATGATACTTTTATACTCTCTAAACTGACAGAGAAAGACTAGATTTTTTGGCCAAATCTCCTAAACATTTATATGTTTATATTTTTTAATTCATTTTCATGAAGTCATATAAATTTGTCAACAATTTGTTGACATTGTATAAAAGTATTGCTTTTTTTTTTTTTGATTTAATGAAAAATTAAATTTTTGAAAAGTGATTTTGTTGAATCTTCCATAATAATATGTAAAATGGATTTTTATTAATATGTCTTTTATGAAAGTCAATACATTAACATTAAACAGCTCCCTTTTTCATGGATATTTTAATATTCTGCATCTTTCAATTCTCCATATATAATTAGATTTTCTCTTTATGATTAACTGAAGTAAATTTATTGGTCATTTTATAGTAGTTTATATTTGGATAGGATATCTTTATTTAGAGCAAAATGGTCAACCTATGGCAAATGTGCAAACCATGTGGCATTGAGAGACCGAATACGGAGCAATGCATCTCTGATTATAAAAGTATGAAGTAAGCCTACATTTTATAAAATAATACTGTAATCACAAACTATTCTTATTAGTAGTCAAAATAAAAAATTAAGCTCAGTAAGTTACCTTAAAATTAGGATTTCTGTTTCCATTTACTCTGTAAGTATACATTTGACACTTTTATATTCTTGAGATGCCTAATTCAGAATATCTCTGTAATAGTATTTTAATGTTTATTTTGTAATTGATGATTATGAGTTGCAATTTTGAACTTTCTGAAATTTATTTTGATCTGTGAAATTTATAAAAAATAACAAGGAGCCATGATGAACTGATTCAAATTTGAGAAATGCTATGTAGTTTTTATTTTCATTAATAAACTTAATTAAAGTGAGTATGTACAATCTCCTTTTTAACTTTCATTTTATAATTTATATTCTTGGTTTTGTTCTTTATGAAAATTATTTTTAGTCTTCGAAATTGATAAGAAAATTAAATAAGGTTACAATAGACTGATTCAAATTTGAAAAGTGCTATATTAACCTTTTCATACTTCACTATTCTGGTGTTTTTTTGTTGTCTCACACATCAATGTAAAATATATGATAAACTGATTATTACTTACCAAAAAATAACAAACTTGACTTCATTTGATAGATATTTGTGTTTACTACTGAAATAAATTTTAAATGTTCACATTTTGCTTCCGTAAATATTAAAAAAAATGAGGATGTAATAAAGACAAAGACTTTATACGTCATCGTTTCTAGAAAAATTATTTTCAGTTTATGTCAACGTAAAATATATGATAAAATGATTATTATATATCAGAAAATAACAAATTTGACTTTGTTTGATAGATATTCTTGTTTACTACTAAAATAAATTTTAAATGTTCACATTTTGTTTCTGTAAATATTAAAAAAATGAGACCATTATCAAAACAAAGATGTTATACATCACTGTTTCTAGAAAGATTATTTTCAGTTTATAAAATCAATGAAATCTTCTTTGTTTCTGAATATTTTTAAAAACTTGAATGAACAATTATTTATTTCTCTAATATTTAATGAATTAAATTTTAAAAGTTTAAATTTTTAAAATATTTATTGCAAAATTGCGATTATATTCTTCCTCATAAATATAAATTTTTAAAATATTTATTGCAAAATTGCGATTATATTCTTCCTCATAAATATAAGTAGATTAAAAGTTTAAATTTTTAAAATATTTATTGCAAAATTGCGATTATATTCTTCCTCATAAATATAAGTAGATTGTTTATGTCATAGCAAGTCTCCAAATTTGCTTCAGGCCATATTTATGTTAGCTGCTAATATAACATTAAATTTTTGAAAATAAAGTATTTTAAGACAAAATCAGTTATTAATAATTTATATTTGTTGATATCTAATAAATATAGTGTAAATTATTTTTAAAAAAAATCTAAAACTGTAATAAATTCGTAAATAAACACGTTTCTGCGTAATTGGAAATTTCAATCTCATAAAACACTGAATGTTTTACGGTCTTGGCAACACATAATGGCTGATCATGTCAGTGAAGAGCTTATGTCTATTGTTAGAGCAGGAATTTTGAATTTCATGGGTTTTTTTGCAGAAATTTTGGGCAAAAAATTTATTATAATTAAATACACCATTTTACATGCATTTTCACATATAATACTTACAGAAAAATTCACCAGGGGGCAAATTGGCCAAAACACATTTCTCTGTCGTTTGAAGTATATGTGGGCTAATAGTATAGAGCTCTTGCTCCCTCATCTGGATTTGTGTGTAAAAAAAATTAGAGGTTAGGTTTAGTGTTATGGACATCTAGTTGATGATGATTTCATTACTTCTCTAATGTTGGATAGCATAAAGGTATATCCTTTAAAATCTATACACTAAATCTTATTTTAATATTAATTAGAAGTCAGGTTTATAGTTGGTCAATACCTTACTGGTACTAAGTGGCCAGAGGGCGTTGATGATGTTCAGCATGTTTCTCTATCCCAGCATTATTTTTTGTAATTGTTATATTCTAATGTATTAACACTTAATTTTGTGCATCCAAATTATTATTTTTATAATCTGCCTCAAGTTTGGAAAGGTCTAAATAATTAGCCTGGTTTACAATGAATCACTTTCAAATCCAGTCACCAGCTTGACTGTTGATTTTTTTTTTTTTTTTTGATAATTCATGATAATGAATGATTATTATTATTTTTTATAATGTTGGTGAACTTATAGTTAGTCTTTGTTTTTGATGATTTCTCATGCTCATCATATTCATTATGTTCATTGTATATTTGATTTGATTCATTGAATGGGTTTGATGATGATGCGTATCATCACTCCAGGTCCACTCCACTTTCTCTGTACCATTACAATAACTATATGTTTATATTGTTTTTTTAAATTTTTAACTGACTTATACTTCAAATGACAGAGATTATGTGATGATGATGTGATGTGATGTACTGTAGCTTCTTAAACAAAGTCAACAATCTCTCAGCAATTATACCAAGAGAAGCTTGTTAGCTACTTAATTTTACTTTCCCCAGTCTAAGTTTTCCCATATTCTGCTCCATCCCATTTCCACAATATAATCTTTTTCAACTCTACAGCCTTTATATCTAAATTCCCCTTATCTTTTTCCAAACCCAGAATAAAAACCAATAATCTACTTTCTGTATAATCACTTTTTTCATATTTATTTTTCCATAACTTCATTATATATGCCCTTTCTGCTTTCAAGCATTTACATTCAATTAACAGATGCCTAATATTTTCTATTTCTTCCTTACATAATTTATCGACTAAATCATCCATGTTTTTCCATTTACATGTATATTCTCTTGTTGCTAAAGATCTTGTTTGAGCCTTAAACAATAAACTACTTATCTTACTATTATCGTATATTAACTCGCACCTAATATTCTGTTTATTTCTATATATATATTTAAACTCTTTTTACTCTCCATACTAGTTCTCTATCTCTCTAACTTCCTATTCCTTATTAATAAATCTATTCTTTTATTCCATTCCTTACCACTATATTACTCAACAATCCTCCTAACATAATCATCCCATCTTTTGTACAAATATACTGATATAAATTCTAATCTTTTGCATACCATGTTACCTTTTTCACCCATCTTGTTGCCTGCCCTTTACTCATAACCCAATTAAATACTATTTTGGCTATTCTTTTATTATCCATAAACTGCAACCTACCAAACATTTTCATTTTACTTTTTGCATCTCTCATATGAAAACTTGACCATCCCATTTCCCCTCGAATTGCCTCCCTTGCTGTCCATACATCTGCATCCAATGCATGTCTTCCTACTTCCCTTTGAACTTTTTCTAAGTAATTTAATACCCCATTACTAACATATAGTGCATCATTACCATATGTTAACTCTGCTACTGCAACTCTTTTCCAATTTGCCCCCTGGTAAATTTTTCCTTAAGTATTATACATGAAAATGCATATAAAATGATATATTTTATTATAAATTTTTTGCCTGAACTTTTTGCAAAAGAAATTCCTGCTCTAACAATAGACATAAGCCCCACCCTGACATGATCAGCCATTATGTGTTGCCAAGGCTGTAAAACATTCGGCATTTTATGACATTGAAATTTCCAATGATGCAAAAACATGTTTATTTGTGAATTTATTATGGTTTTAGGTTTTTTTAAAAAATAATTTACAC
Organism: Epiperipatus broadwayi; assembly: GCA_028023455.1. NCBI lineage: Eukaryota > Metazoa > Onychophora > Udeonychophora > Euonychophora > Peripatidae > Epiperipatus > Epiperipatus broadwayi. Next base: position 6,281,780 of record JAQFVV010006244.1, on the reverse strand, counting down.
TATATTTATTAGATAGCAACAAATATAAATTATTAATAACTTATTTTGACTTGAAATACATTATTTTTACAAATATAATATTATATTAGCAGCTAAACTGTTGCACATGCACTTTGGATTTTAACTATAAAATGAATGAATACTAACACTTCAAACACATGATAAAGTCTTTGGAAAAGATAGAATGGCCATCTATCTTTTCAAACCCAAACGCTTTTGTATGGGCGAATCTTAACTGTTTGAAAGTGAAAGCATGAAGATATTAAATAATCACTTTAAATTACTTTTACATGCTTGAATGAATGACGCTAGTGAAATTTATTAGAATTTACAATACATCATTCTTATTTGAATTACATTTACATGCTTGAATGAATGACGCTAGTGAAATTGTAGTAAATTTCACTAGCGTCATTCATTCAAGCATGTAAAAGTAAGAATGACATATCGTAAATTCTAGTAAATTTCACTAGCGTCATTCATTCAAGCATGTAAAAGTAATTTAAAGTGATTATTTAATATCTTCATGCTTTCACTTTCAAACACTTAAGATTCACCCATACAAAAGTGTTTGGGTTTGAAAAGATAGATAGCCATTCTGTCTTTTCCAAAGACTTTATCATGTACTTGAAGTGTTAGTATTCATTCATTTTATAGTTAAAATCCAAAGCACATGTGCAACAGTTTAATGCTGTTTAAATATTACAGTTTATAAACATCACGCTATATAAAATATATAAAACAGTTGACTTATTAGCAGCTAATGTAAATATGGCCTGAAGCAGATTTGGAGACTTGCTATGACATAAAGAATATACTTATATCTCCGAGGAAGAAAATAATCGCAATTTTGCAATAAATATTTAAAAAATTTAAACTTTTAAAATACAATTCATTAGATATTAGATAAATAAATAATTGTTCGTTAAAGTTTTTAAAAATATTCAGAAACAAAGAAGATTTCATTGATTTTATAAACTGAAAATAATCTTTCTAGAAACAATGACATATAAGGTCTCTTTGTTTTGATTACAGTCTCATTTTTTTAATATTTACAGAAACAAAATGTGAACATTTAAAATTTATTTCAGTAGTAAACAAGAATATCTATAAAAGGAAGTTAAATTTGTTAATTTCTGATAAGTAATAATCATTTTATCATATATTTTACGTTGACATAAACTGAAAATATTTTTTCTAGAAACAATGATGTATAAAGTCTTTGTTTTGATTACATTCTCATTTTTTTTTAATATTTACAGAAGCAAAATGTGAACATTTCAAATTTATTTCAGTAGTAAATAAGAATATCTAAGATAAATTTGTTACTTTCTGATAAGTAATAATTATTTTATCATATATTTTACATAAACATGTGAGACAAAGAAAAATGTCAGACATAGATAAATATGGTAGTGTTAATATATAGTAATGTTTATATATTATTTCTATATGAGAAACTTTTATTTATATGGCTAAAAACTATTTTGTTTAATTATATCATTCTATATCTAGCTGATTTCTTTCACAAACAAGTTTTCTATATTGTATTTCTTTGTCATGTCTTATAAAGCTAGACCAAAATTTTTCTATCTAAGTCTATGCCAATAGCATGACAAATATAATAGAAAACTAATATTCCAATTTCATCACAATAAAGTTTCTGAAATAAATTATCTTATATTGCATGTTTATGATCTGTTAAATTCTTAATTTTCAAAGATTACTGGTTTAAAGCCTTAAAAAGACTTTTTTTCTTCTCTAATATCTTTTTCAAATTACATTTAATTTATCTATATTGTTGACCATGCTATTAGGATTTTAAACATCTCCATGTACTCTCATAGTTTTAATTTTTGATAGGAAGACTATTCCTGGTATAGTGTATATTATCCCTTGTTTTTGTAAGAAGCTTTATATAGGTCAGAGTAGTTTGACCTTAAAAGAAAAAATAAAGATACATAAAAGTAGAGTTAAAAATAAATATCTTAGTTCTTCTTTCTATGTCCATGAAAAGATATAGGGCACACTATTAATTTTGATAAAGCTAAGGTTGTCATCTTTGAAAGAAATGAAATAAAAAGAATTAAAGAGTCTTTATTATTGAAAATTTATTATTTTGAAGCAATTAATTTATTTAAAAGTTCTTTTAATATTGAGGGTGGATGGGAAGTAAGTGAATTGTAGGTAATGTTTAATATAAATATGGTGTTGTTTTGTAGTTCATTACACTTGAAAACTACTTGTAGCAGTGAAACCATTGGTTGTGTTTTTGATTTTATTTTCTTGGCTAGTTTAATTGAATTTTGGATTTGGGGTCATTTTAATTATTTCTAATAGTATTAATCAAATCTGCTAGATAGCACAAATTGATGAAATTGCAAAAAAAAATTCTTAACTTCATATGTTTATATAACTGACCCATTAGCATCTTCTTAACTGAAAATATGTGTTGTCACAAGAATTTGAAAGATGCAAATCACACTTAACCTGTTTTTAATTTCTACTTTACTGTATAATTTGCCATTTAATTCTATTGCAAAAACAATGTAGAAATTATATTTCACTATATCCATTGTACATTATGTATATCCAGAAATTGAACAAAATAACAAAACTGTGACTGTATTTATAATTGTATTAATATGGAATAAGGATATCATTTGCAACAATAACTGATTATTTTTGTGATAGTGAATTTCATAATTTTTAAATAATATCTGAATGAATGTTAACCCATTGTTCATAGAGATACTTTTAAATTCTCTGAAATATGTCAATAGAGAAATAAATAATTTATTCATTCATAAATACTCTGTAGAAGCTTAATAATGTTTAAATTAGGCAATTAAAAATCTAGAATTATGTGTATAATCATTTGTATACTCTTAAAATTAATATTCTCTGTGAGGTTTATGCAAATCAGAATATATCTTAAATAATAATAGTTTAGCATGGAAACAATGATTACATGGTAGAATAGCTCTAATCCTCAAAAATAATCAATAAACGATATATCTATACAGAATAACAACATGATTGAATTAATAAAAGACCATGAAATGGTTGCATAAGTCAGTATCTTTATAATTCTCATAAAAATTACTAGACATAAATCTTTTCAGTAGTTAAAAAAATAGTAAATTCCATTTATTTATACTTATAAAACTTACGATAGAGTGGTTTGATAAGTATGTGTTAATTTCTACAGTAATTTATTCACATAAGGTTTTGATTTGGTCTTTCTCTCAGCAGTTGATTAGGGTAGGTTTTATCTTTCATCTGCAATTAATGTTATTTGTTCTTGTAGCTTTTTATATATACATTTTAATCAGATGTTTAAATATTGATTCTTGTTGAACTCAAATAGATATTTCCTTTTTTTTCTTTCCTTCTAGAAGCTTTTAATCAGAGTCATCTATTTAAATATTTTGATGATATGCATTCTCATAATGATTAAAATATTATGCTAATATTACACGTGTTTTATTATTTTGTTCAACTTTAATACATAAACACATATATATATGTTTATGGGTGTGAGTTTACAATGTTATAAGAAGAATTAAATGGTAAAATATTGTGTGAAAGAATGAAAAGTTATTTAGTAGAAAATAAGCAGATTAATTCTATTTAAGTACGCAGAAATGTTGTTTATTTTTATTAATAATGCAGTAATATTTGCTTATAATGTTATTGTAATATATTTAATAAAGTGCAACTTATATTCAGTTTTTATGTAACTGAGATGATATGCGATATTTAGATTGAAAATAGTGCAATATATTTCATTTATAAATATAGTTAATTAATCATTATGAAAACAGTTTACTAAAAATGATCATAAATAATATTTTACTTTCATACGCTGAAAAAAATAAACTGCTAAAATATTCAAGACTTGTTTTTAATATAGATTGTTGTTTTATAAATTGCTATGAAACATTCATTTGCGATCATTAAAATAGTGAAAGAAAATGATCAATGTACATAAGAATATTGTGCCGTTTTCAAAAAAGAGTCTAGCAAACATAATCATAAGTACTTGAATTAGTTTTTATTTCAAACTCAAAAGACTTCTATTGTGAAAACAATTTCTTTATCATTCAAAAATTATCATTCACTTTTTTAAAAATTGCCATTTATTGTTTGTAACGATAGAAGATTTATATAGAATGAGACATACAGTGTATTATTTTATTATCAATATTTGCTTTAAAAAATTATCTCAAGAAAATTGGCAAAACTTTGTATAAGTACTTTTAAGAAGATAAATTAGTGTCTATATTTTCATGTATGTATGTTTATTGTTGTCCTGCAGGATTTAGTGATTTACTGTAGTGCTAGAATAATTCAAGAGTTGAATGTTTTTGGATTTAAGTTCAGCTTCTAATACTTGAATGACACGTGACCACGAAAGTAATGAACTATTGATTTATTTATTTACCATGCTTATTATGTTTAATAACATAGACTAATTAGGATTTACATCACTTATTACTTGATCATCAGTGGCATGGCTTGCCACTAGATTGAGTAAGCCTGATGTTTAAATAAAATCTATTGCTAAAACTTCTTATGAAACATAAAATTTAATTTCTATGTAAAATATTCTAATGTGATTTAATATTTAATTATTTTTTTCCCTCTAAAGCTTCAGTTTTATATAAAAGAGAAATAATTGGTAATTATAACGTAGTCGGTTGTGATTGCTTGATGGCGTTGTTAATTTTTCATAGAAGCAAACTAATTTAGATTTTCAAATTTAAGTTTGCCACAGATTATATTTTTTATTAATTTCAAACTTAATTATTTTGAAAGCATTACATGGCTTTCTTTGATTATTTCCAAGGAACAGTAATATATCGTATTTATTCTAATTCAGAGTCATCTATTGTAAACTGGATAGTCAAATAACTCTCAATGGCAACATCATATGCAAATCTTCAGAATAATATTTTGCTATTGAAAGGTATTGCATTTTCACCTATATATTCAACGTTCATCTTCAATTTTACTACAGAATTTGAGATTAATAAATGTTCTATGGTTTGAACTAATGATAACTGGATCATGCAGTTATATATGTTTTGCATAAGCTTTAGTGATAGAATAAATATAATGATTTACTGCTCATAGTGTTAATGTTAGAAATAATTTTGTGATTTTTGGTTGATATATACCATCCTAGTTGAAGCATTAAAGGTGCTCATAGTTACCATAAGACTAAAGTCACTAAAACATATACTTAATGATTTAATGTTATTGAATATAAGATTATTAGCTTGGATATCATTAAAAAATAAATGTAGTTTAGTTGATGTAAATATAGAAATCCATTGTTCATCAGTGAAGAAGACCAATAGACAAAATTACATTAAAAAATTAGTGAAGAAGACCAATAGACAAAATTAGTTTGGGAAGTTAGATATAGTATTGTCTACTAGAGTTCATTAATTACTTGAATCAGACTTTGAATGTCTTCAGAGTAGAATAATCAGAATAAATTATTGGCAAAACTAATATTTGAATTTGATAATTATGCAGTAAAATTTATCAGCTGCATATATGTTTTTAGTTGGTTTTTATTTTAAATAATAATAATAATAATATAAAATATTAAAAAATAAATTAAAAAAAAACAAACTTGAAATAATTCTGAGTTTAAAGCCAGCTTTTACTGGCATGAAAAAATTTACTGTTTTAGTTTTGCAATTTATAAATTTAATTTATTATCTTATGTTTAAAAAAGACATTGTAGGTTATTAATATTTTATAATACATAGTATATAAACATTTATTTTTCCATTTCTATTATACATAATATCTTAAAAAAGATCAAATTTAATTTCCGTTTGTAGTTAAATAATATATATGTAAGACATATTTTGTGGGTTCATTTATGTGAGATTTTTTCCAACATTTCAACTTGATCACACAAGCCCTCAACTGGTAAATGAATACTGGGACATGTTGAAAACTGTATCTTTTAAAGATAGTTGTAAAGGCACTGTAAACAGTGTTCCCAAATTTTTTTAATGTTCCACAACTAAAAATAACAGGTGTATAAAAATGAACAAATTGAAAAAGAAATAAACAACAAATAAAAAATTTAGAATCTTCAGAATAATTTGTTTTTCAAAAAATGATTGCAAATATGAGGAAATTAACATGTGCAATCATGTTTGTTGATTTAATTTGGTCTTTTAGTATCTCATTAGCTTCTCTGATCTTACATTGGTGTAGGTTTTACATCTGAATAGAATCCTAGTTTTAGAAATGCGCTGCTACTGAATGTTCATGTTTCTAGATGCAGCAATTGCTTATACCTACATAAGACTTATAAATACCACATGAAATCTCATAAACTCATTGAGCATAAAAACGAATTGAATCTTTAAGCTTGATTAAAAATTACTAATTTTTTGATAAAGAGCTTATGCTATCTTTATGTTGTAGCATTTTAAAATACATCCAGTATTATGTGTGGTTCATTGCATATAAGGAATACAAATTTTAATAGTTGTTTTTTTCGTTTTTTTTTTCATTTTTGGTATTTTTGGCTTGAAATAAGACTTGATTTATAACCTTTTTATTACAACCATTTCCTAACAATATATTATTTATATGATGTATTTTTTTTACTAGATGTGATCTATCTGAAGGGTAAATTGTTCTGGTAAATAGTATTTTGGACACAGAAAAAATATGAGCTTGTTGATGATGAGAAAATAGGAGGTACCTGGCAGTATGTGTAGTTTTTCTGAAAACTGAGAATGATAAAAAAATATTTTGTTTCTTGTTGACAAAGAGCATCAAAAAAGGGAAGTTTCCCACCAGATTCTATTTCCATTGTAAATATATTATTTGGATGAATATTATTTAAATATAATAAAAAAATCTTTCAATTTAGCTTTACCACATTGCCAGATGACAAATGTGTCATCTATAGATCTCAACCAAGCAACAGGTTTTAAAGATACTGATTCTACAGCACACATTTCTATATGTTCCATAACAAATCAGCTACTACTCCTACAATAGGGGAACCCATAGAAATACCAAAAGTTTGTTTATAATGTTTTCCATCATATATAAAATATGTGTAAGACAGTTTATCCATGGCAAAATATATTCAGGCAAAATACATTATTGAGAAATGGTATTCAAAGCTTTGTCAACTGAAATATTTGTAAATAAAGAAAGAACTGAGTGCCACCTAGGCCATATCTTAGTTTATACACTGTCATTCAGCTGCCTCTTTAAGCTAAAATTACTAGTGAAGCAAGGAAGATATTGTGCTTAAACCTCCTGGAAAGGCAAGGTAAGCCTTATTTTACCTAAAAATCTCTATGAATCAGTTAGGCAAAAATTATTTGCAAGGCAATATGAATAGCAATCAACAGCATGGTAATATAACGTTGAATCACAATGACGAAAATAGTCAAATGAATGAAAAATTACACTTAAATGAGAAGAAAGTAATTAAACCTAAGAAAATAAATTATATAAATCAAAATGATAATATAAATAACCCCATTGCATAAGATTTAGGGGCTGTAAGTAAAATTACTAAGGATATGCAAATTACAACCTTAATGTTAAAGTCAGATTTTCAGTCTGCCAGAAAAGATGTACTAGATCATACTTCGGACTCGATTTTAGTTGACGGCTTGATGCAGAACACTCCAAATAATATTGTCACCAAATTACATGCAGAAATATCAAAAGATAAACATGCTATGCCTTCCGTTGTTAAAAAAGATGAAACCTCCGATAAGTTTAAAAAAAGTTTGTTGCCGATGGGGGCCCAAAATTCTAGTATTTTTGCTACAACATTAGAAAACAATCTCAGTAATAGCCAAATAAATGAAAATATACGAAAAACACAAAATGGTACTTATGAGTTGGGGAAAGTCGAACATAATAAAACAAATATTTCTGATACAAACATCCCTACATATGCAAATATCCTTAAAAGCAAATCGCTCTCAAATGCCTCTCATAATATACCTAACGTTAGTGATAATATTGCTTTGCTTGATTTAATGGAAATGGATGTTGATCAGAATAGCACTTTTAAACAATCATCCACCAACACATATTTCTTTAATACACGTGACTATAATGAGGAGCAGTATCGAGACCTCACCGAATGTTTCACCAGCACTATACCCAATAATCTTTATAAGTCATTGATCAATTTCAGTGGTGACAAGAACCTGATCCTAGCTGTTACTGATGCTAACTGTGCATTGTTCAAGTTCTCCACTGAGTTGCTATATGAAACTATTAAAGAAAAAGACTTAATCCATGGTATTCATAAGATCTTGAGTCATCCTAATGATCGCTACATTGCTCTGGAATTTACTAACTGGGCAGCCAAGAATTACTTTAAAAGCAATATCAGGGAATTAAATGATAAATTCATCTGTTACATTGATCTCACTAGGCCTAATATAATTTCTGGTAGGATTAAAAATTGTCCTATGAACTTCTACCAAGAACATCTACAGGAATCACTCAAAGCCTTTGGCAATGTTAGTAAGTTTAAATACCTTCCTGTTGATTCAGATGGACTACATTTTCTATCTAACAATGTAACCTTTCAAATAGCAATCTAACAAAATGTCTCACCCACTGACATACCTACCGTGTTTAATTACAAAGGCTCACACATGATCCTCTCTTTACGTGGAGTTAGACCACAGTGTTTTCATTGTCTTGAGAGGACCCACTTGGTGAAAGATTGCCAATCAAGAATGTGCTCTAATTGTGGAATCAAAAAGAGTATTTATCATAGATGCAAAAAGAATTTTACATCAACTTCTCAAGGTACTGCACAATCATACTCATCCGTAACTAATGACGCATCAACAACAGAACCTCAAGTTAGAATTGCCTACAAACAATATCAAATGAATAATCAACAAATATCTGTCTTGCAACAACCTGATTACAGAAGTGTAGGCAGAGAAGAAGAAACATCAGATATTACACAAGATCCATTTCTTGTAGATGAGTCTCTACTTCCACCGGCCTCTAAAGGAAGAAATGATACACAAAGCCAACTACGTCATGCTGAAATAATGGGATCAGCACAACAAACTGTGGTGGAGCAAGATACTTCAGACAATCCCACATGTTATCAGCACAATGATAGCACTACTCCAAGCAATCCTGTCAAGAAGCCTCTGAACAAAAGTTTAGTTCCTTATCAGACTAAAACCACTACTTTGAGATGCACAAGAAGTATGAACAAGCAGCTTAAAAGTAACAACAAGCCTATCACCCCCAACCAAGGAGATATTATCTCAGAAGAGGAATCTTCCAATGGAAGTGCCTATAGATAAGTCCAGTACTAAGAAAAGGAATTCAGCCATTATACACAAGTCCAGCTCAGAAGATGAAAAATCTCTGGGGAAGAAAAACAGATGTTTATCTCTTAAGCAGAAGAAGAAAACCAATATTACAATACATAAGGAAAAAAGTCCAAGGAAGAAATGTTAGTTATCAGATGAGGATAATAGGATATTGAGTCTTAATTCATTAGAAGAGACTGCTGGTGATGTACATCATGTCATCGATGTTGACGGTTCAGATGGCACCCTGGTGATTGAACCCATTGGGTTAGAAGAAACCTCAGGTAACACCATTGATGATCCAGACTACAAAGATCCAGACTATCCCAACTAGAATTTACATTTTATTTATGCTGAGAATTAAAAGGGAACCTTATATTCTTTGCGGTAGATTTAATAGATACATAACCCAATTATGTTGCATAAGTTTGTAGGAGTAAATGTTAGGGGTATCAACTCATTGGAAAGGGTATATGCCATTGAACAATGGATCACAATCAATAATCCACATTTATTTTTTATGAGTGAAACAAAATATCACTCAAATTCTGATTATAGAATTAGAGAATGTCTTGAATCTCTTGGATACATAGCTTTCTCTGATAGCGTTACTGCAGCTGGCGGAGTCGGTTTACTTATAAATAAAAAACATCCACCTAATAAATTTATAATACTCTATAAGGATAATAACCTTATTGCTATATCAGTCACATATCAAAATTTGGTAATCAATATAATATATGTGTATGCAGATAGGTCCTGCTGCATGTTAATGAAAGTCATTAACATAATTAATATGCTATTGGTAAATAATAACAACCCCACCCTAATCTTTGGCGACTTTAATATCACTTATGCAAAATTTACAAAAACCTATATTCACTTGATAGACAAGCCATTTATGAGTGGAGAGGGTCTGCCTGATGATTCCATTCTTTTTACACTAGAAAATACAGGTCACTGATTGATCTATTCTTTTATATGCCTGACATACATTTTCTCATCACTGAAAAATTAGAACATGTGGTCTTTTCAGACCATCTTGCCCTAGTAGTTCAGATTGAAGCTGCTAATAATGTCACTCCCACTTGCAACACCATTAGAATGTTGACAAAATCGAATATAACAGAAGCCATACCATCTGAGGCTTATATATATTTTAAAAAAATAGATATACTTGCCAAACCTATAGAGGAAGCATGGTTTGCCTTTATTGGCATTCTTCAATCGATCATTTCCTACCATACAATTAAGTGAAAGGGACCATTGGCGTTACTTAAAGACTTGGATGAGCTTGGTTTCAGAATGAAGACATTTAACTCTGCCTCATCTTCTATAGATGAGATTATATCTGTTAAGCTACAGTATAAAGCCAAACAGAAGGCACTTGCAGATTATCTGTCTATAAAGCGTGCCAAGGTGTTTCTGGCTCAGCAGAACTGTTGGACTAGAAGCTACTTGCATTGGGCACTGGGTGCTATTAACCCCCCCTACTCCCACTATCATCAATATTGATGGTGAGTCCTTTGTTGGCCTTCCAATGATTAAGGAAATCCATAAACACTTTGAACAAAAATTTCATTGTCTCAGCCATGTTAATACTCCCATTGAAGACATTTTAATTTGTCAAGATGATCATGGTATCACTGAAGATATGCTGAAAGCCAAACTCCAAGCATTGCCAGATAAAATACATCCCAGAGTGCATTCTATACCATGCTTCCTGTTAGATCATCTAAGCCACTTCACAATTCCCATCCTATTTAGAATGACCAACCATTTGGCACAGGAGAAAAGAACAATCCCCCACCTATATCCTATTGCTTTAGTCCCCTTCCTAAAGAAGCATGAAGATCCCCACACCCTCAAAAACATTCGGCCTATTTCTATGTCTCCGCTCATCATTAAAATCCTGGAATCTGTCATAAAAGATAAGATCCAGGATAAGATACTCCAAAATATATCTTCTTCCCAATTTGCGAAGAAACATTCTTCACCAATTTTAGCCATTGGTCAAGCTAAAATATTAATTGATTATGTTAGACAACAGAGAAAGCAGGCTGTCATAGCTATCCAGCTTGATTTCAATGCAGCATTCGACTCTGTTAACATCAGTACTCTTCTAAACCTGCTGAAAGGCCATCACATCCCAACCTCTATCATACAGATCATAGATAACCTCATGTCTAACAGAGAAATTGCTGTCTCACTGAATGGCAAGCTCTCTTCATTTTTCCAACCTAACACATCCATTCCGCAAGGCTCCCCCCTCAGTGCTCTTCTCTTTATAGTCTACATTGATCCACTGTTGAAAGCCATCGAACAACAACTACCTGGTGTCTATGTACCAAGGCTTGCCAAATTGATAAAGCTCATGGCTTATATGGATGACGTAATCATCTTCCTCCCTTCAACAACCTATTTACCTCAGTTATACTCCATATTGGATAAATACACAGCTGACTATGGTCTCACCATCAACCCATTGAAATCAGCTATATGGAAGGTATCCTCAGGTCAGAAGATTGTATCCAAATTTACAGCCAATCCTCAAAAGTTTTTGGGCTTTGAGATATCCAAAACATACTTCCAAATGTCCAAAGATATTCAAAATCACATTCTGCACTCAATGGAAAGACTTACTAAACGTCTGTCTAAAGTCTACCTTTCCTTACATGGTAAGGTAATGCTTCTCAATATGAAGATCATGGCCAAGCTCAACTATTACATGCCCATCATGAGGATCACTAAGACTTTTATCAATAGAATGAATTCTCTTGCATCCCGACTTTTCTGGGGAGGTAAAGTTGTTGCAATTAGCATTAACAGGATGCAACTTCACCGGAAGTATAATGGACTTTCTTATCATGCTATTCAAGCCATTCATATTCAAAAGATATTTAATTTTATCACCATGCTTATCAAATCATTTGGATATGAGCAAGTCATTTTGCCAGTTATCCCGACTGATAGACCCCCTCCTAGAGTCAAGAATTTCCTTGATGCCACGATTGATTTGATCAAAAGCTACATGGTAATTACGAATGATACGTTTGATAACAGGATTAATATTTGGCAAGCACATAGTCTCATTCACCCTGTCACAATTCCCATAACACCTCTACTTGCCCTGACCAATAATAAGATCATCTCCCTCTTCAGGTGCTGGGCTATGGAACCGAAATTCTTTGATTTTATTATTAAGATAAATTTAAATGCCATTAGCACTAATTGGTTTCTCTTCCATAGGTGAGGCATCAACAAAATTGACCCAATCTGCCCCCTCTGCCAGACTCATGACGAAACATTTGACCATCTGATTTACTCGTGCCATGGACTCTGGAGGTCTAGAAGGATTATTGCTGATAACCTTAAAGTGAATTTTTACCTTGTTACCTCTCTTAAGGACAGTATTAAGACAAGATCCATCCCTACTATTAGGCTGTCATTATTTATCAACTATGCATTCTGGTCTACTCATTGTAAAATGGTTTTCAATCCCGGTGCAATTCATGAGGGAAAATTCTTTCTGAATAAACTTATAAAATTTAAAAACCATGACATGCTCCTAGCTCCAAAAGTATTATTCGAGGAAACATGGACTCTGATTGCATTGTAAGGATGATTGCTGGTAAAACGCTTTGTTTCTTCTGTCTAAGATATTGCTGAAAGTGGTTTTGTTAATAATCAGAGGTTCAGATCCTTATGTTATCAAAATGGATAATATTTAACTGAATACATCAGATTTAGCATAAATACCTAAGCCTTCATAGTTGTAGTGATTTTTCCAATGGTGATCTGACCAAACTCTAGATTGACTAAGTGACTCTTGGTAGTGTGAGGCAATTTGTCTAGGTGAGTTGGTGAGCTTAATTGGTCTACTTGTGTGTTAACAGTAGACCAGGTATTCGGGTTTACCTCTTGCCCAGAATAATACTATCTTTTATTTATTTATAATCATGTAATTCGTTCTTATGTTTGTAATTCTAGCTTTCCTTTTAATTTACCATGTATACATAATTGTCACTGTAACCATTGTACTTGTTTAATAAATATTTTGGAAAAAAAAAGAAAGAACTTCGAAATCAACCCAAATATCATCCTGTATTAATTCTAAGATTTTTTAAAAGAAAAACAAAATGTATTGAGTTTTTTTTATATATGGCTTAATGAATGGTATTGTAGGTTTTATCAAATCAGACAAAAATCTAGCTAAATTGTGAGTAGGAGATTCTGTTGCACTTGCTATTGAATGATGTGGGGGGGGGGGTTGCTTTATGTATTTTAGAAATCCCATTGAATTTTGGACAGACACACAATTTCTCGTGAGGAATAATTTTAATTTTTAAGCTTTTTTCAATTGGTGATTTGTTAATGATTGATTTAGTTTTTTTTAAAAAAAAAGTAAGTTGTGTGATCTCTTTTAGATTTTATATAAATTTTATTATTTAATAAAGCCAGGATTTTATTGTTACATATATCATGATCTATGACTACCATAGCATTGTCTTTATCAGCTGGAAGTATAACCACTGATTGATCCAATTTTAAGTTATGTAAAGCACATCTTTCTTTGATATACTATCTCTACGAAGTTTAGCTTTCTTAAACACATTCCAAATTTCTGCCCTAGCTATATTAACTAATGAAGGATCTATTTTTCAAGAGTATATTCAACATCATAAATGATTTTTTCAAACGGTATTCTGGAATATGTTATTGCAAAATGAAAATCTTTCTCTAAAACTGAAACCTCATCTGTAGAAAGAACTTTGTTTGATAAACTATAAAAGTTTTTTTATTTATTTATTTTATTTTATTTTTTTTATTTATTAGCGCTTGTAATTTTTTCTTGTGCTTGACTATTTTAAAATTTGTATCATTTATTACTCTGAAATTTGAAATGTAATAAAAATTATTTCACAACAATGGATGCATCCTATTGCTAAGATATAAATGTAAATCCAGCAGTAATTAATCAATTTTGTCTATTTTTTGTAGAGTTTCTTTAATGTAAGAAATTAGAATGAATTTGCTCATTCTATTTAAAATATTGTCAATCCTGTAATTTTCTTTATGAAACGTAATTTTATAACAAGTGAATGTAACGTTTTTGTTTCTACACTCTAACAGAAAAGACAAATCATATAAAAACTTATACTTTTTAATCCACATTCTTTCAAAAATTCGAAGTTTCTTGAATATTTTTTTACTGTGCAGGTTTATTATGTTCATACAAATGTTTTATGGGTTACAGATATAAAATACATATTTTAATTAGAAATTCCAACGTTTTGATTTGATCACATAAGCTCTGAACTGGGGAGTGAATACTATATAAATGTAGAGGTGCTAACAACAGTGTTTATAAATGTAGTTGTAGAGGCACTGTAAACAGTGTTCACAAAAATTATTAAAGTTACACAATTAATAAAAAAAGGTGTATAAAATTGAACAGATTAAAAAGTAAATAAATAAACAACAAAAAAAATTCAGAATCTTCAGATTAATTTGTTTTTCAATTTTTTTTTCCACATATGAGGATGCTTACATGTGTCATCACATTTGTTGTTACAATTTGGTCTTTTTAGTATCTCAATAGTCTCTCTGGTCTTACATTGGTGTAGACTTTCACATCTGGATAGGATCCTGGACTCAGAAAAATCATTATTGTGATCTGAATCTATAGCATGGATTGAGAGTGCTGATGATGATGAATGTTGCTTCATGTTCTTCTCTTCTGGTACTAATGTAGTGATTGTTCATATCCACATAAAAAGACTTACAATTTTATACACCTGTTTTTTCTAGTTCTGGAACTTAATTTTTGTGAAAACTGGTACAATTATCCTTATAAGCACTATTTACAGCACCTTTACATTTACAGAGTATTCATTTCCCAGTTGAAAGCTTGAGTGATGAAGTTGAAATGAAATATTTAATTAAAATCTTACATGGACAAACCCACAAAAATATATCTTTTATATCTGTAACTCATGAAAATATTCAAGTATATATATATTTGAATTTTTTTAAATTTGCTTTTGGTATAATGGATAGTTATTTATATAAATGTAAAAAGTAAAAACTCATTCAACTGGAATTTAAGTATACAAATGTTTGTAACTTGTAATTTGAAATTATCTAAAAACTTTAAATCGAAAGTGGAAAATGTATTTATATACTTATGATATAGATTCTTTACTGTAATAGACTATTATTTATATAGCACATACTGCATATGTAATTTTATAAGGATGGAACAAACCTCTGGTCATGTCATTTTATAAATTTACATGCACTCACATGTGAGCATTGGTTTGAAAAAAGCACAAGTATACACTTATGCTTAGAACTTATCTATATATAAGCCAACATTTGTTCATGGGTGAGTGCATGTAAATTTGTAAAAGCACATGACCAGAGAGAGGTTTTGTTTCTTCTTGATAATTATTCTTATAATGTTTTGTAAAATATTTTTTCCAAAGTGTATTTTTTTATTCTATTAATTAATGTCAATAATTAATTTATTTATTAAATTATTGCCTATATATATATATCATAACAAACTTTTGCCATTTTCTGTCCCTGTGAATACTGATTATTCTTTTATTTATTGCTAAAACTTGCAATTTTGTCAGAAATGTGACTTCAAATAGGAAGTATGACTTTTCATTTGTGCACTAGCTTTTAAAACCACTTTCCTCTGACCTCTCTCTTTATATAAGAATATCAATTTTGCTACTCAAATTATTTTATTGTCTTGAATTGAATTTTCTGTAAACGTTTAGCATTTTTGTTTAAATATTAGATATAGTGGAGGTATGATTATCCAATAAACTTATAAATATATTGATGTTACATTTGAAAAAAAAAATCATATAATTTTACAACAATAAATATTTTTTTTTAAAGTCAATAATTAATTGCTTTAAACCCAATGTCTTTAGTCATTTTCTTAAGGTTTTCAATTAAAATTTTTAGCTTTACTACTAAAGCAATAAAATTGGGTTCTCTGATTGAAGACATGAACTGTTGGGATAAAAATAACCAAATCAAGATTAATCTGATTAAAAAACTGTTGAAAAAAATTTATATGCAATAAAATATATCAAAACAAATTAATATTTAATCAGTAAACAATTAAATGGTTTATTGCTCAGGATTTTAATACAAAGTTTGAACACCAAAAGTGACAGAATTGAGCCATAATTTATGAACCTTGAGTCCAGAGTGCGGCACTTTGTTACTGCAATAAACATAGGAAAATATTTAATGACATCATCATCACCATCGACCATTATCAATCCACTGCAGGATGAATGTCTCTCCAAGTTCAATCTATCTTCTTCAATCTTTAGCTTCTCTTCTCCACATCACCCCTGCACACTGTCATATTTCATCCAGCCATCTCACATGTGGTCTCTTTCTGTGTCTTTTACAATCTCCTGGAATCCACTTAAAACAAAATTAATTTAATCAGTTTCAGATGGTTGAACAAAACAAAATTAAGCAGATAAAATTAACATTCTTAAATTTATCTGCTACTTTACTAATTATTGTTATTATTACTAATAATTCTGCGCTAACACGCTTATTAGAGAAGTTTAATTTTGTTTATATGCTTATATTCGCTACGCGCTTTCGAAGTTCTTAGACTTCATTTTAGAATCTAAAACTATTTATTGTGTTCTTAGCTTAATATTTGCAATTCATTTTATATATGTTTTGATCGTTAGCTTTTTCACAAGTAATTAAAAAGCGCTAAAAACAATTCTCAACCATTCAGTCATTAAATGAATGTAAAGTTCAAACTAAATATTTATATTTAAAACATAACTAAAAAAAAAAAAACTGTTTAAAAAAAACAAGGTAATTTTAATTTATGAACAACCTGTGTTAGTAAAAGTAGTATTTAGAAATTAGATTATTAGATGATTTTTTTTCAAAAAAATATTAATCGCTTGATGGATTTTTTTTGTTTTGTGAA
The DNA here is from genome assembly GCA_028023455.1 of Epiperipatus broadwayi. NCBI lineage: Eukaryota > Metazoa > Onychophora > Udeonychophora > Euonychophora > Peripatidae > Epiperipatus > Epiperipatus broadwayi. The sequence goes on along the minus strand of JAQFVV010006244.1, from coordinate 6,264,428 downwards.
CAAAATATTTATTTAATTCTGTAAAGTAGAAATAAAAGTTTTAAGTTCCATTATTTAAAAAAATAATCTTACAAATGTTTGCAAACACTAGCTAATCTCTTTTAAATCTGTGTATTCTTGAAAAGAGTAATGCAACAACCTGCAACAGTCTATATTTTCTATAAGTACATTTTCAATTTTTTCTAATCAGCAATGCCCTTGTTACTATAAAAATCAAACTGAACTTTATGCCAGTACAAAAACCTTCACCCATATGCAACTTAAAAAGTACTCTAACATAAAAATAAGATATTCAATATATTTTAGCAATTAATGCACACTCTGAATGATAATTATACTCTATACTTTATTGATTGTATGATTTTTTTTGCAAACAAATTATTTCCAGCTGCTTTCAAAGATGAAAACAAATATTTATAAAACCTGAATCTAAATGCTTACTCATTACGTCATCTTAAAGAGATGTAGTATAATTTAATGCTCAATGCATACTAAATTTTATGTTTTTAATCTTAAAAACATTTATATGTGTAAAGAAATATATGATTTGCAATTCTTTTAATACTTATTGTCATGCCACACCTTAACTATGCATACAAATGTACACATTTTACATAAGTAAACAGGGCCATAATAAAAAAAAAATATGACATTTTTTACCTGTATCACAAAACATATAATAATTGAATAACACAAAAATAATAAATAGAAGGACTTGCATTTCTAGTGATAAAATAAATATCAAATAAATACTAAATAGTTCAAATAATTTTTCATTAGTATAAATATGGCATCAGTCTGTCTCATCTTCTTTTCAATTATTTTTCATTCCAAGCATTTATATGTTTATCCCATGACAATAATTATGCTTACAAACATTCAAAAGAGATTTGAAGTTTTTATCAGGTTTTGATAATATTAGTAATAATCATTCATGTATTTATCTGAAGTGATTACACCAAATTTCTGAATACAGAAAGTTTGATACTTGTAACTCAGAGTGTAATAATTTGATATTATAAATATTGAACAAATGATAAATACATTCATAAGTGATTAAACCATGGGACAAGTAATGATTGTTGATTCAGCATGAAATGCACATTGTTGGAGGTCATTTGCTCTTCCAGTTAACTTTAGTCACAAGATTTAAAAATATGTTAGTGAAATAGAGCATTCAAGCACATTCTTATATAACAATTTAAAATTATATATAAATGTACTGACTTTGTTTAAAAGAATATTAAAGAAAAATGTATTTTGAAAAAGTTTGTGAAACAATGTATATAAAAAGGAAAAATATATAAAAGTATTTAAAATTGATTAATTAAAAAGAATTGAATAGAGAGTTTTATAAAGTGGTATAAAAAGAGTTAATAATGATATAAGAAAATATTATTACGAATTGGCAAAGAATGCAATAGAAGAGAAATAAAAGTTTCAAAAGTGTAAAGGAGCACAGTGACATTGGAAGAAAAATAACATCTGGTGAAATATGTAATGACAACAACAACAATAATAATAATAGTAACAACAATAATAATGATGATGATGATGATGATAATAATAATAATAAAAAACAACAACAAAGTATCTATTATTAAACAGGCAAAAACTCTCCATATAGTAGTGCCACCTTGTGCTAACCAGAGTAATCAATGGATGTTAGAAGGCTTGTGCATAAAATCCCTATCTAGTGCCTACTCATCCAATATCCTCCAAATGAGGATCCTTGGATCTGAGAGCACTGCACCTAGATCTTAGGATCTAATGCAACCCTCCAGCAGCCACCTTTTATCTCTACTTAACTACAAAACTATGAGAATGAAATTGAAAACACAATAATATTTTCAATCTAAGCTCAATAGCTTCAATTCAGCACCCATAAATTTTGGTGACTTTGGCTCTTTAACACCAATCCTGCCTAATAGGATAATGGTGGCTGTGGTTGTTAAAGAGCCAAAGTCACCAAAATGTATGGGTGCTGAATTGAGTTCAGACCCATATGACTATATAAGCTATTGAGCTTAGATTGAAAATATTATTGTGTTTTCAATTTCATTCTCATAGTTTTGTAGTTAAGTAGAGATAAAAGGTGGCTGCTGGAGGGTTGCATTAGATCCTAAGATCTAAGTGCAGTGCTCTCAGATCCAAGGCTCCTCATTTTGGGGATATTGGATGAGTAGGCACTAGATAGGGATTTATATGCACAAGCCTTCTGGCATTCATTGATTACTCTGGTTAACACAAGGTGGCACTACTATATGGAGAGTTTTTGCCTGTTTAATAACAGTTATGTGCTAGCATGAGATGGTGATCATGTGATGTTTTGTTGTTTAACAAAGTATCTCCTACAATTATTATATCTTCTGAATTGTTAGCATTTAAAATGAAGAAGTGACATTCAAGTGCTCCGTGACATGTTGAATATAATGGTCATTTATACTTTGTTGAATGGATTTTTTTTTTTACTTTACTTAGGTGAGAATCAATTCAGAAACTTTTAGCTCTTAAAGGTGATACCCTACCATTGTATTAAGTAAGATTTTTAAACAATTGATTACATTATTTGTGTTGACCCAAATGTTATACTGATTAATAATAAAGCTCTATTATAAACTCTAATGCTAAATATTTCTTTGAAACCACGAGTGTTTTCAATGAAAATGTATATAAAATATAATATTTCTTTTCAAAATTAAAAAAATAAAAATAAAAACAGAGTCAACATACTTATGATTTGAATACCTTTTTTACTAATGCATCAAACAAAGTTAATGTGTCATTTTATAAGAATGAAACATTCAAGAAGATGATCCTTCAAAATAATACTTTCAAGATTTAGTGAATTTGTTGCAATAAATCTGATTTCTCTACAATATTTAGATGTTTTAATTAATTTTTCAAAATAATATATTTTAATTAAAGCAAATTTTAATTTGAAATTAACTGATGATTTACATACCAACTGAAATAATAGCTTGTGATTGGAATCTTGCTGTCCAGATATCTATTTATATCACATTTTCCTAATGATAATCCTATTAGAAATATACTTGCTGAAAATCTTGCTTCAAATATTTTTATTTTTTTATAAGATGCTAAATAATTGTTACTTTTTTAAATATTTATTTCACTTACATCACTTTGATATTTGGAAAATGTTTATTTCAGTTTCCAATAGCAGTCCATTTATTAATAAATGTCGTTAATATTAAATCTAAGGATAAACATACTAAAGTGAATGTCCTATTGCTATTCAGTATTGGGAAATATAATTAATATTGTAACAATGCTTTAAGTCTTAACAAAGAAATTAATGAAAAACTATTATAGTCATAAAATGTATTACGATTGCTATTTAATAGAATTTTATTTTAGTCTAAAATAATTACTTGCAAAGATAGTATTTCTATAAAATATTAGATGACTTTTAAAATTTCTTACATTTCTTTCTGAATACCATCAGATCTGTATAAAAATAGTTTTCAAAATAGAAGGAAAATATATAAATCAACCATCCCACAATATTTTTCAGCAACAAATTGGTTTTATTACTGCACCCATTATTTTAACTATGGCTATGATTGCAGGTATTACTTTTAATTTAAAAACAATAACATGATCTAATCTAAATGTAAAATAGTTTGACAGAATTAATCACTATTGTAATATTACTAATAACAATAAAATTAAAATCAATATGTTATCAACATTTTGTATCACCATGTCTATTACTTATAATACTTCATCCATATACACTTTAATGCAAGTAATTTTCTTAACCTTCTTTATTTTCTTACAGTTTCGACTGTCCAGCAGTCTTCGTCAGAGCTATATCTTTCTTACAGTTTTAACTTTAATTAAAACTTGAATTATTTCCATAGATTTGGATTATTTAGATAAATCTACAATTTGCTTTTCATTATCTATGATAATTATTAGACTGGACCAATATCATAATTTTACTACTAAGTCCAAATAAATGCAGCTACTCATCTCAATTATTAAGAACTTATTTGGAAGTTTCAACTGCATTAACGTTAAGCCTGAATGATATTTTCCATGGCTCTCATCAGTATGATGTTATTCAATGGTGATTTAATAGTCTTCCTATTAAGAACAATGATATATTAAAATTTTATTATATTATTCAAATATATCTTTTTATTCTTACTGAATTAAAAAATCATTTACAAACTCTTGATTTTAAAATATTAGTACTTAGGGTAACTAAAAAATAAATGAAGTGATGGATTTTAATTTTATTGTAATTTCTTTCATATTAACTAGTTCTATATTCTTCTCATATCAATACACTTCTCAGTTAAAACCCTAATTCTATGATAAACATTTAAAATATGTTTTTTTAATTATGTCTTTAAGTATATAAATAACAATCTTCTTAATAGATTTTTGCCATTCTAAATTCTTCAATTTCTAGGATACACTATACATAATATAATGTAAATTCCAATTATAATAACTTTTTCACTTATTGTCATTTGTAATTATGTTCAATCAATATAGATCCCCCACTCCATTTTATGAAACAATATCTATGTTCAAACTTCTAAAAAGTCCTGCACTAGTTCTTATTTTCCATATAAATTTTATATAATAATTAAACAATTTGACATTTTTTTATTACTGTTATCATGCTTATTTTATTAAATCTCATCAAATCAACTTTTTTCTGATTTATAGAATGAAACTAGATACAGTACATTGCATGAATCTCTGTGCATAATAGCTCATCCAACAAACATGCCTTTGACCTAGGTGAAACTTTTTCAGGTTTTAACTATGCTTAGGTTTGACTAAATTTGTCTGGGGTGTAGTATCTTCTTCATGAGTATTCATATCTGAGAATGTATAAAGAGGATGTTGTTTTGTGATGGACAATTTAAATGTTAAACTGAATATGAATTAAAAGAACCATATGAAAACATTTGCAAGTTTGTTTGAAAAAAGTACATAGACCTAACAACATCTTCAAACAACATATAAATTTAAACTTTAGGCCATAGGATTTTACAGGCAGGGCACTTTATGATGATTCCTTGATAATATATAACACAGCCATCATAAAATCAATCAAAATGGTGCGTGTTAGCTTCTAGATTTTAAAGACCGTTTTGCTTTACATATATTCAACAAATTATTAAGATGTATTCAAAAAAGATAATCTTTTTTGGAAAATTTGTGCAAAGGCCCAAAAATACTAGTTATGTTAATGTTGATAATGTAATGCTTTATAAGTGATTTAGAGTTGGCGTTTTGTCTTAAGTATATATATTTACATTAATAATAAATTCATATATCTGCAATTTATAACTATTATTTGTCCCAAACTTTAAATACAATATTAAAATTATCTTCTGTTTTTCCAAAATATTTACAGATAACATTTTCAGGTATTAAATTTTAAAAAGTCTCTTTGCAATTACATTTTCTAAAATAAATAGAAAACACTACGTATACACTATGCATTATTTATGGATATCGCTAAAACAGTTTTCTTCTTATCTAAAACGGGAAATGAGATATATTGACCTAAGATAAAGATTGTTTTTAACACTTGTTTTTTAAGGAAATGCTTTAATTTTGTATATTTAAACTAATATAGATATATATGTAAAGAAAGAGTATCAGATATTGACAAATATAGTTATATTTTATTTATTTATATATAATATTTGAATACAAGTATAATATATGTACTGAACTTTAGATGTATTTAGAGGGGATTTGAACACATACTTTTAATCTCCCTTCAGCTATTCATTCCATCTTATATAAATGATACATATACAACATGCATGTGAAAAAGATAAATGATAAATGATCTCCAATATATGTATTTTATGCTGAACCAGCACTCAAATAGTTGATCCAGATCATCATCTTCCACATATATATATAATCAGAGCTCAGTTTATATTAAGATAGCAAATCTTCAAACTTTAATGGAAAGGCTTCAATCTTCTTCACCCTCCAACTCTTCAGCCATCCATATTATTGCAAATATGATGATGGATTTATCAAAGCACTTGCTAATGCCAATATTGTTGTCATGCCCATGTTGACTTTAATATTGTTGTCATGCCCATGTTGACTTTAAGTCACTCTGATCCTTATATATGAGACCTTAATGTACCGATCTAAATACACAGAAGAGGAGTGAAAAAAATTCAGACTGATGGTATATTATTTGAATACAAGTATAATGTATATATTGAACTTTAGAAGGGGACCAGCTCTCTTCAAATTGAAGATCTGCTATCTTAATATAAACTGGCCACAGATTACATATATGTGTGAAAAATGATGATCTGAAATAACTGATAAGTCCTGGTTCAGCATCAAATACATATATTGAAGATTGCTTAAATTTTTCACATGTATGTGGTCATGTGTATGCATTATATAAGACTGAGTGCATAGCTGAAGGGATCTTGAAAATCTGAGTTCAAATACCCTCTAACCATAATCCAAAGTTCAATATATACATTATGCTTGTATACAATTATTACAGATTCAGTTTGAATTCTGTCCAACCCTCTTTTGTGTATTTATATAGATACATTAAGGTCCTATATATGTGTCATAGTGAGTTAAAGTCAACATGGGTATGATAACAATATTGGCATCAACAAGGGCTTTGAACATTTCATCATCAGATTTTCAGTAATATGGGTAGTTAAAAGGTTGGAGGATGGAGAGGATTGAAGCCAATCCATTAAAATTTGAAGATTTGCTATATTAATATAAATTGAGCATTGATTGTATATATATATGGGAGATGATGATCTGCACTAACTGATGAGTGCTGATTTTGCATTAAATACATATATTGGAAATCATTTATCTTTTTCACATATGTGTGGTCATATATATCAGTTATACAAAATGAGTGAATAGGTGAAGTGAGCTTGAAAGTCGTTGTTCAAATTCTTTCTAATTATTTATAAGTACTAAAAGATCTTAAAAAATTAACAACAATAAGATATTTAATGTAAAATTTTAATATTATTTATTTATTTAAATAGTCATTTTTATCATAAAAATAATATTAATTTATATGTTTATTATTACATTAAAAGTTAAGGAAATGATATCTCATATGGTAACTATTGCAAATATTTTTTTTTGTAATTAAGCATAGCTAGATATCTTTAGATACAGTGTAAGCATTTACTTACCCATTGTAGTAGGATTTTCAAAGTATTTCATAGCTGATTATCAAATAAAAACATCCATCACATTTTAAGGCTTACAAATGGTGATCACAAAACTTTAGCTTTTATGTAAATGATGCAAAGTATTATCCAGACCAACATATGAAATTGTATTTTCTTATAAGTTTATGAAGCTGAAACATTTGTATCAGCATATTTTTTGGAGCAAATATTATCATTATTACTGAGTATTTTCATCATGTGTTTGTAATTGGACTCATTTACATATTATTCATAATGGTAAACGTAGAAGTGTTTTTTTCTCATTTTCATGAAACAATTTATTGGAGAACTTGCATAAGTCTATTGGAAAAGATTTTATAAAAAACTGATGAGATAATTTCCCTCCATATACATGACCTGAGTTTGAATCTGGTTGAAACTTGAAAATTTATTGTAGTTTAAAGAAAGTTCAAAATTTACATCAGATAGTTCATTAAGATTTATCAAAATTATTTATCTAATTCTCAGTAATGGTTAAATTGTTTTTCTTGTCTAAAAAGTAAAACAAGAAAATAATTATAAAATCTTTATCACACCATTTTAATTCTGGAAACATTCTGCTCTGAAATTGAACAATTTAAATACTATTTTATCATATACTTTTCTATATTCCACCAGTACAATTGTATTATTGCTGTTAAAATCAGTGTCTATTTAAAATAACATATTAAAATTAATAAAGTAATCAAATAATGTGTCACTTGATGTTTGAGCACCAGAAATGTCAAAACTGATATGCAATTCACAAACTTTTAGCTCATGTCTTGCATTCTACCACTGAAAAAACCATGTTGGCCTATATAATTTCATAATGATTTTTTAAGAATTACTTTACTTTCAATGTAAATACTTTTTCCTGACAGGTATATAAATCATTATAATACAATAATTTTTTATCCCTTTAATATCAAATATAGTTTAGGTGCAATAAAAATAAACTCTAGTTAACCACATGATGCTTAATTTATATCAAAGTTAATAAAGGTCAATTATAGCTATCATTCAATATGTTGACCATTTTGGAATTTATATACTATCAAAAATGCCAGACATGCTGCAAGTTAATGACACATAATATTTTTACTTAATTACTCAATATTATTTATCAAATTTTACAATATTAGTTAAGTTTTGTTTTGTATATAAATAATAAGCAAGAAAAATAGAATTAGTCAATATTTAATTATTCTGTTCAACATTTATTTTAAAAATATATACTTTTTAATTTAGTTTATATCACATAAATCAAATCAGAAGAAAGTTTTCCAAATGCTCTAAAATGATATGTATTTTGAACTGCAACTAAAGTTTTATTAAGTGTCCCAGTTATTAGAAACTAAATTGGAACTATATCAATGTGTCATATAAATGCAATTTATATACTACTTTGAACATTTTTTAGCAAAAACCTTTTATTGTATCTATATGCATCATACACAATCTTACATTTTGACTGTTTTGAAGTTTTTTTCTGAGCTATGATATAATGAACAACATAAAACAAAATACATAACTATATAAATAATACCATAAAAATGTAACACATATAATTTAGATTTATTTTATGTTTATATTCTATATTTTATTTTATATTAACTGAATTCTTTTATTTGGGTTTGGATTACATTTATTTAAGTTTTATTATGTTTTGTTTTATTTTATGTTGTTTTTTATATTTTTTTTTTATTGTTTACATTTTTTATGATATTATTTATAAAGTTATGTATTTTATTTTATGTTGTTCATTTTATCATAGCTCTGAAAAAGACTGCAGGACCATCAAAATGTGAGATTGTGTATGCATATAGGCACAATAAAAGATTTTTGCTAAAAAGTTATGTATTTTATTTTATGTTGTTCATTTTATCATAGCTCTGAAAAAGACTGCAGGACCATCAAAATGTGAGATTGTGTATGCATATAGGCACAATAAAAGATTTTTGCTAAAAAGTGTTCAAAATAGTAGATAAATTGCATTTATATAAGATATTACAGCAAAATAAAGGAAGTCGTGAATTTGGTAATACCAATGCGGCTTCATTTCTGATGTTCTGTTTCAAGAGCATCTGAAGGGTAAACTATTCAAAGTGAAATATATATAGTAATACAGGAGGTGGTAACATTTTTATAATGGATTATTTTTGAAATATAAATCAAAGATTTAATAATAATCTACATTATGAATGAAATTGTTAAACTTCTATGCTCAATAGAATACATATTGCTTTTTATGTTGTGAATTTTGAATAAATATTTAATAAAACTAACAGTTATTTGCATAATTACTAAAAAAATATCTAATCATTTTTAGAACATAAGCTTTTTTAGATATATAACCTAATTATCATCATTGATTGGTCTAAAACACCCATTATATACGATACAAGAACAATAGTACCTCTATAAACTTTTATCTCAACATGATTTATTTTTTAATGTGAGCATTGTTAATGTATACAATCACAATTTAAATATGATTAAATTAGTAATAATATTAAATATATTATTAAAACATAAATACATTTCACAATTAATACCAATACACTTACTAAAATTAAATTTAACACGTGCTATAGCTATTATACTAATGAGTTTTAAAAATAACTATAGTAAAAAATATAAGTACTGATGATGGATGGAGAGTTTTGTTGTTGTCTTGAGGGTGCAATGTTTTCATGTAACTCCATGGAATGTTTTATCTCAGGCACTGCTCCAACTCACTTTCTTCATATTTTTAATTTCTTATCATGGTTCAGCTAACATAGTCCTGCCATGATCCTCAGTCTCTAAGTCTTCAAGAAAAGGAGCAGGGCATAGCTCTGTGTTTTCCAGCCCTTAAAACTCTGAGGAGCAGGGCTTTGTAAAGGTTTTTCATTATTATTTCTATTTTGGGTTGTATGTAGCATATATTGACTAAATTGAGATAGATCTTTGAGTGTTTATGCTGCATTGTATACTTATAGTTCAATGGCTGGAGTCTGTATTTATCCCAGGATTGCAGGTCACTATGCATATGCTTATCAGATCTCTAAGAAAGGTATTGATAAGTGTTTTGTGACATGAACTTGTTTTTGTACATGCGTAGGTATTGTAATAAAAATACACAGGAAATGGAAATCAGTCACACACACACATGAATAGGATATGTAAGGTGAAATAGGTTTGCAGGTAAGAGAAGGTAATGTTAAGCTTAATTTATAAGATATTATTAAAAGTTTATAATAACATATCCAAGTGTGTGGTAAGAAGAAATAATTCCTAATTTAGCTATTGAAGAAAGAACAATCACATCTTAATCCAGCTTATAAAGAAGAAAAAAGCAGAAGTTTTCACAAAACTGTTGCATAGTACAGCAGGAATTTTAACCAAGCTGTTTGTTGCATAGAGTAACAGAAGTTTTAATCAAGCTTTTAGCATACTATGAATTTACTTATAAAAGTGGTTTCTACAATAAAAACCATGAGCTAAGTGATATAAAAGCTAGACATTATTTTTCTTTATAATCTGCCTTCACTGGAATAAAAATATAGAGAACAAAATACCCTCTAAAATAACCTGTAATCTTGTCTTCTACCAAGAGCATGACTCTCTGACTGTGTTAGTCTCGTCTGGGAGATTTGTTAAAAGAAAATAGTAAAATTTTGCTGTTGTTAACCTGGAAATGAAATACTGCACATCAGAAAAAAGGAAAAATAATCATGCTCATGTATAAAAGCCTTCAAATAGAAAATTCAACTGGAAATTATAATCGAAAAGAAGGAATCCACAGAAGAATCAAACCATGGTCAAAAGTATTTTTTGTGGGCACGCTCCCATTTCATTTATAATAAAAGATTTTTTTGTTGTTAGTTTCAAATAACAACTTTATTCACACTAAGAAGATACATATGGATATCATTTAACCTCCTTCTTATTATAGTTTACATGCTTACAATGTACTGTGGCTCTACATGAAAACAATAAATAAGAAAACTAATGGTAAAAAATAAAAAAAATTACATAAAAATAAGCTACTTAAGAATTATTTGGGTCAATTTGTTGACCACCAAATTCAGAGTTTTAACAATAAATAACAATTAAATGGAAAGGGCTGGATTATATTAATGTGACAACTTTTAGACTCTGCATAGGAGTCATTATGTCCAGTTTGTTAATTTTGCCATGACAGTTCTATAAGTACCTAAGTGTTTTGATCTTCAGATCTCCAGTTGGTCCCATGTCTGACTGGCTAACCAGTGCTGGCATACCTTCCAATCGTATTCTTTGGCCTCACGAAGTAACTTGAGAAAAAGCTCTTCTGGATTATTATTCAATCCATTGTCAAAGACTCTCTTATTTCTCACTATCCATATGGCAAAATTTATGAAGGTGGCCAGTCTAATTTTACCATAAAGGCCACCCTTTACTGCCTTTGTGATATTTGTACCTGTAATGTCAGCTTCCCTGAATCTTTTAAGGGCACAATAAGAAGATTATTCCATATTTCACGTTGATCTAGGATATGGCTCATTGTCTCTTAGTTTTTATTACACATCGGGCAAATTGGATTTATTCTATATCCCTGCCTGTAACACAGCAAGGTGCATGTTGGGAGGGCTCTGAGGTTGACTTTTATCAGGAAATCCACCAGCTTCAGTTCGAGTCTTATCCTTTTTGCCAACCTAGCAAACCTGGGAATGCTGATTGAGAGAAAGACTCTCCACTGTTGACTCACTGTTTTGTGTCATACTAAATGCTTCCCAATAGTTAATCTTGAAGTTACACATAGTGGCTGATATATTAGTTTTGCCTACAATCATTGACACTTGTTGTTGCAGCCAAATGCTTGTTTGTTTGGGCGGAGGACGATCCGTTGGTTCAACCTTCACCAATGGCAAGGGGCTTTCCATACACGGGTTTTGGCTAAATAATTTTACTAGTATATTATATGTCCTTTGAAATAGGAATGTGGAGATTGAATGTAGTCCAAGCCCATTATGAGCCTTCGGTTTTTGGAGAAGACTGAGACTTATGACTGGGGCTTTTCCTCCCCAACATAGTCTTCTGCATTGAGTTTCCACCTTGCGAATGAATGCCCTTGTAGGGGAAAACCCATCCAGAAAATGTGATTTTTGGCAATACTATGGCATTGAGAAGAGCAACCTTTCCCAACAATGACAACCGGACCTTTGATAGTGAGATAACTGAGTTTACAACTTTCTTTAACAGGGATTCTTCAAGCTCCTTCCTCATGATGTAAGGGGGGGAGGCCAACATGAATCCTAGAAACTTTTGTGGAGTTGCTCTGAATCTCCCCAGGATTTGATTTCCTGATTTGATTGACCACATAGCCGACTTGGTCTCATTGACTCTTAGATCAAATTCACTAGCAAAGTGATCCAAGATATCCTCTAGCCCAGAAAACTCATCCTGAGATGAGAGAAACCCCACCACATCATCATGTAGGAAACTTGATGAATGTTCTTTCTCAGCAAAGGTATGGCAACACCCGAGAGTGTTGCCTCGATGTGAAACAGCAATGAGTTTATATAGGCTGCAAAGAGGAGTGCACTTAGTGGTGAGCCCTGTGGGATGGAAACGCTTGGCTGAAATCCTGGAGCAACTCGACCATCCAATGAGAGAAACACTTCTCTATTTTGTAGAAGGTTCTCAATCATTTGGAGATATGCCTTGGGCACTTGGAGCTTTTCCAGTACTCTAAGGAGCACATCGATCCTGATGCAATCAAAGGCACTGGCAAAGTCTAATTGAACTGCAACTGGCTGGGACATTTTTTCCCTGCGAACATGGTTGACAATGAGGCGAAATCTGCTGATGGCATCCGCTGTGGAGCTACCCTTTTTTGCAAACTGGCAGGCAGACAGTTGACTAATGATGTTTTCCTGGATGTCATCTTTTATCAGACCCTCAATAATCTTTATGAGAAGAGGGCTCATTGAGATTGGCTTGAGATTTTCAAAGTCACTAGGGCCCTCTGGTTTTTTAAGCAAAGGCACCATAGCAATGGGATAGAACCCTTGAATGTCCCAACTGTTCTCTGCCAGGAGGTCCACCATCAATTTTAATGATTGGGATGGTAAATGATCTTAGATGTACCAGCAGGAATTTTGGAATTCCATGCAGCCCAGGATGTGTTCCATCAGGGAGTGCTTTAAGTTTTGCCAATATTCTGGCTTCGGTGATTTTATGTGGCTCTTTATCCATCTTCTTAAAATTTTTGCGAGATCCTGTAATACCTAATGATTGAAGCTTTTTCTCATAATAATTCCTGATCCTGAGCAGCATAGATTCACCTATATAATTTCTTTCATTTATCTCCATTGATAGAGCCAAGGGCCCATTTAAGGTAGCCCCTTGTCCAGCAATGCTGATCATTTAGATATTGCCTAGCCCTCTTTATTGAGAAGTATTCTGCAATCGCTTTTTGTTTGACTCTATATCTATTCTTAAGATCAATGATACTATGAATGTTCTGGCTTTCATAAGGCAAGGTCTCCAATTCATTGGCAATTTTATCCAGTTCACTCATCAGGTGGAGTGGGCCCCTTGTTTTTTTGGTATAGCAGCTTATTAGTTCACTAAGTGAGCTTGTAAATGTCAACCATGCTTTTTCAATTGGGAGCATTGGTAATTTGACTATATGAAATTTAAAATAGATTTCAAAGATTAATTGGGTTGTGGCATTTGATGTGGTTAGTGTTCGAATTGACATGGTAAGTTAATTATGGGTTCCTGTACAAACACTTGTTCTATTTTGACCTCTAATGAGAAGTGGTTGGAAAAGGCCACTGGCCATAGATGAGCCTCAGTCACTGGAAATAAGGATGGTGACATGTACACAAGGTCTATGAGTGTCTGTGTATATCTTGTGTAAAATGAAAAGGCACCTTCTGGGAACAAATCTCTGCCACTTACTAGGGCTGGTTGAAGCTGTTGACAAATTTTGCTTGAAATGTTATGGTTGAACTCACCAATGATTATGGTCGGGAATGGACTGGTTCTTAGCGCTATGTTTATTGAGTGAATAGCACTGAAAACAACTTCCGAGTTTTTGGATAAATATAGGTTCACAAGGTTGAATGTCCAACCTCTATACTGTATCACTGCAATCAGGCTATTTGTGTTCATATATAGAATTTTAAAAAAGGTAATCGGTGATTTATTGTTAATCATTATTGCTATTCCTCCTACAGTGGTATCTGAAAATGAATAATGAAAATGACCCAATGACTGCATTAATTGGATAATTCTTGCATCAGAGTTATGGTGCAATTTTGTCTCACACAAACACAAAATATCTGGTGCCTAAACCAATGTGGCAGGGCATAAGCTCTATCACGAGAATTCAGACCCCTGATGTTCACAGAAATAATGTTGAACTTGATATTGGATTATGCTGCTGAGTCCTTCCCACCTGGTCTGGGTTGCCTTGATCGGTCTTTTTTGATCCAGATTCCTGTAGAGAACATCCTAAGGCATTTGACTGGGTGGAGTTACTCTCAAATTGTTTAGTAATAGTAATCTGATCATAACTCTCACTTCAATGTTGGGGCAGCTTTATTATACTGCCAACAGATTCATCTTGTACTACATCATTAGGAAGATCCATGATGTTCGGGGAAAATCTAGTTTTCTTCTCTTTGGGAGTAGAGATGGTTGGTCTCTGCTCTTCTAGATCAACAAGGTCCTTTACAACTGCAACCTCTTCACAAGATGTAGATGCAGTTGAGGATGATCCACCCCTCCTGGATTTGTATTTCCTCTTTCGCTGAAAAGGGGCATCCTGATGAGGCAAATTGATCCTGCAATCTGTGTCTGAGGCGACTTCATCCCCAATTCCCATTTCCTCCGACATGTCTTCTTCATCATTCGAGGATGGGTGACTGATTTGCATTCTAAGGTGTCTTGAGGGACCAAGGGATAATGGACGATACCCTGAAGCAACTGCTTTTGGTTGAAATGAGCTTGATTCCATGTGTGTATGGGTTTTTGACATTTGTTCCAGCTTCAGTGATGTCTCAGCTGATATCATTCTTTTGTTGGTGCATTTGTGGTATTTTTCCCATGTCATCCTACAGTGGACACATTTTCAAGCCGGACATTCTCTCATAAGGTGTCCTCTTTGTAGACAATGAAAGCATTGTGGGGCTATTCCTCTAATGTTAATAATGATGAGGACTACATAGCCTTCCACAAGACTCGGGATCACTAGAGGAGAAGTACCTTTCCCCAGCATGATTTTGAATTCTGCTATGTTCGAGAGCATTTGAGTTTCATCATCGCCTATTGGTTTATAGCCAAATGAGACTATCTTTCCATATGGAGCAAGTAACTTTTGCAAGTTGGTCATTCCAAAGTTTATGCCACAATTCCGAGCAGTTCCACTTAGGTACGTTGGGCGATCAAGATCGGCTATGACAAGATATCTACTTCCAAGGGTTTTATACAGGTTTCTAAAGGCCTCCTTGGCTATAGCATTGGTAAACTGAACAACCAAGTATCGGTCATTTGGGTGGAATAGTATTTTGTATACCAATCTACAAAGGTCTTGTGATTTGAGCAGTTCAAGTAGTGTTGCCACTGGGAATTTGAAAAGGCTAATCCTGTTGTCTGTTGTAGATAAGATTAGTGCATTCTCATGCTTATATGGCTGAAAGAATTTCATCAGAAGGGCAGGAATCGACTGATTGAATTTATCATTTATAATTTTATGTTGGTTTGGGTCACATCTGCCTTCTTCGGTAATTATGGATGAGTTGTTGTAAAAAATGATAACTTTAAATATTTTCATTAAGTTAATGTTTTTAAATTGAGAAACATTTTTTTTTAAATCCAGTCAATTTTCTCTTCAAAATTATGAAAGAGTTTTTTTTAGATTTAATTTTTTGTAAATTTAATTTTTTTTTTTTTTAATATTTGTTTCTCTTTTCACTCATTTTATCTACTAAAACTTAACAAGCATTGGTGGTTGAGAGGTCAGTGACAGCCGCTTTACAAGCAGTTGTTCCCGGTTAGCGGGTTCGCATGCTATGACACATGGGGAAAAAAAAACTTAACAAAAAGATTAATAAAAATAAATCAATGATTGTTTTCTTTGATTTTATCGTTTTTCCAATACTTAGTTATGTTAAAGAAATAAATTAATTAAAAGTTAATTTATCAATAGAAATCAACTGATTGATTATAATTTTTATGAAAACATATTTTTTGATAAAATGAATATTTAAAATTTCATATTATCATGTCATTTGTTTATTTATTGTTAATCAATTAATTATTAAATAATTGTTTTAAAATATTATTTTAATCTTTATTCCTTTCGCATTGTGTATGACTTTATTTCAAGACAGCTTAGTGTTCGAGGATATTTTAAATTATCCCAATAAAACTATTTACTTATAGTAGGGTAAACTTATGAATTATTTAAAGTGATTTAGAATAAGCTGCTTTATTTATTTATTTATCTTTTTCTCACAGTAATAGTCTTTAGTATTCTTGCTACCTGAGATACATTAAAGCATAACTAGTTATATGGATTAAAGCTTTAGGTTGGGGTTTGGGCTCCAGATAACTCTGGATGGTGCAAAGATATATCCTTTAAAGTCCACACACTGCATTTTATTTATTATTAATTAGAAATTAAGTTTATAGTTGGCCATTACATTAATGGTACTATATATTCAGAGAATTGATGATGATTAATATGTTTTAACACCTCAGCATATTTGTTTATATATATATTGATGGATTAGCACCTGAGTCTGTATATCCAAATTATTGTGTTGTATTACTGCCCTAAGTTAGGCAGTGGCTAAATTATTAGCCTGGTCTATAATAGACCCATCACAAGGTTGGCTATTGATTTTTTTTTATTGTTGATAATTCATGATGAGGAACAATTATTTTTCTCTGTAATGCTGGATTAACTTATAATTAGTTTTTTACTGATCTCTGATGCTCATTATATTTTTATTTGATGATGATGATGGTTTTTTATCTCATAAGTCAGCCCTAATGTGGTATACTGTTACAAATGACCACCAATTGTGGGATCTGGTAACCCCAAATTCTCCCTTATTAATTTCCTATCTTCCATACTGTTACAATTGGCTACTTTCTTATTTTTATCTGATAATTTTTAAAATTTTTCTTGAAGCTCAGAAATATTATTTTCAAAATCAAACACATAATTTTTAAATCTGGATGTCTTAAATATAATCTCTGTATATTTTTATGTTCTTAGCTTTTCATTTTGAATTACAAAATACTTTTTGTAAAACTGTTGTAAAACATTATTGAGATCTGGAATCACTTTGTAATATACCTATATTAATGTAAATCTTCTTTGTGTCATTTTTCAAAATATGATAAAATTGTGGATCTATCTATATACTGATGGTCTCAAGCTTTAATCATTGTGTAAATACTTATAGAATCAAATGTCTTTTCTAATCTGCAAATTCAAAGCATAATGACAACTCATATTCATTGTTCTTTATATAACTTCTCTCAATGTTTGAAATCAATTCCTTGTGTTAAATCAATTTTAAATTCAACTTGATTTTTGATTGGTATGAAAAAAGTTTGTTACTCATGAGATGTAATTATCTTGGTGAAACTGTTGTATACAACTGACAGATGATTAATAAATTTGTAATTTCTAATATTATTTTGGTATTTCTCATCTTTTTAAAATATCATCATTATTATGGAATTCCTTTAATCATCTGATATATATCCATCATTTATATATTGGTATACAGTTTTGTCAAAATAAATTTTCGTTTATTTTTGCATTATTTTATGAAGCTTTTCACTTCTTCATATACTTAATTGCGTTCATTTAAAATCCTTGGCAATCAGAAAATGTAGTAATTGGAATGCTTATTTTTTTGTTCTTTATTACTATATAATTCTTTATAGAAATCTTCCATACATTTTATGTTTTCTCTTTTTAATAATAATTCCATTTTTTCTTTTTATTGCTGAAATAACTTTTTGTCCCATATCAAAAGATTGTTTGGTTCTAGTCGATTAGCTGCCGCACACCACTTGATGGCTCTGTTGCTAGTCAAAAACCAGAGTCAAAAACCAATAAATATAACATTACCAGACTGATTTACAATTTTGTTATTATTTATTCAAAACAAATAAATATAACACTTTCACCTGTTTCTTTTTTTATAGGGATTTATATTTATTTTTCTTTAAAACATTTTTTTTTTAAAAAAAAAGTGCATTTTTTTGGAAAACATTAGTTTCTAAATTACATTTTTAAATTACATTATAGTTTCTAAATTACATTTTAAAACTCCATTATACATGTCAGTGCATAGCAGTGGAATGTGCAGGGAGGGGGGGTCAATGGTTTTGATGATCCGAAGTATTGGCCAAAAGATGCACTACTCTGGTTAAACCTTTTTAAATTACATTATAGATGGCAGCATGTAGAACTGGAATGTGCAGGGAGGGGGACTAATAGTTTTGACAATCTGAAGGATTAGCCAAATTGTCCAAAACATGCACTATTCTGATCAAACAAAAGATATGTATATTAGAAACATTCCGTGATGACATTTTGAAAACTATTTTAAAAATATTATGAAACAACATTATTTAATAAAATGTAAGAATTACATTTTAAATTACTGTCTGATCAAATCAAGCTTATGCTTTTGAAAACAATAACAAAACACAGTCATTTTAGTAGTCTCTGTAAAATGGTACTAGAATGTACACTTTTGCAGTTTGTTTCACCTTAAAAAGATGTGTATGGAAGTGTGGTGATGGGCATACAATTATCACTATCTAAAACTATGTCAGGTCATGTGAAAAATCATTACTTTGAATGCACATGAAAAGAGTTATGGCCATTTGAATTCTAGATATTTTCATATCATACCATAGCAATCTGTGAAGTGTGTGCTATTTGCATAGTACTGCAAAGCACAAAAGTGGGCCATAATATTTGTGTGAAATGCCATCTAGACCTGCTTAATGGCTAATATGAACATAACTGTTCTATAGGCTGCATGAATGGCATATTTCTGTGCTTTTTCATGAAATCAGTGACATCAAGTGGTGTGTGGTGGCTAATCGATGAGTACCAATTGTTTTATTCTTTTGAAACTTTTATTCTCTTCTCTAAATTTTATATTTTTTATATTGTTATTAATTATTTTTTTGTAACAATTTACAGAGCTTCAGATATTCTTTTCAATGAAACATTTTTAAGCATTTCATATTTTTTTCTTTCTTTTTTCATATATTGTTTTGTTTCAGTTGAAAAGTAACTGATTGATTGTGATTTTTTATACCAACCATCTTTGTTACAATTCTTAATACCAGTTATCTCCTTATTATTGTGTGTTAAGTTTGAATTATCTTTAAAGTCAGTAATTTCTTTAAAAGTATTAGAAAGTTTTAGATTTTCAATGGTGAATTTGCCTAAGCAACTGTCAATAATTTTTACGTCTCTTGCTTAGCATTAAAATCTCACTAATTAATGATCATTTCTTGTGTTGAATCTATTAAAAAACTATCCCGAAATACATATTTTTGTTAGTTAAAATATAATCTAATTTGCTATACCTTCATTCAGATAATTCCTAATTCATTTCCATTTAGGATTTTTCAAAAAGAAAGGCTTAATAATATCCAATTTTGTTTTTTCTGAGAAGTTTATAAGTCTCTATTTTTTCTCAATTATGGCACCATCAACTGATTTCTAATTTCCCCCATTATAATTTTTAAATGTTATTTGGTGTGATCAGAAGTATTTTCTTTCATATGTCATAGCATCAGCCGGGATGCGAACCCACAACCGTCTGCAACCAACTACTTGCTTGCATGGCGGCTGCGATACCTCTTGGCTAACAATGCAAGACAATCAGAAGTATTTTATATATCTATATGTAAATATTTTACTGTACATCACAATAAGAATATGTTGAGGCATAAACCTGAATTATCTTCATTTTGTCTTCCATTAAATTGAATTCTAATCTTCCATTTTGCCTAATAGACTGTCAATTTTCATGATGTTGTTTTTCCAGTTTTTATTTATAATGAATTATATTTTACTTATACTTCCAATACTTTTTTTTTTATAATAAAATAATGTATTTTTTAATCAATTCTCTTTTCACCTTTTCTTATGATTAGACAAAGTACAATAAAATTCTATTTAATATTAATTAGTTCTTTCAATTGATGTAATTATTATTTACTTGAAATATGTTCTGCAATTGTAAATAGCTAAAAATGATAACCTCAGTTTAAAATTAAAGAGTTCTTTGGACCTTTATTTGTCTAGACTGATGAATGTATAACCTACTGTTAATAGAGGAGAATAATTTAGTTTTGTGTCATAATTTATTAAATATATAACAAAAATTATTCACAACCCATACTCATGCTGTCTTTAAGAAAACTCATTTGATGTTTCAGTTAACACTCAACATCTATAAGGGATATGTAGTACTGCAAGAAATTTTCATATGCATTAATTTAATACTTTTTTAAAAAATTGAACAGGAATTCATCTCAGTACTAGATCAGCAGTTCTCAACCTGTGAGTGGTAACCCCTTTGAGGGTCGAACAACCATTTCACAAGGGTTGCCTAAGACAATTGGAAAATACATTTTTGATTCATAACAGTAGCAAAATTAAAGGTTGGAGGTCACCACAACATAAGGAATTGTATTAAAGGATTGTGGCATTAGGAAGGTTGAGAGACACTAACCTAGATGTACCTGCACTTTACATAAATTGAATTAGTTTGAATTTTGGTAACATAGTATAAGTTTTATGCCATTTTGAGGAGTGTTGTGATGTATCATGCTGCTTGTAATCTAAACTCAAATCTATGTTTTCTTCCTACTTTATAGTACAAATATTATTGTATTTATTGTAAATAATGCTTATAATGATAAAAACTAAATTTATTTATTATAATAACTGATCATTCTTTTCCTAAAATAAAGCATCTAACTGATCCCAGACAGAAGATGTATTGGTTTATTCTAAAAGAAAATCCTTTTATTTGCCCATTTCAGTTATATATATAATACTATAAAACTTATTTTAAATAATGCTTACAATAATAAAAATCAAATGTATTTATAATAACATATTGAGTTTTTCCTAAATGAAAACAAACAACTAATCTCAGGCAAAAGCTACATTTTTTTTTTTTTTGAGATCTATGGGTATATTAACTTTTTATTTTTTAATACGAATTTTATAATATGCTCATTGCAAATAATACTTATAAAAATCAATTGTAGTTATTACAATAACAGATCATTCCTTTTCTAAAAGAAAACAATAAACTGATGAGTTACAACTATTGTAAACAAAAGTAATTTATTTTTCATTTTTTTTGTGATTTTATATTTATATATTTTTAATTTTTTTACACATATATTAATAATTATTGTAAATAATCTTCATAGAAAAAATGTCAAATTTGAAAACATAATTATATTATAAAATTCTTTTCTTAGGAGCAGTATCAGATAATAGTGATAGTATTTACTTTTTGGAACTACATTGTAGGTTAGAAATGATCAGGTAACAGAAGCAAGATCAATATATTTCTTGTGATAAAACTCAAAGGTAAAACACCAATAAACTCACCACACTGGTTAATGCATGACATGAAGTGTGCATCAATATTCATTTACCAAATGGATAATCACATAATAATAACAGCTGTCATGACAAGAACATACAGAATGAACATTAAGAATTTGGCCTGATCACTTTCTTTAAAGTCTCATAGATGAATAGAAAGGTCTCTTTTCAATTAACAAAAAAACTTTCTATAATTGAAAAATAAAGATGCAAGTATTGAATAAATAAAAGGATTAACAATACCATTAAATATGAGTAAAGTAAATAAAGCCTTACCTTAACCTATTATATAATTAACTCATTACAGAGCAATTTCCTATAATATTACGAATGTTATCAAAGCAGGCAAAACTCTCTATACATATTGCCACTCAGTGCAAGCCAGAGTAATCACACTCTGGCTTACACTGAGTGGCAATATGTATAGAGAGTTTTGCCTGTTTTGATAACAGTTATAAGCAAGAATAAGAAATGGTGATCATGTGATGTTTATTGGTTTAAATATATGAATGATCAGATTTAAATATATTCTTTTACCTCATTATTAATTTAAGATATAAAAATTCATATAATAATCAAATTCTGAAATATGACAATAGAAGATTAACTGATTCCAGATAAAGCTTCTTGATCAGCTATGCCAAACTAAACAAGGCAAATCTCTCCATACAGTAGTGCCACCCTGTGCCAACCAGAGTAATCAATGGATGCCAGAAGGCTTGTGCATAAAATCCCTATCTAGTGACTACTCATCCAATATCCCCAGACTAGTTTATGGCTTGTGGCCTTCATAAATGAGGAGCCTTGGATCTGAGAGCACTGCAAATAGATCTTAGGATCTAATGCAACCCTCCAGCATCCACCTTTTCTCTCTACTTAACTACAAAACTTGGTGATTTTAGATCCTATTAGGCAGGATTGGTGTTAAACCATTAAACATCACATGATCACCGTCTCTTATACTAACACATAATTGTTATTAAACAATGCAAAACTCCATACAGTAGTGCCATCCTGTGCTCTCAGATCCAAGGCTCCTCACTGATGAAGGCCACAAGCCAGAAATTAGTCTGGGGATATTAGATGAGTAGGCACTAGATAGGGATTTTATGCACAAGCCTTCTGGCATCCATTGATTACTTTGGTTGGCACAGGGTGGCACTACTGTATGGTGAGTTTTGCCTTGTTTAATAACAATGGTGATCATGTGATGTTTAGTGGTTGAACACCAATCCTGCCTAATAGGATAGTGGTGACTATGATTTTTAAAGAGCCAAATACACCAAAATGTATGGGTGCTGAACTGAGTTCAGACCCATATGACTATATAAGCTATTGAGCTTAGATTGAAAATATTATTGTGTCAATTTCATTATCATAGTTTTGTAGTTAAGAAGAGATAAAAGATGGCTGCTGGAGGGTTGCATTAGATCCTAAGATCTAGGTGCAGTGCTCTGAGATCCAAGGCTTTTCGTGATGAAGGCCACAAGCCAGAAACTAGTCTGGGGATATTGGATGAGTAGGCACTAGATAGGGATTTTATGCACAAGCCATCTGGTATCCATTGATTACTCTGCTTGACACAGGGTGGCACTACTGTATGGAGAGTTTTGCCTTGTTTAATAACAATTGTGTGCTAGTATAAGAGATGGTGATCATATGCCAAACTACAATATTATCAACCATGACTAGAATAAGCTTGAATATTTTTTTGGTATAGTAGCAGATTTCATATGCTTATTTAATCATTCAGAAGATGAAACATTTACACACCTATTGAATGCTTATTGCTTTTATATTTAAAAAATGCATTTATTATATTGAGATCAGTATAAATTATAGTCAATATTTTACAAATTTTACCATTAATAAGAAAGTAACATTTATTGTTAAATGAAATTCACAATTATACAGATATTACTTTTTCAAGAGTTATATATTAAAGCACTGCTTTTCACACAATTAAAAACTACATACATAAGTATATTTTTAGTTAAATAAGAGCATAAAGAGATGCAAAACACTGCATACACCCAGTGTAAGCCAGTGTAATTAATGGGTGCTAGAATGTTGGTGCTAAAATTCCTATCTAATGCCTACTCATACATTATCTCCAGACTAATTTTTCATGTGTGGTTTTCATCAGTGAGGAGTTTTGTATGTGGAACACTGCACTTGGATATTGGAAACTAAAGCAATCCTCCAGCAGCCATTGCTGTATGGAGAGTTTTACCTCTGTTTTAACAGCTTGTGTAAGCATAGAAAATTGTAATCATGTGATGTTATGTGATTTAAATAAAAGTATGTATTTCTTGTATACATTACAGAGTTTTTATCTTATAACAGTAATCAGAGCATCTCAATATCTTTTATTAAATCATCATTTTACTGAGATACAAAATGCTGTATAGTAGCCATATTAATAAAATTTGAAGTGATGTCATTTCCAATCATTAAGCATAATAAATTTTTAGTAAGGCTACCATAGTATGTGAAAAAGTTACTAAATTGGTCTACACTATACATTTATTTCAAGAATATTTTTCTTTGTCAGCTGCTTCATAGCATTGTCAACACTTTATTCAAAAATAGTATCTGCATAACTTATATTAATACTGTAATAATCAAAGTGTAAATATTTAGTTTTATATTTGCATATATAAATTATAGTATTGATAGGTTATGTAGCTATCATATTTGTAATTGTGTGGAAGGAAGTTATTCTTGAAATGCATGTATATCGCACAGCAACTTGCCAATTTTTTCATATTATACAGTAGCCATCGTAAAAATATATATAACTCATGATAATTAGAGCTTACATATTTTTAAATTTATTGTCTTATTTGAGATACATTAACAAATTTATTACAACATCCATATTCTGAATTGAGATCTAAGACAAGACCCCCTGGATCCTACCAATGCAGTGGTAAGTCGACTGACCAATGCCTCAAGAATTTTTTTTCACTTATAAACTAAAATAACTTGAGAGTTTAACATCAGAAGTTCATCACCTTTCACAATATGTTTAATTTACCAATTTATAGGCAAAGAAAAAATAAGAATATTATTTAAGCATATATTTTTGAATGTACTACAATTATTTTGAGGGATAATTAGAAACAAAACTAAGTTCATTAAAAAAGAATATTAGTATATTTTTAAAATGGTTTTGATAAATTATATATTGATCAAAATTATTTTGAAGCTTGTATCATTTTTTTTATCTTTTAGAAGAATAAAGCAGACATAAATATCTCAATCAAATTTAATTCATAGATGGAAAGATAATTTAGTTTTGAAAAAACTTATAATCATTTGTGTTATGATCTAATATTTTTTCATAATGTAAATAATAAGTTATTCTTTTATTTTTAAATAAAGTACTTTATAAATTTTTCTTTTTATCTAAATGAAAAACTATTTTAATAATAATAATAATAATAATAATAATAATAGCATTACACTGTCATGTGATTATGCAAGCCCCCTTTTAAAACATTCTATAGTACACATAAACTTTACATGCTAAGATTAATGGATATTATGATCAACCAAGATAAATATATTTAGAATAAACATTCCCAGTGATCATGATGATCATATTGGGACTTTGCTAAATCTATCTATGTTTAAGTGGTAAACCAATGATCATTGTTTCCTGTAAAAAAAAGTCCATGTTGAAGAGAGTTCATCCCTGATCATCATAAACATTTCTATTTATAATAGATCTATTATCAAATAACCCCCCCCCCTGTATAAAGAAATATACATAAGACAGATTCAAATATCCCTTTCCTTTTTTAATATCACTCTACTATCTATTCACAATTGGAACAGATGAATATAATACGGACTATAGAGTCATATATTTTATTGATTCAATAAAACTACTTAACTGCTTATTTCTAATTCAAAAGAAAACAAAACCTATATTACTATTGCAATTACAGCTACATTTTTTAAAGAGTGTCATGATATAGGGAGTAGAGGCTTTTCTAACAATTTAATAAAATAATTTTATTATGTTTTTCACAGTTTCTCTTGAATTTTTACACAATAATCATATAAATACAGTTGTTATTACAATGACAAAAATCAATGCATCAATTAAATATTCATATTGATTTTTAAAAATTTTTTATTAATATAATTTGTTTTATTTTACTTGCTTAATTAATCTCAATTTCAAGTTTAGTCTAACCAAACATTAAAGTCAATACAAATATGGGTGCTTTCAATCCATTTTAGGATTGGATGTTCATTAGTGTCTTTCATCCAATCAGTATAGGAACTCCATTATTATGGATAATTAGATTTGTGTGACATATTAATAAAATAAAATAATAAAATACATTAAAATATAGAATGAATTCAAATGTTTGATGAAACTATAAATAGAAGAAAAAATAACCCAAAATTATAGATATGATACCCAATGAATAACCAATAACTATTAAAAAAATATTTTTATAGGAACATAATATGATTTGACTGAATAATTATAACATTTTCTCCTTTTAAGCCAATATAATAAAATTAAATAATGGAACAGTCTTACAATCATTATTTGTTTTTATGATTATATTTACTTTCTTCTTTAGGTATTTTACCTCATGTTTGTATATCTTGTTCCTGATTTCATATAACTTCAAACTTATTAGATTTGCAATCATTCAGTTTGATCAGGTTTTCTAGTTTAGTTTTAGTTCATATGCATCAAGAATTGAATATGTATTACAAGGCTAATCTTCACTCCAATGTTGACTGGATACATCACATTTAATCAATTTTTCTTGCCTCAAAATGGTCAGAGATCCAATGTTAAATATATAATTTCTTTTGTTCCACATAAGTTTTTGTCTTTCTTGATGCTTTGATACATATTGGCCTCTATTACATAGATATTATTTATGATGGCAAATGTTGTTCAATAGCAATGGAGTTAACTTCAAGTTTTACTATCTTATAAGACCATATTTTAGAGCACTCTCTTCCTAGTAAATTGCTACATTATTAAAAGATTGGAATGAACACACTCTAGCAAAGATACTTATATAATATACTATATCCATCATCTTCATAGGTTTTATTATATAACGTTCTCCATTCTTTGGTACCATATTCACACAACTCAGCTTTTGAAATTTTAATGCCAATGTTGGTTTCATAACATTTTACTTGCAGATGTTTCTGTTTCTTCTTATCAAGCAAGTTACTTTTAATGGGGAAAAAATTAAAAAAAAAGAAGACTCATTACAAATTGATTTTAATCGCTTTTATACTTTACCTCATCATTGTTTTTTAAAAGATATTTTTTATTATCCAGATAATAACATCCATTGTCACATAAATTTTTTGATATCCCACCCCCCTCATTTTTTTTTAGTATTTTAATTTCTTATTCTTCTTTTCATATAAACTTTAATACAATGTTAATTATATTTATGTCAGGTATTTGGTAAATCTTATTATATAAAATGTACAATTATTTATCATTTAACAAGCACCAATTGAATGTTATTTTTATGTATCTAATCAAATAAATCTATATTTCTGATTCTAATTCATTTTATCTTAGAATTTCTTTTGTTTATTTTAATTACATAAAACTTATTCTATTGATATAAACCTATTGATTACTATAAAGAGTAATTAATATTATAACAAAACTTATATATATATATATATATATATATATATATATGCACTTGTGGCCAGCTTCAGCATGTGCTATATTGTTGAGGAATAAATAAAGGCAAGTCATATATTTACCTTTTACATCAACTGTTTTTATTTCCTTACATTTTCTTTACTTTAGGGTCGTTGTGTTCATCCACATTTATTTCATTTTTGACTTGCTAATGGGCTTACAAGCTGGGTTTATTAAAATTGGTCAATTATGATTTGTTTATACAAAAAGCAAAACAACAACAAAAACAACCAATATATGAAGAAATCAGTATATACCCTTAGTTAGTTTACCACCCATTATCATCATTTTTGCAATTTAGTTCATTGGTTGAGAAACATCCATGGGAAAGTTGGACTCACTGGTAAATGTGCACCTCATATCAATGATGTCAGTGCATCAAGCCAACCAGTTTTTAGACTTCCGAGAGGACTCATTGGCATTTTTCTGAGAGGCTGACCAGAGATACTTTTGATATGAATCAGAAACCTTATACTTCACATATTTATAATTATAATTTAGAATTCCTTTCTCTGGAAAACACTGTAAGCTCAGAATTTTCTCTATTAGCCCTTCACTTTATGTGAAATTTCTTATCTTATTTTAAATATATAACAATGTGAAATTGTATAATGGCTATGTGTCAATTCAATTGTATCTCCATATGAGAATTTTATCTATAACTATCAAAATCAGATGACATTTCAGCTTATAAATGACATATTCACTTATGCTTTTACATCATCATCAATGCTAGTAACTGACTCTTCTGCTGAAAAAAAAGCTTAAGGAGTTAGAATTATACATTCCTTTCTCTATCTCCCTATCAGCTACTATGAATGCATCATTTTGATTTTGACAAAATTATACATAAAAATTCTTATAAATGTCTGAAATTTTTTTGTAGTTATTGTTTTCTGAATGGCTTCCAGGATTGATTTGAAATAATTGTTCAAACTGATCTCAGTACTCATTGCTAAAAAGTTAAGACTACTGTAAAATTTTAATTGGACTCCCAGTGATTGGTTATAGCTTTGCACTTAACATATTGCAGCCCAATGATATAGCATTTCAGACAGAAATAATATTACATCATCATTAATTTTGATCTGACATCTATGATTATGCAGGATGCATCCTGGTCTATGCATGAATTCAGATCTGAGAATATCTTCATGAGTAAATCTACTAAGAATTATTAAAACATGGCTAAAAAAATTTCCACCCAGATCTGATCCCAAATTCGTTCCAAAGCCATTTTAGCTTTTTTGCTATTTTCCAAAATGACTTGCACAGGCTTTATTTAGAGGTTGTAATATGTGGATTGTTGGTGAATAATTTGAGCATGTACTTCCTCAAACATTAGTGTTATTTGACTGCCTGAATTTAATAATGCTTCCATTATAATCCTTTCTGATATAATTTTTATCTATGGGAAGTTCTGGCCTGCAAACTTTCCCTTTTCCCAAGTGCATGCGAAAATTGCCTTGTTATAAATATTTTAACTTTTAATTATTACCAAGATCCCATCTCATTTATTTTTTTTCTATTTTAATTATTTTCTAATACCTTCACTATAGTCTTGCCGTACAAGTTGATTATAAATTTTATTTAAACCTGTTATAGTTTTCATTTGTATTCATGTTAAATCCATCTCCAAATTATTGCATAATTCTTGTTCTATCAGGGCTGCAAGGTGGATATTTTTTTGTTTTTCTATCCACATAGACATACCTTTCCCTGTTGTGCAATTTGCAGCATTTATGTGTGATTTATTTTTTGATGCATTTCTTTTAATTGACATTTAAGTCTTTTTTTGCTTTCTTCATTTGCAGGCTTACTATTGTTAAACATGTTTAAAAGTTCAATTACATATTTGCTTTACAATTTATTATCCAAGGCAGTGAGAATTCAATTTTTATGACATAGAAAACAATGACTTATTAACCTAAAGATTTGATTTTCAAATAATGGGTCAGCTGTCATGACTCTTAGCATTGGTGTTGAACTTAGGCTGTTAGATTCTTGAATGTTAAATTTTAAGACAATACTCTATCAATTTCCTGTGATAGTATTTTCACTGTCAGGCCAGCAATACCTGAAAAAGAGTGGGGAATAATATCACTCAAAACGTTGGGTTGTTTGTATTTGAAAAGTTTACATAAAGTTTAAAATTTTCTAGACATTCTACATTTAATGATAGATGAGTCCAACAAAAAACAACATTAACACAAACCTTCAGGCAATTAAACTTAGAATATTTTATCTTAGAATTTGTTTTGATTATTTTAATTTTATAAAATGTATTCTATTCATATGAACTTATTTATTACAGTAAAGAGAAATCAATATTATAACAAATTCTTCTGTATTTTTTCCTTTTACTATATATATATATATTTGATGCCAGCTTCAGTGCATTATTATTTTTATTTTATATATATATAGCAGCCATTTGTAAATGACTATGGTCATTTTAACTACAAGGAAAAACAAAGAAAGTGAAGAAAAAAGCTCTGGAAATGTTTTATGATCACTGTATGAACAAATATAACAACCATAAATATATCCACATACAACACATGCATTTTGTGATGCTCTCTTTTAATTTCTTATGTAGAAAACTTTATTCTCTGAAATACTTTAACACCATACTTAATTGTATCTCACCAATATATTCTATTCTCTGCCATATTTTCCCTTTGGAAACAATCAATATTGCATTTATTTAGAATGTCTTTGAGACAATCTTTTAATGTGGATGGAGGCTTTTTCGTCCACAAAAACCGTGCTTAATTCATTATAAATACTCTCCTAGGAGTCTTGTATTGTTCATTCATTTTACATGTCCAACCGATCATGGTGTCACTTTACAGAAATCGATTTAATTATCCTAATGCTTTTATATTGCATTGGCAAAACATCCAAGTTTACCTTCATACAAAAAATAAAGTAAAATAATAGTTTTATGCTAACTTAGTTCAAGTAATGACTTCTCTGTAATGAAATAGACTATCTTTAATTTATTAAAAGCCACACCAATACTTGAATATGTGTTTTACTTCAACATCTGAATCATTCTTTCTACTTATAAACTACCAAGATATTTAAATTGGTTTACACTCTCAAAATGATAACTATCTAAACTAAAACATGCTGAGGATTTTTCTTCCATAACTGGTTGATAAAGAATTTGATTATTAATTATTAAACCAGTCTTTAAATATTGTCTTCAAAATATTCAGCACATTTTTTACTTCAAAAATAAAACAATCATCAGCATAAAATAATTTTGATTTTAAAACTTTATTAATACAAGTCATCTAATAGTTGATTATATATAGGAAGATAACATGAATTTTTCATTTTCAAAAGAAAAAATATTTGAAAGCATAAAGCAATAATCTTTAAAAAAATTTTTACCACCGCCTTATAAAACGTGTTTTATGCTTGAAAAAAAATTACTGATTACAAACAGTAATATAAAATATGAAGTTTCTATTTTTTTTAAAATATGAAATACAATTGTGTGAAAATTTTTATTAAATACTTTAAATTCCATTTTAAATTGTCTATCAACCATTACAAATGAAAGCCAGAAGTTTATAAAGCTAGTCCACACATTCTGTGAAATAGCAATGTGTGGTCCAGACATTTACTTTCGTTTATAATATAAAGTGTAAGCACGTGTTTGTTTTGCAATAAAAAGTAGCATTTTATCAAATATTTAAATAGATGGATTAATTATTAAACAATAACAAAATATTATGTTTTTAATTTTTTATTAAAACTTTATAATTTTAATTTAAATGATATATGCAATAAGGATATGACTTTATAAATTAAAGGTTAGTTTGTATAGTATTTCATACGAGTGAAGAAATTTAAAGAAAACTCTTTAAGAAATTTGAAAAAGTGATTCAATTTTTAGAAGAATTAATAATAATTATTGCTGTTAAACAATTAATATATATATGAGTAGCAGTTTTTTTTTCCATATGTCATAGCATTGGCCGGGAGGCGAACCCGCAACAACCGTCTGCAACCAACTGCTTGCTTGCAAGGCAGCTGTGCTGACTTTTTTTTGTTTGTTATTTTAAGTCAATTTACCACTCCCTTAATATAATTTATTGTAGAATTAAGTATGTATTTGTTTTTCACAATCTGATAAAATCTAAGAGAATTTTGCAAAAGATTGTAAGCATTTTAAAATCCATGCTAAATTATTATATATATTATTAAATTTAATTCATTATTAATGACTACATTTTAATATTCTCCTTTAGGGCATTATCTAACTAAAATATATTACATAATAACCAAATATTAAACTGTGAACCATTGATAGGACTCATGGATTTTCTGCCCTTATTAGCCATGATAAACTCTAATATAATAATTACAAATCAGAATAAATCTTAATTCTAATCACATTTAGGGCAATTTCATTTGCTTTATTTCAAAGTGTGAAAAATTCTACATATACAATTATTATGTAATGTGCTTTTTATAGACAAATATACAACACAAATTTTAGTGAATTTCATAAAAGCAGATTCCTTTTTACACATACACACATATATATATATTACCCTTATATATTGGTACATCACATAATAAATTATTATTAAAAGTAGATCTTAGTTGGATAATTTAAATTTTATAAATAGTTATATTTTGATTTGTAAAGTTATGGTAGTTAAGGGTTACCTTGATTGTTTGGGGGTTAAACTTGAGGTGATTTAAATTGAATTGTTATCAATTTTTAAAATCTTAATGAAATTATATATTTTAAAAGCATATAATTAAATAAAAATAGCAAAATATAAATTAATATTATTTATTAATATTAAGTTTTTTTTTTAATATTTAAATTTGAAATTTGTAGTATAATTTAAATATAATGTCATCTATAAATAAGAATTGCAAAAAAAAAAAAACATCTATAAATAAGAATAAGGGTGCTTGTACTGTAAATACATAAGCTCATGTTTGCGTGCATATTATGTAATAAAGAATTAATTATTTCCGGTAAAATATTGATTTATTTAAAAAAATTAAAATAATATTTATTTTTATTATTTAAGTAATAGAAAGTTCATAAAATAATTTAAGATCTATTTTATAAAAGATAAAATTTAAATTGCTTAAATTAGTTTTAATTTAGCTGTCTTTTAATTATGTTTATTAAAGATTTTATTTTTATTTTGGTAGTAAATATTTGTTGTAATAATATTAGTTTAAAAACTGTTTAGAATGTTTTGTAACTAATTAAATATTCACTGTAAAATGATTTTGAGAATCAACCAATCGTGATCTGAAGTATTTTAAAAAATTTAAGCAGAGGATGTTTAGGGGGGGGGGTAATTAATTGAAAAACAAATGAAACCTTTTATCTTTTCCATAAAATTTCATTATAAATTATTACAAATATTATTTTAACTTTAAAAGAAAAATAACTAATAATTAATTATTTGTTTAAAAGTATTTGTGAAGTTTATTGAAAAGGATTAAAAGAGAAACATAAAATTTCTGCTAGTGTTATGATGGTATTCAATCCTCTAAAGAATACAAAACTTGAAATCATTTTATTATCTATGCTGTAAGTTACAAAAAGAAGTATATGTGAAAATATTAAGTATTTTATCAGTCTGTAATAAGTTAATTATATAACAAGCTCATTTAATTTTGTGTAATAAAACAATAAAGTTTATAAAATCTGTACTTTGCATGTTTGAAATGTATTAACAGATAGAAGAAAGAATAGTCATTTTAGATTTAATAATGGAAACTTAAGTATGATTAAAAGTAACTTAGTAAATAATTTGAATAGAAATAATTACTTAAGAAAACTTGAAGGGAATATTATAGAAAAAAAAAAGAATTTTATTTAGTTAATAATTTAGATAAGTCGAAGTTTATTGGAATATTATTCCATATAACAGCGTAACGATCATATAAGATTTATATTATAGTTGAATTTAATCTAATAAATAAATGATGTAAAAGTAAAAGAATATATTTATGAAGAATGAACAGAATGAAAAAATAACTAGATGATTATTTTATTTGATTTTTAATGTAAAATCTCGAATATGTAGATTCTAATTAAAAATTTGAATTTCCTGTTAATGGAATATGCTGGGAAAATGTTATAAAATAAAGAAATAAAATGAAGTACTTATGATGAATGATATATTAAATAAATCTAAATTTTGGTTGGAATGATTTAATGAACATGTGGAATAAGTATATTGTAACTTAAGATGTTTAAAAGTTATATTCAAGGTAATAATAATTAGCATGGCATTTATAATGTTTGTATAAAATATTGGCTTACAAAAGGACAATGCTTTAAAGGGATACCAATAAAATGAAGTGGATTGTAAAGTGTGATAAAGCTTATATTAGAGGATATACATTAATAATTTTTTTTTCTCATGTGTCATAGCATCAGCCAGGAAGTAAACCCAGTGACCCGGGACATTTACTTGTAAAGCAGCTGTCGCTGACCTCTCGACCACCAATGCTTCATTATACATTAATAATTGGTAAATAATAAATGTTATAATGAAGAATTAATACTATGGTAAACCATATTTTAATAAAATAAAAATAAAATGTTATTGTGATTTAAAGGGAAGAATGTCGACCTGGAGAATAATTTTAGGTATTGAAAATGCTGCATTTAATTATTATGTAATGAGAATTGTGTGTTAATAAAAGGAGATGCTAACTGTAAATTGTTTAGAACTTTTAAAATGATTTTCATTGTCATAGAAACTTCCACTCCTGAAAACAAACCATTGTAAAATTATTTTTGTTTCTTTTAAAAAGAAAAAAGAAAGAAAAGAAATATTCTAAACTATAATCATTAACTTATGAAGGCATTTAGAAATTCGAATGTTAAATTAACAATAATTATATTTTATGTATTTATTTTGTTGTTTATTGTAGTATCATTAACGGGTTATAATAAATAGAAATCAATAGTAATATAGATAAATAAATAGAATTGTAAAATTAATAACATATATTAAGTTAAATGAGATGAAAGTATATGTATAGAATAATATAATATCAAACTATTAACTATGATATTTGATTTTGATCTCATTTATAATATTATAGTATAATTGTAGTATATTTATATTTAATGCTGCCCTGAAACCTTGTAAGTTATGAATTAAAGCAATGAAATTTGTATATTTAGATCACAAGTATAGATGTTCATTGTACAAGGTTATGGTATATAAATAAAATGTAGGAATTTTTTGGCTTAAATAATATTCAGAGATGTAGTATCTCTATATTCAGAATGGTGAAGTTAAAAATTTAGTTTATCTTAATGGATGATTAATTTGATGATGAGCATAATGCATATGTTCATAAAATAGAATATTTTATGTAAATTAACAAGAGCTTATTAATAAAAGCTATGATAAAAGTATCAAGTGGATATATGGATGTGTGATCTTGACATATAAAATTAACAGTTAAGTGAAATAGAGAATTACTTTTTATTATGAGAGCAACTATTTAGGCAAGGATTTGGAAATGTTTTAGGGATCCAAAAGTATAAAATTTCTGAAAGTAGTTAATAAAATTGTTACTATATGTGGGATTCGAACTCAGACTTTAAAATGACCCACACCTCTCAGTGTCATCCTATATTGTTGACCCGACCTGTCCACACATATGTTGAAAAGATAAATAATCACCAATACATGTATTTTGTACTAAACCAGCACTCATCAGTTGGTCCAGATTACCATCTCCACACATATATACAATCAGTACTCAGCTTTATATTAGATGTGGGTTGTTTGAAAGTCTGAGTTCGAATCCCACATATATTCCATATATAAATGCAGGTGTTAAGCATGTACAATGTATTAAAATTGTTATTAAAAATTGGAAGTAATTACAAAACAAATGGTTCAATAATTGATTAATTATTTTTTGTATAAAATATTAGAGATCAAAAGAATAAATATCAATCTTAATGATATGAAATTAATATTTTTTATAATAAGTATACATTAATTAAATCCTTATATAGATTTAAAATGGTCAAATTATTATTATAGGTTATATTTATTAAGAAAATCACTAATAATATGTATAAATTTTAATCATAAAATTTCATTTATAGACAGTAAATTATTATAATGAAGTTAATATAAACATTTATATTTTATAAGGAGAATGAAAATGGAATATATAATTTTATAAAACATTATATTATTATAATCAAATATTTATTTGATAAAGGTAAACGAAATAAAATTAAAGAATGGTGTTTCAAAGGCAGATAATTAATAATAATTATTACTGTATAATAGAAATAATTTTATTTTTGTAAGTAAATATGTTATGTTATATTGTTCTATTATTTAATTTTGTTGTTTATAAAATTATTTATTAATTAAAAAATAATATTTTATAAAGTTTAAATAATATGATAATAAATTTTAATGTTTATTAATTCGATTAAGTACACATAGTCATATTTTCTTATTCTGGGTCATCATCAATACATCATATCCCTAAATTGTTAATGGTATGTAATTATAAATACAAATTAATTTGAATTATAAAATTTAAATCTTGCATAACAATCAACATAATAAGAAGATAACATATAGTAATTATTTCAAGGTAAAATGTTTTAAAAGATATATGGATTAGTATCAAATTGCTATGATCACATGAGTCATAAGTGAAGATTGTATTCTATATGTAGAAAAGAATGCCATTTTTTAAATAGTCAGATGATTAGCTATTTTTATTGATAATATAATGTATTATTATTATTTTATTCAAAGAAAAATTGGTTATTTGGTCTGAGGCATTGAAGATCATATAATTATAAATGGTATTATAACTATGATAGTTAAAAGTTTTCTTGATTAGTGCATTACCTATAGATGTAAGTAAAATCCCTCTTTGCATCAATATGTTGACTAAATGGT
Source organism: Epiperipatus broadwayi (assembly GCA_028023455.1). NCBI lineage: Eukaryota > Metazoa > Onychophora > Udeonychophora > Euonychophora > Peripatidae > Epiperipatus > Epiperipatus broadwayi. The sequence continues at coordinate 6,227,876 of JAQFVV010006244.1, read as the reverse complement.
TAATTAAGAAACAATGATAACCTGAGATTTTTTCTT